>JACJUM010002768.1:2474352-2502738 GCA_020976665.1 Heortia vitessoides
ATTGGTTATCATTGGAATTCAAAGCTTAGTATACAAATACAAGCACAAAATATTGTAAAACATTTTGTGTCAATAATAGAATAAAATTTATATATATATTGACTAACTCTTAAATCTGTGTATTTCTGTAAATCTGCTTTATAATTAGTATACTTCGTAGTAGTAAATAATTTTTCACATATCTAAGACTAATCAAGGTCACATCAACAATAAGAAACAGATCCGACGACATTAAAATATCATGGATTAAAATAAAGACCATCAAGTACCTCTTTTATTATTTTTTCCATGTTTTCTCGCCGTCTGAACTTCCGTTTCTATTTTACGTTCTAGAAACTCTTGTTTCTTCAACAACAACTCTTCAGTTTCACGCAACTTTTGTATAGCTTCGTGCGTTGTTGGCCCCTTTTCCTCCTTCTTGCTACCAAATATTTTACCAAGAAAACTCATTGTGTCGTCTTAAATTCTACCTAATCCTAAATTTAACCGATTGTTTGTTTAATTGACCCTCAACTACGACTCAAGAATGCAAAAATTGCTTATTACAATTCGCCTATTTCATAAGATGCGTCATCGCGGTGACAATCGAACAAAACTGCGATAATTCGAAAACTGTGGGATAGTTAAGATTAGAAGATAAATGAAGATATTTTTATAAATTTTTTTTAATATTTAACATATATTCTATTTCTTAATTAATAATAAATGATATAATTGATAATATTTTCAATATTCATACTTTGTTATAAATATTATGAATGGTAAGTTTGTATTGAAACAAAGAACACGTCGTTTCTGAATATATTTTTAGTTTCCAAACACTTTTCAAGGAGACAAGCTGTTTTCTGTCAAGTTATTATACTACTTATTTCATTTGCGGATATTCCCGTACAAATACTCTGTATTTTTAATACTTTAGTATTTGTTGGGACCATACAGTACTGTTCATAAACAACATATAGTAGTTGACTTCTTAATTTAATAAAATAAAGCAAGGATACCTATTGGTTATCAAGATCCTATTTAAGATGTTACTAATCTGAAAAGATTATACATTTATTTGATTTCTTTTTCAACCCTATATTAACAATTATTTCATTAAATTATCACTTACAGAACATATGTCTTTAGCAACGTCTGTCTGACATTGACATTTGTGATTCATAATATCGCAGTAGGTTTGATGCCGACCGAATGTGACAAAAACATTAAAATACTTAATTAAATATTGATTTCTGAAATAAAAAAGTTCCGAAAACGAATTTACATCTATAGAAATGGTTCGTGTAATATCTCAGGAAACCTATGATGAGGTGGTGAAAGAAAATATAGAAGAGTTTGATATGAGTCCTCATGAAGCGATTAGTGAGGCTGTGGCTCAATTTGAGGCTCAAGTAATTTCACCTTGTTCTATTAATAATATTGTTTATTATTATACGGACATGTATAATAAAATTTAGTCCAATCCCTTAAAAATACCATTTAAAAATGTTTATATCAGAAGCATATGGCTTAACGCTATTTGGCATGTGCAGTGCTGTTATTTTTTGTTCTTTTTTCAAAACTGGCATTCCAAAATTACATTTCGAGACTTTTTTACCTTTTTTAATATTGGTTGCTTTGATAAAGTAGGTTAGTTTTATTAATCAAACTATTTGTTGTAACAGGGTGTGGACCTCTCAAATGTCATTAAAGATCTTGCATTAGGTTCTGGGGATGACCACGAAGTATCCACAGTAGTAAACAACTTGAAATCACTCTGCATCCAGACCAAATATGAAGATGAGAAAATGTTGAAGGAATTAGAGGCGCTTAAGGTACATACTTTACTATATGCTAAAACATTTTAAATTAATACAGCTGACAATGTTAGTAAACATACAAAATGTTAAAGAAATACTTAGCTGGTTAGAATTATATTTTTCTTTTGTAAATGGATTAAATATACAATCAATGGATTCAATATTATTGAAAATGGACAAGTATTGATGTATGACAAAGATTATTATTATGCTTTCAAGATTTGACTAGCAAACCAATTTACAACTAAACATAAAAAAAGTAGTTATACTATGCAAAAGAGCATAAGCTTCTTTGTTAGTAATGAAAAAAATACTGCAAGATCTGATGTAAAGAAATTCATATGTTTGTTGTACATTGTTAATATACGTATGATCAATTCAAAAGTGTGTCAGTCTGTTTGATATTAAAGTATATCAAACATAATTATGTAATTGGTGATTGGTCGTTTGGACGTAACATGGTATTTCAATGACTTCAAGTCACTATTTATCAAAGTCTTCAAAGAAAATGTTTTAAAAATACTCCTAATAGCAAATTACCACTCCTTTTCAGATAGAATGCAGTAAAGACATAGCACGCAGAGTGAGAGCAGGTAGAGACGGTGTATACAAACCACTAATAGATTTGTTAGAATCTAGGCAAAAGAAGTACACAGAGAAACCAAATGAGACTGATGGTAAAATTATTGTAGCCGTGTTAAATACTCTGGTGTCTCTGATGGATGTACAACCTGACTTGTTAGAGCACAAAGGTATAGATTTAATAAAAAGGTAAGATTAATGTAAACTTTTTGTGTATAAACAAATGTATTTTAATTATGTACAGGCAGGTTAATATAATATTAAATTATATGTTGACCTGAGTCCGACATTAGTTGTTTAAAGCACTTGTGTTCCGTATCTTGAAGAATAGTCACAAATAGATCCCTAAATACAAATATATAATACCCAGATATGTAACAAACACGAATGTTTTGATTTAACCTGTGACCGTTGGTGCAAAAGAAAATTGCTGATGAAAGATGCCTGTCAATTTAAAATATAAAAACGAAGTAACAATAAATATACATAAATCGTTATGAAGCATAACATAATCAGTCCGATGGTGCAGTTGGTAGGGATCCTATCTTGTGTGCCAAGGGCGGTGGGTTTGATACCCTCCCAGGAAAAATATGTATATGATGAATATTAAATTTAAAATTAATGTTTTGGTAATTAAGTTCTGGGTGAGTGTTAAATATGAATTTAAGAATTATATTTGTAAATTTGAATAAACATAATATTTAAATTACAGGAACCTAGACCAGATAGATGATGAAGATATTCTAATTTCAACATTGAAGTGGGCAAATGTGTGTTGTATCAAACATGAAACAAACAGACAAAACTTGTTTGCCACTAATATTGTAGAGAATTTGCAGAAGTTAGTTAAAACTAAAAGTAATGCAAGGGTAAGGTATAAATATAGATGTTGATTTATAACCCATCTCCGAATTTAAAAATATATGTATCCATCAATCTAAACATCAATTGATGCGCCAGTTATCGACTTCCATTCAAAGCTTTTTCAATTTAAGATAATTAAATGACTTTTATGTAATAATACATGTATTAAGTTTGCTATTATTATGTAGTGGTGGTAACATGGGCCGACAAAATTTTACTAGTTATTACCAGAAGAGGTCACGTCCTATACGTCACTGTAATCAAGAGTTTTTTGTTTCTTTTTAAATATTACTATATCTATTCCCTTTATAATGTTACTAGCAGTGCCCGCGACTTAGTCCGCGTAGAATAGTGGCTTTGGGGGTATAGTAGCCTCTTCCCCGTTTTTGCAACATATCTCACTGACGCTTCGCTCCTATTGGTCTCAGCGTAATGTTATATAGCCTATAGTCTTCCTCTATAAATGCACTATCCAACAAAAAAAAGGATTATTAAAATAGGACCAGTAGATCCTAAGATTAGCGCGCTTAAACAAACAAACAAACTCTTCCGCTTTATGATGTTAGTATAGATAACTTTTGGGTATGTGTTTGTATTTACAAACTAAAACTAAAAGTATTATAACAAAATATTAAAGCTCTTTAAAATTTTATTTGATTGAATAAAATTCTGCTTATGAAATAATGTGAGACAATATTATAGTGACTTGAGGCTCTTGGGGAAAATTCAGTTTTCAGTATCTCTCTTTAACAGGTTATGGAGCAACTATTCTATATTTGTAAATATATTTTTTATTACATTCTTTAGATTCTGTTGACGATAGAGAAGTAACTATTAGTCAATAAAAAATTCAACAAAAACGTAAAGTAAAGGAAAGTAAAGTAGAATAAAGGTATGAAAACTTTAATTTGGCAAAACAATCTAGTTACAAGTATTTATTTATTGCAGATAATGAGTGAATGCATGCAATTAATGAGGAAGTTCACCTTAGACGACGACGTGAGAGTAGAGTTTGGCAAAGCTCATGAACATGCAAGGGAACTGGGCTCCAAACTGTTGGAACCACTCACAGAATATTTAAAAGGTAAATATATGATTGCTTTTTTTTATGTCATCAATTTACCTTCCTTATTTTTCTCCAATCATCCTAAAAAACTAAATTATTTTAAAAGCTATTTAACTTTAGGTATGCCCTAACCCGCTCTTTCTTTCATAAATGTCAATTTGTGAGGGACTTTTTTGAAAAGTTAATGCATTTGAAAAGGACAGGACATTCGCAAAGATTAAACTGCTCATCAAAACATTTTAAATAAATAAAAAAAATAAATTGGATTCCCACCCATTGTCATTTCAAAATTATGTAAAATCCTTTTTTGGCTGTAATATTCAATATTTACCTTGTGAACTAGAATATAAAAGCTGTGGATTTTGCAAGTAACAAAAATATTTAGATTTTGAGTATCCCTGTAAAAACGTTAAAAATATCACAGTAGTCATACGCCACGGTTACTTATAAGTTGAATCATTATCTTTGAGTTGGTGAAGCAGATATCATAACAAACGTCATATATTATTGTGATGTGATTGATGAATATTTATAAAGTATTGATTTATATTTATTGGCGTTAGGTTCCCGGTAGAGTAGTAAGACAGATGGCGGTATATCCATCCGGAACAGTGCTTAAATGCACAGGGCGGGGATGGGCAGCAGCGCTCCCCTGCGATTGCCAATACGCTTGCCCAACGCGGCGATTTCTAGGGGAGGCCTATGTCCAGTAGTGGACTTCCAATGTGTGATATGATGATAAAACATTTACAACATGCACTCAGTAATTTAGCCAAAGTTGCGGTTGTTGAAGTTTGCTACTTTTACAACAATTGGTATTGTGATAGATGGCCGGAAGCTACACTGTCTCGGTTGTATATACCGCCATCTGACAGTTCTTTTTCTGTTCTGGTACCTCAGTCGCCTCTTACGACACCTGGTACAGAGTGAGGTATTATTCTCCTCACGGTCAATGCGTATGTTTAATTCACCGTATTCCATAGAAAACTCGCAACCCCCCGAAGTTTCGGAGATAATGTTGACCATCGCATCTCTGCTGGTCCGACACGAACTATGTGCGCTGGTGGCCGACTGCGGCGTAGGCGCAGCGTTACTGACTACACTTGCCGACAACTTCGATAACGCCGCAGTCATAGTGCAGGCTAGCAAGCTGTGAGTACATACATTATTTATAGATTACATTTTTATCGTTATCATCATCATCATAATTGTAGCCGCAAAACATCCGCTGTTAGACGTGGGTAGACAAATAGCGGTAGGTGGGTATATCGCTGTTTGTCGGTTCCGGTACCAAGTCGCCTCTTATGACACCAATTATAGGGGTAGGTACTACTCTACTCTGCCGATACTTCACGGCTTTTTATAATCTGAGCAAATATCTTTCACCATATTTATGGCTAACAGTAACAAATAATATTAATAAAGCGTAAATATTGAAAGCATACTTATTTAAATGTATAATGTAAAACAAAGAAAATGTCTCGCCTCTTTGTGTGTCTCATACAAATGTCGTGTGGGTTGCTACCTAACTCTCACCTATTTCTACCGCTAAATAGCAGATAAAAAAGTACCCCTAAAGTGTTCGCAATTACTGGGCAATGTGACAAAATATCGTCATAATATATGTATCTAGTGATATCCATGTGATATTAAAAGCGTCTATAGGCTGCAGTGACGCCTACGGATACGTACGCGGACTGTATGCTAGTTTGACGACCAGGTCTTATAAAAAAAATTGCAATTATTTCGCTTAATAAATGAACTACTCAAAATGGTGGCGAAATGTGGTTTTACATTGGAAATAATAGCTCATCGATATTAAGTACAATGGTTGTTGAGAGAAGTACAGATATATTTTTAGGACTTACATGATTAAACTTTTTATAACTCGATAAACAAGAAGCTTTGTTCTTAAATAGCTCCTTTGATTGAGTTCCGTGAAGCACATCACTTTTATGACAAAATTATGGAGGATATAATACTGAATGTGGCTCAAACCAGATCGATTGTTGGGTCTTCAACCATATAGCTATAGCTTCCTACCCTATAGCCTATAGCTTCTGCTTAAATGAGTTCTTTATTTATTGCTAACTTGCCTTTATACTGAATTTCATTCAAAATCCTTCAAAAACAGCAAAATTTCATTGTAACTGCATTCCAATCCCGAAAAGACAATATATATAAACATATATATGATATAATATATATATATATATAGATATACATATATATATATATAAATTAAAAAGGATTTTTTTTCGGGTTTGCTTCAGAATAGGCTTGGGAATCTTTGCCCTATTCTGAGTTTATTCGGATACACATCTAATATATATATGGTTGAAGACCAAAAACTCTATCTGGTAGACTAACAGCGCTTCGCGGATTCCGCATAGTCCTTTGATTTATCTTCATATTAGACAATAATAAAAGTTGCCTACGTGACTCCTTATAACGTTAGTAATCTGCCAATGCTTGTACCGATAAAATCTGTGCAGCCGTTTTAGAGATTTGCTGGAATAAACGAACAGTAAAACTGAATCACAGTTGCTTTTTTATGTATACTTCATATGTATTTAGTGAAAAGCGTCTAATTTGAAATTACAAACACACTAACATTTTATTTAGTCTAATAACCACACATTTTCTCAGCCGACTGATAATGCGATCTCAAAAACAGACATCTCTCGTTATCTATATGCAATGTCTTCTTCTTCACTATAATTTCGTTCTCCAATGCAGACCTTTCATGGATCAAATTGGCGCGCAACTTCTCTGTCTCCAACGACCTCTTTTGAAGCAAGCTCATGCTATCATTGAGGTCTCTCACTTCATCTATTAGACCGATCAAAGACCCCTCTCTACAATTCTCGACAGTAGGCCTGCAGTTCTTAGTGTTCAATCTCGTCTGCGCGACTTGCAACCTTTGAGATACCTTCAGCATTTCCTCGTGCAATGTATCTAGAATGTTCTCTGTCTCGACAATCTTCTCTAACGTCAGTCGTAGTTGATTCTCCAGTTCGATTTTCACTTGTTCAGTCCTTGCTATTCTCTCGTTAAGCGCTTTGTTCACTTTGATGTCCTGCGAACGTAAATCCCTTGCTGTGTTAATGAGTATCGCTTCAACTTTGGCTCTGAGCTCTTTGGATCTATCGAGAGCATGCTTGAATTGGGTGAGCGAGTCTACAGTATACTGTTCCCATGATTGGACGTTGGACTGACCTTCAGAAAGTCTCGTCGCGCCAGCAGAGTCCTTGACATTCTCAGATTTGGTCTCCAAATCCACGTTCTCAGATTCGTATTTGAATGCCAAGTGTTTGTTGCTCCAATCGGCTTCGAGCGCGTCTTTCGCGGCTATATTCATGTGCAATTGATTTTGTATATCTCTTAGTATCTCTATGTGCAGCTTCTTGACGTTCTCTATCAATGCTGATTCGGTAAACAGTTCCTCTTGCGGTTCGTCGTATATTAGATCCGATTGCATTCTGTTGCGTCTCAAATCCAAGCACTCCTCTGTGATGTATTCGGGTATTTTAAGTGTGTCCATAGCGTTCTTCACTTGCTGACGTTGAGCTTCGAGTATGTTTATCTCAACGTCTATATCTCTTATGGCCCTTTCTAATTCTGCCTTCCAATAGTTGATGTGCCTTGCTCTGTGCTTTAGCTGATCGGTGCTATCGTCGAAATCATTGCATGAAGTCTGGTTGACCTTGATGATGCAGTTCTTCGTAATGGAAGTGTTGTCGTTGGTAATCCCGATGATGTCTCCTTTCAATACTCTCTGGTTGTGTTCGTGCCAGTTTAGAACTGTGCCCAGACCGAAGTTTCTATCTCCGAATGATAGGTAATCCCCATTTTCTGCTGTAGTTTTTGCGGGTTCCTTGTTCATGATTACGAGTTAATCTGTATTGATTAAACAGGAACTTGTTGCTAGGACGCTGTTGATTTGATCCCTAACGACAGTATTGAATCAATATTTGGCGGCGTTAAGAATACTACCGTTTAATTGAAGGACCCGATTACGCATTTGGTAGTAATCCTATCTTGTGCGCCAGGGATCGTGGGTTCGATTCCCACCTAGAGCATATATTTATATGATGATATTTGTGATTCCTCTATTGCCTGGCGTCCGTAACAAAAGTGCTTTCGACGAATTACCACGGAGTCAGGTCAATGTATGAGATGTTGTGGAAATTTATTGTATAAAGAAAGAACAAATAAATGAAAAATAAAAATTATCATAAATACTTTTTTTTAATAGGTTTGTTGTTTGCCTGTTTTAAGCCTTGAATTTAGCAGTTAATCTTTGGAAAATATACGGTTATTATTAAATAGGAAATACTTTACTTAAAAACTAATCTATATACAAAGATACAGGCAAAGCAATGTAACTTAATAAATGTATAGTAATGAACATAGAATAACATCTGCTCCCTCATTTTTTGACCCCTCGCCCGTCTGTCACAGCTGGACCCATTTGTGGGACCCTTCTCTCTAGTATGACGTCTCATATTTTGCAAATTTTTATCTAGAAATTGTGGAATTAAAACAGCCGAAGTTAGCTTTTTTTTAAAGGGCGCTTAGACGGCAGCGCGTGCTGCATATCACCAGTAAAGCGAGTGGCCATCAAAACAATATGAATCTTATAGATATAGAAATAGAGTTGCAATGTTTTTTAAGGTTTTCATTTATGGTGCGTTCGTGTTCGTGAAAAGAAAGATCGTGTTTAAACATGTCGATTGTTTAATGTGACGTCACGAAATTATAACCACCTCCCGCCCTTTCTCACAAATGTCACACTTCGTCGACCCCCCCCCCTCCTTAACGTGTGACGTAATTTATGGATGGTACCTTATTTCCCCTGTGCTCATTTTACCGCTTGGAAAACGAGTCGATATTTCAAATGAATGATGACCCTGACGACCTTATACGGTTATAAGAGTCATTTAAACAAATAGATAGTGGGCTTTTTTAAAACTACCGTCAGTCGGTATCAGACGGGTTTTAAAGCTAAATTTACAGTAGGTTTATGCGACTAGGAGTAAAAATATATATTGTATGCGGGTTGTAAAAGTTTTCGTCATTTAGGATCGTAATTATTTCTTGACGAAGGCAAAAAATTAAAAAAAGCTGTTAAAAACATTGACATAATTATATACGTTTATTGAATTCATAAATATTATGTTGCATTAATACACAACACTGTCTATGCGTTGGTATTTCTTAAATATTTCGTGGCAATGCCAGCTGTGAGGTACCGGCAGAGTAGAATAGTCCCTCCCCCTGTACCAGGTGTCATAAAAGGCGACTAAGGTGCAGCTCAAATGCATAGGACGGGGATGGGCAGCAGCATCCCCATCGCGAAAGCTGCGCTCTGCGATTACCAACATGCTTGCCCAACGCGGTAAATATAGGCAACATACCCATTTTCTTAAGGAGGCCAATGTCCAGCAGTGAACTTTCAATGGTTGGTATGGTGTGATGAACGTGGTAATTTTTTTACAGTATTACAGCTCTAGCTGGCAACGACGATGTTAAACGAAAACTGATGAAGGCTGACCTTGCACCCATCATTGTTACCCTTCTCAACAGACATTCCGTAAGTTGCACGCACTTTAACCACTTAACTATTTTGATAACTATTTCACTGGAAGCTACTATAAAGGAAATTCTTGCGCCAGAACCGATAGCGGTACATCGACACACTAGGGTAGGGATGGGCAGCCACATCCGCATTGCGAAGCAGTCATCCCCCACGCCACGCCGAGAAATCCTCAAAAATGATAAATAATTTCTCGATGACGCCTATTTTCCAGAATTCTCTGATTCTGAGATAAGTTCCACTTGAACGTACATTAAACAACAGTGAAAATACAAATATATTAACACCCAGACACAGAACAAACAACAACTAACAATCATGTAAATGTTTGCCCGGGCTTTAAATTGTGAAGCTATTATTTTATTCAATTTATAAATTGAATTGTTCAATAGAATAACGCGACAGCAGCAGCGTTAATACTCAAGAGTATTGCAGCACTGGCGCTCCGCGAGCCGGCGCACAGCCAGCTCTTCTACGACTGTGACGCCCCCAGCGCCATAGTTCAGTGCCTTAAGATACACCCGGACAACGCAAAAGTGCAGGTAATTGCAACTTCGACGTTGGGCCGAGGTTGGAAGTGGAAGAGATTCAGTTAAAATTACATTGCGATAAAATCAATATTTTTTTTTATATTTAAAAAATATTTGAAATTTATTTTATTTAATTATTTTTCGTCGAAATATCTTTCGTCGTTGTTTTTCCCCAAAAATCTTATCGAACTAGTTTAATTTCCTAAATTAATCTTAAGATAATTTACATTTCGCATAATCATTTGGCAACTTATTACTTTGACAAATGTATACTAACATGAAGAAAAAGTTCAATTTTGTCAAATATTATATTCCAAATTGAAGTTGTCACTTCACACACTTCACCTAAAGCGTGATTTTGTCATATGATAATCTAAACTTAAAATATCATGATGCTCATATTATTCACAATGTTTTTAATTATTATAATTATTTGACTAGACCGACAAACAAGCATACAGTCCGCGTGATAGCAACCGTCACAGCACCCTATAGACGCTCGTAATATCACAAAGATGTTACTTGCGTATTGCCAACCTTGTGACTTTAAGATATGTTAAATAACCCAGTAGTTTTAATGATTCTCTCACCATTCAAACCGGAACACTACAATGCGGACAATGCTATTTGGCGATAGAATTAGGTGAGTGGGGTTCCAATGCAGACGAACTATTTATAAAGTCTGCCTCGTGCAAAAAGTCGTCCGTGTGGTATCCGTCGTAATTGTTGGTTAATGTGGGTAAATGTGAATTTTATTAGCCAATATTTTGACTGTTTAGTAATGTATGAGTGTACGATGTCAATTGCCGGTGTGCAGACATACCCACACTAGTTTTTGACACTAATTTAAAGGGTAATTTTTAAAAAAAGTAATTGTTTTAAAAAAATAATTCTCGTAACTGCCTCATTCATGCATTCAAATGGATTTTCAACTTCCCTTTTATGATTTTATATAGTTTTTTTATATTCCCTGTAGTAGTAAATCTCTGACCCCTATATTAGGTTTATCACCTGTGTTACAGAGGTCAGTGCCCTCCTGAAATGAACTTAAATTACAAAATTTATGTTAGCAATATAACAAATAAATATTTTTGAATTAATAACACAAGTTAATCTGTAAATGTGAGTTAAAGTATATATGTTAAGTCGTATTATATTATCGATACACGATCCCAGAAAAATGGGTGCTGGGCGATCCGCAACATGGTGGCGCGGTGTCGCGAGCAGAACGCCAAGTACCACGAGCTCGGCGTGGAGGCGTTGTTGAACGCGGCCTTCGCGCGCTTCCAGAACGACTTCGGGTTCGACGTCAAGTCCGCGCTCCGGGACCTGGAGTGCGACGTCAAGCTGGACGAGCCGTGGACCGGGAAGGGCAAGGAGATCGAACACTGACAACTTTAAACAATTGCTAGCTTCCGCTCTATATATTGCCCCTATAAAATCACCTTTGTCATCATCATGATCAAAGCAGCAGAGATTCTATATTCATGATGGACGTTCACTTTGACCTCGCCTCGTGCAATACACGCTGACCTAGGGTTGCCGACAGCAAACAAGCTCACGGTTTTACCTTTTAGGCCTTTTAGGTGCTATACATACTTTTATAATAACTGCCTATTCTATACTAACATTTATTGGCAAGCTAAATAAAATTCAGCTGAAATAAATTTTATTAAACATATAAAGTGTAGTTTTCATTCTGGTAACCCTATCCTTTTAAATAAAAAAAAATAATTTTAGATTAAAAAGTATTATACATAGAGTTCGTGCTTTTGTTAGCAATGTTAGTGGCGTAAGACGGCATTGCACATATTAAGAAGCAATAAAATAGCAATGTTAAAGCAATTATAAAATGTAGAGAATATTATTATCTAATTGCTTAAATTAATTTCATAAAAACAGACTACTCAAAATGTGAATATCCAAAAAAAGTAAAATGTCATGTCAGTCTGGTTTTAGATATTGAATATGATGAACCCCAAGGAAACATCTTAGGACCGCTTTTATTTCTTATTTAAATCAATGAATAACCTACTACAACTGATAGCCAAATGACTATTTGCTGATGGTAGCACTATGTTATTCAGTGATATAAAACCAAAAACCTCGAATTTGACATTAACTTAATGTTGACATCAATAATTGAAATCGAATAATAATTGAATGATTAATTCGAGAAAACTAAATTAATGTACATGAAGTATGACATAATTTGAATAGAAATTATTTGGAATTACAAATATTTAAAGGTGACGAAACATTTTTTTATGATTTTTATAATCAAAATAGTTGAAATGGCATTCACTTATAAGCCATATTGTAATAAAAGTTTTTTTATATATTTATTAATTTTTTGAATTAATTTATTGAAAATTTACGATTTTTAAAAAAGAATTATTAATTAAATACAAAATTTTCGAACCCAAATGTGTACGTGCTACGTACAGCCTACGTCGTACTGATTCTTGTGAATCATATTGCAAAAAGTATAAAGTACTGTACAACTTCGTCCGCGTGGAATAGTTTTTTTGGGTACCATATCTCTATCTCAACTTATATAAACTTTAAATGTCATGTTTATTTCTATCGAATCAAGGGCCCAAATTAGGTTTTAAGTTTGTAGCTCTAAAAATAGCGATACTTTCATACAACTTTTCATCCCCCCTTTCGACCCTTATTTCGAATTAATAGCCTATGTCCTTTCTCAAGGTCTAAAGATTGTCTATGCCAAATTTCATCAAAATCGGTTGAGAGGTTTAAGCGGGAAAGCGTAACAGACAAACAGACAGACAGAGTTACTTTCGCATTTATAATATTAGTAGGGATTAACTTTTTCTTTTTAATATATCTTTAAATGTACAATGTTTGTAATATACAACATTACTAGGAAAAGAAAACGCGTAGATATTATGTATGTTCCCGAGCAAAACAGCCTTTGTCAGCAATTTTTGCAAATGGTCCGTGAATATATAATCGAATACCAAATAATATTCAACATTTACGTTAATAAAGTTACTAGAAAAACGTTGCTGTGCGTTATCTGATGTCTGCGCCGTTAGTTATACTATTTTCATTTCATAATTGTTTTTGGTTTTGATACATAACAACCTTATATAGGTTATAACTGAACTCATTTATAAAAAAAATCAAATATAATACTTACTAAAACTGCCGTTATAATATGAAACTTTATTTATTGATATCAATAAAACATTTAGAAACATTCATTCATATATTACTTTTCACATAATATGAACATTAACTGCTTTAAAGTTTCTTTGCAAATTATAAATAAATCAAATAAAATTATTTTAATACAATCAATGCCAGCACAAAAAAAAGAATTAATAATAACGGATATTTAGTACCCACAGGTAAAAATACAATAGTATTTTTCTTTAAATATCAATTAATACTCATTAAATCAAACTTTGGTATATTCAAATTGCAAAACCTTAAAGTACATATTATATTTACATTTCACCTGAATTCTTAACAAGAGATGGTATAACAAATTGAATATAACAACGTGTGTGAATCAATAAATTAACACATACTAATTACATACATACAAAACTCGACCCGAAGATACCAACCAAAATTAACTTGTGTGCCTTAAAAATGTCAAATCAGTATAATCTGCTTTCCAGACAAAAAAATATCCAATACATAAATACGTAGGGTATTTTAGAATCTGGCTCCATACATTTATCCAGATTCATATAGCATTCTAAAAATAGTACTATACCCCTTTAGTAGTAAAAATAAATTGAGGCCAATAGTGAAATTTTAGTTGGTGATTTCTGATATGAGCACTTACACTTTAAACTATTGTGTACTAAGTTACTTGGGCCCACCAAAAATGTACATCTCACAAGATATGTCCCTAAAACAAACAAAGAGGAATAATCTTCTTTTGTAAAAAAGGAAAAACAAACACATTAAAGTTTCAAAAACCAAAATAGGAAAATCTTTCTAAATACTTCCTTCGGATCTTTATGTAAATATGTTAATAGAACCACAGTCTTTTTTAATTTAGTTTACATACAAATGTTTCAGTGCATATATAACTTCATATAGCGCAGAGATGTCATATTATTTTGAAATATAAAAATAGCATTAGAATGTGTTCAAATCAAACTTATCTCTATATCATAAAATAATAAGAGACATATCTCAATATAACCAAATAAACGCTTCATTGAATTAATAACAAATAGTATCACCTAATTTTAACATTGATTCCAAAAAAAGCAATTATAAAATTTTATATCTATAGTAACTGTAATAATATAAGTGTTAATTCGTTTTCCGTTATGACTTGAACAGCGAAAATATTTTTTATGAAAAGAAAATGCTACTTCTCTGCACCTATCTGAAACTTTTTATCAGCATATATACATAATAATAATATATACCAGACTATATATAACTATTATGTACATCATGCTGCCGATCTTATAGCTGATAAGTGCTAAAAGAAGACGTCGACACGCAAGGGAGGAGATCAACACGGCAATATTATTGATCGGGCATGACAGGGACAGACTCATTGTAATAAATTTCCATTAAACGACCGATTCAAATACAAATATATTTCTGACAGTTGTTTATCTCAAATTTGGTAACTAAAAATAAGATAATCTCATTGATAACTTAACCGTTTATAGTCGATATATATAGACTATAAACTAAATAAGTCCGCCATTTGTACATTTTGTAACATTTCGTACAATAAAGTTAAATATATATATGTATATATATATTTATGTGAATAATAATAAATCAGAACATTTATGTAGAACAAATGATCCAATTTGGAACGACCACAATTTTACATTGAAACAAATATACAAAAACTTACCTATAAGATCTTAAACATATGTTTCAAAACTTGATTACCGACAATGTTAATGTGTCTCTCTGTAAGCATGCGCCTTCTCCAAAAACGTGTGATACTTCCATTTTTTATAGTTCATTATCTTCTTGCCATTCATTATTGTATGCACCATTATCTTTGGATTATATTCCAGGTTGGCTAATAACTGAAATAAAACAATCTAATATTAAATATTACTCGTAAACTAAACATCCAAAAAGCGCACCTTGTAAGAAAGATAGAGGGCTATACTTTATGTGAGTGTAAGCCATGAGGTATCGGCAGAGTAGAATAGTACCTCCCACTGCATCAAGTGTCGTAAGAGGCAACGTAGATACCAGAACCAACAGATGGTGGTATATCTCTGCGATTGCTAACACGCTTGCCCAGCGCGGCAATTATGGGCAAAAATCCTTCTTTCTTGGGGAGGCCTATGTCCAACAATGGACTTTCAATGGCTGATATGATGATGATGAATGTACTACAGTATTGTATACCTTCCAAAAGTCCGCGATGGTACGCTTAGAGATAACCCACAACAACAATTTAATAACCTCATTGCGCTCGCTAGTATATATATATATATAGCATTACTAGCTGCCTTAAATTTTAAGCACTTAATTCTGATTTTAGGTGGCAGGGTTCCTATGACATGAATACAGTATGTGGTATGCAACCACGCTTCAATCTTAATACTGCCTAAAAGTTTTTGAAGGTATCAATCAAATAATAGAGTATTGGACTCCTACTAGGACCTCAACTTACTTTAGGCGTCAACAAGAAGTACTGGGCGTTGTCGCACTCCGTTGTGACTTTGACTAGGAGCTGGAACATTTTCCTCTCGTTGACGGCATCCATGCCTTGGTTTATCTCGTCCACGCACCTGCATGGTAGATAACATGTCAAACCAGGAAATTATAACACCAAAGGTAAATCCAAAGAAATAGTTGCGTTATCGACATTTTCTATTGAGAAAAGTTAATAACATACAGAAAGGTTATATAATAACTTACATTTAATCGAATAATGACTAAACAAATCAGTAAAAAAATAGGAAAAGTCAATCAGGCTTAAATATTATTTTAAAATATAAAACATATTAATATGTAACTGTTGTCTGAAAATATTTTATAATTAAACGACGAAAGTAACTCAGCAGTAATATAAAGTTACTAGTTAAAAGCAATTATCTTAAAACCTAATATTATAGTAGACAAGAAATAAACTTTAAATGACAAGATAAATGACATCGTATATTCAAAATCAAGTACTTCAAGAAATTTAAACAAGCCAATAGTGATTTCTTTGGATGAAAAATGCATTGCTGTGAAATTTACTTAAACTAGTGAAGGAGCTACTGGACAGCCATTTTGTAAAAGAATCAATTATATATATATGTGTATATTATATTATCTTTAAAATAACTGAGAACTACAAATAAATCCTAAATTTCAAGCTCAATAAAACTGGCTTTCGAAATGTAAAAAAAAAATTACAAAAAATAATAAGTTGATCATGATGAGTTTGGATTAGATTGTTACAGCAAATGGGCTATCCTGCTAATATCGGCCATCTTATAAAGAAAAACTAAATATGTATATTATCAAAAATAGTCTAAATGATGATGCGTAAAGAGATCTCTAGTATATGCCTACAAGCTATTGTATATCGAATAAAAAGGTTCTATCAGCAAAAACCAAGGTGGAAACGGAATTTAAACCCATGTTGAAAGCACACCTGCTTGCTCCATTTTAACATCAATATTCCTATAAACATATGAATACTGACCGGGCGATCGAGGTTCAGTTCATTTCAGCGCCAAGAGTACACTCATAAAAAAATATTTTCTTGCACATACTGCGAGACATTCACATGACAAATCCAAATGGAAATGTCACCTTGAAGGATTGCACAGGCGGACACTGCTTCTGGTAACAACCGTTGCAGAGTGAGCGGCGGGTACCTGACCAGTGACCAGCGACCAGTGACGCACCTGAAGGGCACGGTGGTGAGCGTCTGCAGCGCCATGAGGTAGAGCGCGGTGGACAGCGCGCGCTCGCCGCCCGACTGCGCGTGCCGCGTCAGCTGCTGCAGCTGCTCGGACGCCCGGAACCGCACCAGGATCGAGATGCCGTACTTGTCGTAGTCCTCCTGCAACATGCCCGAGTTGTGGCCGGATTTTAATTTATTAATACCTACGCTCTCGAGTCAACACTACCGGAGGAAAGGCGCTTTACGAACCCTCGGCATTCACATGATCAGAAATAGCGAGTGGCGAACTCTCGGGCGATTCTTGACCTACATTCAAGCATAGTTTTTAACAAATCCTTGAGCACTGGAATTTTCCCCGAAAAATGGAAATTAGCGAAAATTGTCTCCATACATAAATCAGATTGTTTTTAATTTTACTTCACTTAATTTACTCTGCTTTGGCTAAGATACTAGAAGTATTAGTTACTTAAAAAATACAAAACTATTTTACTGCTGTAAGATTCACAGCAAGTAATCTCTTAACTTTTTTTAAGAATATAACTGAGTCGGTGGACTCTAACAAGCAAATTGATGTGATATACACCGACTTTAGTGAAGCTTTTGATAGAGTTTCCATTGGGGTGTTGATTTCAAAGCTTTTAGCATACGGTTTTACGGGATCCCTTTTTAAGTGACTTGATTTGCAAATAATTTATTTTTGTAGTTGCAGATGGATATAAATCTGATATCTATCACACCACCTCAGGATTACCACAAGGATCTAATTTGGACCCAACATTTTTAACATTATTAATAATGACTTGCCGACATGTTTCACATTCTCCACATTATTAATAAAGAGTTAACGTTCATTCCACACATCAAATCAAATGTCCAGCATTTATGGGCCCATTCCCCCTTTTGGGGGGCCCTAAGCTAAACGGGGGACGATTTACAGATGCTTTGATGATGATGAATAAACAAATCACTTACATCGCTCCCGCCCTTTTCAAGTTTGATCTCGCCCGCGCAGCCGAGCTTCTCGAACATATCGCCGAAGCGTTTGTCGACATTGCGCAACAAAGTCTCGAGCGGCGGCAACCATTGGGAACTGGTAGAGAGTAAAGTAGGTTTAAAATAAAAGACCTGAAATAGATCTGTTACAATAAATAGAACTTCTGTATGGGTCCCTATGGACGGGCCCGACGGGCAGATGCTAGTGATCCTGTCTTGTGCGCCAAAGGTCGTGGGTTCGATCCCCACCCAGGATAAATATTTATGTGATGATATTTATGTTTTCTCTTTGTCTGGGTGTTAAATAAATTTATTTAAGTAGTATATTCCTGATTACTGTTGTCAGATATCCGTAACTCACTTTAAGTGCGACTTAACACAGAATCAGGTCAATGTATGTCATGTTGTGGAAATTTATTTATTTATAATTAATACCCGCTCCGGGATGGGAACGGACTTATAGGTCAGTTCAAAAATGTACGACCTCACCCGTCTCCGAAATAGAGGTTTAAGTGGGTTCAACAAAAATATACTCAAAATGAAGGATTTTCACAGTAACAGCTTTCTTAACAGAACAAATAACCAAAACGAAATGTTATTCCCCTATTTGTCTTCAATTACCAATCAGCCGTTTAGTGATGCTTACCTCACTGTTTTCAACTTCTGGTCGAGCTCTTTGTTCGCGTCACTGGAATTAGTGACGTCTTTCTTAAGCTTTGATATCATTTTCTCTCTATCTTCGTATTCTCTTATAACCTATTAAAGCAAAAAAAAAACTTCTATAAGAAACAAAAGTAGACCAAAGTTTAACTTATTTACAAAATTGTTGTACGAGCACGCTCGACATGAATGTAGGTACTACTTATTGCTGACAATTCAACTCGGAAGTTTATCAACCGTTTTTAAAATAGTACCTCCCACTGCACCAGGTGTCGTAAGAGGCGACTAAGGTACCAGAACTGACAGATGGCGGTATATCGGTATAAAATAAAGAATTGCCATTCTCAACCGGCACACTACAGCGGGGGCAAAGATTATTTGGAAGGCTAAACGATCGGGGAAGTCCCGACTCACCTGTTCGTCCTCCCGGTCCATGCAGTCCATCCGCGTCTGCAGCTCGTAGCAGTGGTCCTGCAGGGCGGCGAGGTCGGCGGGCAGCGCGTCGAAGTCGGCCCGGTGCGGGAAGTCGGGGTCCTGCGGCAGGCGGCCGCCGCAGGACGACTTGGCCTCGTGCAGCTTGTCCTTGGCGGCGGCCTTGGCCCGCGCGTGACGCGCGCCCGCGGCGCCCAGCGCGGCCTGCGCGCCGTGCTGCTCGCGCTGCAGCTCGCGCAGCGCCGACTCTTGCTGCACTGTCGCGCTGCGGCTGAACTCTAGTTTCACCTGGACGACACAGATTGTCAGGCCCTGTTTCTCCTCTAGCCGATAAAGCGTCCGGTTATAAGGACAGATACAATATCTGCAAGACACATGAAAGAAACCTGCAAGAATAACTTGTGGCCGTAAGGGTTCTATTAACCCCTAAGTAGTAAGTGGTAATGGAACCCCTTTTTGTAATGGGAAATGCCCATCCATCCGGAATACCCCCTAAAACCACATCGACTCCTGTCCTCTGCGCTTGTGAAGGACTCCGGGTTCTCTAAAACAACGCACCGGTGTCCTCCAGCGCGGCGCCCCATAACGAGCCAGCTATCTTCGTTTGCCTCTACCGCTCCTCCCACGAGCGGGACCTGCGCGTACCTGGCTTGCCCGGCATCTTCTTCTCTGTCGCAAAAGGAAAAGTCACCGTGCCACGCTTTCCGGCTTCTTCTCATCGCCGCTACTACGGCCGCCGGGGAAAGGTCTTGTCCGATGTTTTACACGAGGATCCGCCGCCTCGATCATGCAGGCCGGTGTCCGAGCGTGTGCTGCTAAAAATAAAATAATTCTAAAGTAATAAATAGCGCTACCTTCCACATGTCCCCGTTGAGTATCTGCGCCTGCAGGTCGCGGACGCCGGCCACGAGGTCGGCCTGCAGGCGACACTGCGCCGCGACGCAGTCCCGCTGCTTCCTGCGACAGCGCGCCCGCTCGTGCTGGATGTCGAACGTGGGCTCGTTCTCTATGTCCTGCACCTTTTTCGTTTGCAACCTTATTTGGGCGCTGATTGTCCGAACCTGTGGGAATAAGAAACAAAATTTCATTTATAAAGATTAGATCGAAAAATATTCTTTTCTTTTTAGATTAGGGCGTATGCACAGGGCGGGAGTGGGCAGCAGTATATGCTATTCCCGCTTGCACGCTTGCCCTTTCTTGGTGCCTTTCCGCCTATGTCCAACAAGAGGGCTATTTTTCTGAAATTTGAAAACAATGATGTGATATTCAAATTAAAATAGCATACCTTCTCGACTCCCTCGTTGATTTTCTTCCGCTTCATGTTAAGTTCGTTGAGACTCACTTCCTGGGCGGACAGTTTGGAATCCAGGTCTTGCATCTTCGCTTTATGGTCTTGAGCAGTTTGCTCCAAGTTTGACAATCTGCAAAACGAGATACACATTCGTTTGTTACCAAAGCACGATCACAAAATTATAAGTCAGTGCACTGGCATTGATTTAATTTCTTTTACTATTTTCTTTCTCTTTAACTATTTTTCAAGCGGGGAATGTAGTACGGAGGTTTTTTTTTTATTTTTTACTTTCTAATATTGTTTCTCTTTCTAATATTCTAGTCTCTTTCTAATGTAGCTAAACAACAGTGATATTTTTTTCTTGAATTACAAAACTTAAATTAAATTCCTTAAATTGTTCCAGTCCAGACGGTGCGATATGTAACTTTGTACAAGACAGAGTCACTTCCCGCCGTCTGTTCCTATGAATGCTTAAATTTTTAAAACAATGCAACGGATTACTCTGCGATTTTTTTTAAAGATAGAGTGATTCAAGGGAAAGTTAATTTATTTATTTTTATTCATTGAACTTTATTGCACAATATATTACAAAATGTACAAATGTCGGACTTAATGCCAGTTGGCATTATCTCCCAGTCAACCATTACACGAAACAAAATATATATATATATATAGTGGTGCAGACAATATATATACAAAATAGATAAACGTTACATACATATTTGTATAAATAAACGCAAAAAATACATATGATATCAAAAAATATATATAATAACGTGCATCAGAAATAGGGTTATAAAGTTAGAGAAGCAGCATCAATAAATAAAGTACGGAGAAAGCGTTTCAGGATAAATTTGTTTGGGGACTGCTTAATATTCAACGGAAGCGCATTCCAGAGTCGTATAGCTGTCTAAATAAACATACATAATATAGTAGAAAAACACTTAATAATAACTTTAGAGTTTTCTACTGATATGGTGTTAATAAACACATTTTTTGCACTTAAATTGCAAAGACTGGCTGAATCCGTCCAGATGGATTAAAATAATATACTACAATACTGTACAACCTAAAAATGTCTACAAAACAGTGGGCGATGGCATATCGATAGTCATAAATTCAATTGTCGTAAAGGACAATGTGCAGGTTCACAGGCACAACAAAAAAGAAAATAAAAGCAATTAATCCGTGATTACTTTATTATTTGCAAAGCTATTTCATTATTTATATACTGTTTCTAACTAGGTTAAAAACTTCTAGGCTAAAAACAAATGTTTCTTTTTAAATTTTTGACCGACGATATGTCTATGCCGTGAGGTACCAGTAGAATAGTACATCCCACTGCACCATTTGTCATTAGAGGCGACTAAGGTACCGGAACCGACAGATGGCGGTATATCCATCCGAAACAGTGCAGCTCTAATGCACTGGGCGGGAATGGGCAGCAGCATTTCCGTCGCGATAGCTGCGCTTTGCGATTGCCAACACGCTTGCCCAACGAGGCAAATATGAGCAATAAACCTCCTATCTTGGAGAGGCTTGTGTCCAGCAGTGGACTTCCAATAGCTGGTATGATGGAATGTCTATCTTTTAGGAACAACCCAAAATGACCATATTTTATCCTCATTACGCTCGAGCGAAGCCAGAGAGAATCGCTAGTTTACTATATGGGGTGAGGTTTGATAAGTAGGCGGGTAGCTGTAAAGTTAATACTGACCGGGCGCCGAAGTCGTTGAGCTGGTCCAGGTCGAGCGTGTTGGCGAGCAAGCGCGCGGGCCGGATCTCTATGGTGGAGCTGGACTTGGCGCCGCTGTACGCCGACACGCGCACCGTGAACCGGTGGTTCTCTGCGACACGCACGCGCGCGCTTCTTATCTCATGGTCATTACATCAAGTCCCAAGTTTGATCCCAATTCAGAGATGAGACAGTTTATATCTTACAGTCACAATATTTTTATAAAAACCATATGCCGTGACAGTAGAATAGTACCTTCATCACAGCAACAGACAGCCTGCCCAACCTACCCAAATCTGTCAAAAACTTCGCAATCGATAATCCCTACTAATACTAGAAATGCGAAAGTAACTCTGTCTGTCTGTCTGTCTGTTACGCTTTCTCGCTTAACCTCCTAATCGATTTTGATAAAATTTGGCACAGACAATCTTTAGACCCTAAGAAAGGACATAGGATATTTTTTTGTAAGGTTGTAAGGAGTCGAAAGGGGGGATGAAAATTTGTTTAGAAGTATCGTTATTTTTAGAGCTAGAAACTTGAAACTTATTTTTTGACCATTGATTCGATATAAATAAACATGACATTCAAAGTTTATATAAGTTAAGGTAAAGAGGTATTGTACTCTAAAAAACTATTCCACGCGGACGAAGCCGCGGGCACAGCTACTCATCTATAACTGTAAGACATTGAGTTCAAAATTGTCAAATTTTAGAAGGATGGTCTGTTGTCCACCCTACCTGGTGTCGTGAGAAGCGACTAAGGTATCAGAACCGACAGATGGCGGTATATCCATCCGCAACATGCAGCTCAAATGCACAGGACGGGGATAGGCAGCAACGTCTCTGTCGCGAAAGCCGCGCACTGCGATTGCCAACAAGCTTACATAATTGCAATTACAAGCATCTTCGGACCGTATGCTTGTTTCCTGACTTCATAATAATGGATCATGTAAATAAGACAAAAAAAATACTTTACCCAAAGCCATACGAGAAAAAAGGCACTAGTTGAGCAACCATTTATCACACTCACCAGTAAAGAGAAGAAAGAAGAAGTCACTAGCTGAGTAATTATTTATCACAGACTCACCAGTTAAAAGAATAAGTCACTAGAAGAGTGACCATTCGTTACTGACTCCGCAGTAAAGAGAATGAAGAAATCACTAGTTAAGTGACCATTCATTACAGACACGCTAGTAAAGAGAAGGAAAAGTCACTAGTAGAGTGACAATTTCGCACAGACTCCCTAGTAAAGAAGAGACGGAAGAAGTCACTAATTGAGTGATCATTCATCACAGGACTCACCAGTAAAGAAGTAGGTGATGTTTGCGGGCACTTTTCCACTATTGTTGTACGTGTGCTCGTTGCCGATGGGTATCTTGTGTATGTTGTACTGCTTGCAGAGGTACCGCGTGATGGCGTCCGGGGCCGTAATCGTGTCTAACAGGTACGTGTAGAAGCCGAGGTAACTGGAACATTTAAACGCTCATTCATCATCATAATCATTAGATCAGCCGTATGATGTTCACTGATAGATCCAAGATTTTATCAATTGGATAAACATCATCACAGAGCGTCTCATGGATTGGACTTCTGATGGATCATGGAATATCTTTAACGTCTAAACTACTAGTCTTTGATTAATTGATTTGGTTTATTTTTTTATAATTAAAAAGATATTAAAAAAGAGTGAGAGAGAGAGAGAGACAGAGAGATAGAGATAAATATTATGATGACGAAAAATATAACAATATTATGATTATGAACAGATATAATGATGTACTGGTGTATACATGAATTTTTAAAATAAGATTAAGCTGGCATTGTCAGCTACTTGGCTCCATTGAATAAGTACATAGTATACCGATGAGCGTTTTTATTTATTTATTTATGTAGACGACACTGATTTACAATATGAACCAAATTGACAGAACGCTAGTTACACTAATTAGACACATCAAATAACACTTAAGAAAATGTTGTACTTAAATTTTGCAGACGACTTCGGTGAGAGGTCTACCTCTTGTGGAAAGAAAGACCTTTCTATGAAGAAATAATCGAGTCTAGACATTGTATTATACGAATTTATAAATGAGGGTAATATATGCGTACATTATTATTAATAAATTGTATATACATTAAAAGATTTATGTTCAATTAGCTAATAATTTGTCAAATAGTCAAAATTTACATCATTAAGGTAGTTTTGCATACGACCTTTGTAAGAGGTCTACCTCATGTTGAAAGACTTTTTTATGACGAAATAATCGAGTCTAGACTCTGTATCATAAAAATGAGGGTCTTACGTCACCTCTCGTCCCCTCACATCGGTATAGGCTAGGAGGTACTAGTAAACTCTGCCCGTACCCACAACCCTACCTGATACCCTATTTATGTATGGTGTTGACCAATGGCGCAGGTAGTGATCCTATCTTGCGCGCCAAACGTCGTGGGTTCGATTATCGAGGTATTATATTTGTGATTCCTCTGTTGTCTGACGTCCGTAACACAAGTGCTTTTACCAACTTATCTCGGAGCCAGGTCATGTATGACATCGCACAATGCGCAATCTAATCTTAAAATGCCTAATCAAAAAAGGCATCGGTAACTTCAATTGTCCAGCCTAATGATTATTAGAAGGAACTGTAGTGTTCATTGAGGTGTATCATCATATCAGCTATAAGACATCCACTGCTGAACATAGGCCTCCCCAAGTATTGGGGGTTATGCCTTATAATTACCACGCTGGGCAGGCGTGGTCGCAATCGCAGGGCGCGACTTAGCGACGAGAATAGTACCTTTCCATGTACTAGGTGTCGTAAAAGGCGACTAATGTATCAGAACCGACAAATGGCGGTATATCCGTCGGCGGTGGGCAGCACCATCCTCGTCGTAGAAGCTGCGATCAGCGATTGCCAACACGCTTGCCCAGCGCGGCAACTATGTACACTGCTATTTGGCGGCTGAATTAGGTGACAGTGAGGTACCAATGCAGACGACTTTTAAGGTCTACCTCATGTGATTGATGATTTTACCTGAGCTGCTGTATGTCGGGCGCGGCCAGGTTGGTCCGCCCGCCCTGGGAGCATATCGCGTTGACCCGCTTCAGGCCGCCCTCCACGCGGACCTTCTGCATAAATAAGTTCATGTCCTGCGTAGACTCGAAGGTGAACGCGACCAGGTCGCGGGCGGGGACTGTTGACTCGAGGTACCGCGCGAACTTCGGATCCGTGAAGTTTATCTGATAACGAAAACTTGTTTTTTCAGATTTATTTAAATTTCTGTAAATAATATGTATAGCTTGATTAGAAAAACAGATGTAAATTTAGTAGTAGCGTTGCACGTGTTATTTTTATAGGCACCAATGCAATCATAAGCGATGTGTCGTTATAACAAATGTTTTTTGAGTTTTTGTTGTTTAGGTATCTTTATTTATTAGTTTTTATAGTCATTCGGCTGGGATCTTGCCATTCGTTCGTATGTACGTTTTGACTGTAAATAAGAGTCAATTTGAATCGATACCCAGCCACAAACATATATAACGAAATTTGTGTTCGTTCTGTGTATGGGTCTTAAGAATATATATTTCAAATATATTTTTCAGTCCATTTATAAGATGTTGTGTGTGAATTTCATATTATTACACCGGGCTATGTCGATAACTTGGTTCTGTTACGGATCTGCTTTTTCCACATTCGATCGCGCAAATAGATTCCAAGTAAGGCAATTCTCCATAGATTCGTCGGGCTGTAAAGAGCACATTTCGGTACCAAAAATCATCATCGAAGACTTTCGACTTACTGAGGTATGTTGGGACGAGAAGATGTTTCGCAGTTTTCCAAACGATGCCCGGCCGAGTAGGACTCGGCGATCAAAAAATCTTTCTTGAAGTTGGACTTACCTAACTGGACTCTTAGTCCTAGGTATACGTACGAGTTCGTTAATCTGAGGAGGTTACAACATGGGCATTACACAATACTTCAGTCTTCTCCACGTTAATTCAGAGACCTACCTCTTGAGAGACTCGAAGGTCTTCGAGCATCGTGCTCAAATCATATATTAATATTATGTCAATACTAAATAAATAAAATATATATTGATTATGCCATGATTACAATATCTTGCGCAAATCAAAGGTGAATGAACTAAAGTGGCACTAAACAGTTTCGGAGATGATGACGTCTCCATATCGAACCCTTTTTAGAAGAATAGTCTTCAAATTCTACTTCTGTACCCGAACGGGCATTGTGTTATTGTCATACAAACATTTAACACTTCGATGTACCGATAGCCACAGCTCATTTCAGCATATTGCTGAAATGATTCAAGCACGAGCCAAAGTCTCGACCGACTGGTCTTTCTCATAGACCATCCTCAAACATAATGGCATATTATACTCTTCAGTATTCTGTGTAACATGCTGCAACGTGAAAACGTCTATGGTACTGTAGCCTTTTCAGAAACCGGTCTGTTCTAAAGGTTGTAAGTCATCAAAACCTGGATTCGAAACGTTTTACATTGACCCTAGAAAACAGCTTATATTAATGGCTCAGGAGCGAGATGGGATGGTTATTCCTTAACAAGGTGTTGATAACACCTAATTACTTTTCTTATCGAACAACACCACCACGATTCTATTCCATGCTTCTGGTGTCATGCTATAGCTTCTAAAGGACTATAAGTATCGGGGTTTCATCTGCTTTTAGAAAATCGGATATGATTCCGTCATCACCCGGCACCTTGTTATTCTTAAGCTGATTAAAGGTCATTCTAATCTCGCTCAGGCTGATGTCCGCGATATCCTGGGAGAAGTTCCGGGGCAGCTTGGCTTAGGTTTTTGGCCGAGCTGCTAACAAGCAACCTCTTTTCAGTCGGTCTCCCTTAGTACCTTGGCCTTGGTTGACACTCAACTGCCATCTTCAATCTTCAGCTTAGTCATCAGGCTTAGTGCAATATAAATATTTTTTGCGAATACTTGGGAGCCTTTGTTTCGCTCAATCGTCTCTTTAACATTTTTAGTATCGGTACCGTAGTTTGTCATCATCATCATACCAGCTGTTGCAAGTCCACTACTGGACATGGCCTCTCCAAGAAAGGAGATTTTTTGCCCATAATTGCCGCGCTGGTCAAGCGTGTTGGTAATCGCAGAGCGCAGCTGTCGCGACGGGGATTCTGCTGCCCGTCCCCGCCCTGCGCGTTTCACCTGCATTGTTCCGAATGGATATACCGCCATCTTTCGGTTCTGGTATCTAAGTCGCCTCTTACGACACCTGGTGTAGTGGGAGTTACTATTCAACTCTGCCGGCACCTCACGGCAATGCCAGTACCTAGCCGCAGTTTGTAGCTATAGTAAATTTTAGATTTAATAGCCCCTAACACAAACCTGGGCGAGTTAAGCATGGGGTAGTGACTACTTACTAAGAAACTACTCATACGCACGTACAGTCAGAACTAAAAAGATAAGGTCCTTTTAGTTCTGACTGTAAGGATTAGATGAGCAATTAAAATAACCTAAACATTAAATACTGTATTTTTCACAGTCGATATCAGAGAGTTTCTAAAAGATCAACGCTCTCAAGTCTTTAAGTTTATACAAACCTCCGCCTGAGACCGAAAGGTTTCCGAAACATCTGTACGTCAATGGCACTCACCTCAAGTATCATGGGCTCGTACACGGGCTGCTGGAACATGTCCTTGTTGCTCCGCAGCCACTGCACCGCCTTGTAGCAGTCCTCGCTGTAGTTGCGCAGAACTTCCAAACGCTTTACGTCCATGTCTTCAAGCTGGCGGATCCTAAGGGACAACGGGAATGTTTCGAACACGCTTTTACTAGCTACACTCGTGTGCGTAGAATATTGAACAGAAATAAAGTTTTAAGGCCGTTCAGAAGCAGTTTTATTGCATTGGTACCACCACAATGTCTGCATTATTGTGAAGATTTGAAGGGTAAGATAGGCCGTGAAAT
>JACJUM010002768.1:2502748-2585634 GCA_020976665.1 Heortia vitessoides
ACAAAGGCAGGGAGGGTGCAAGTCAGCTCGCACCAACAAAGGCAGGTAGGGAGCAAGTCAGCTCGCACTAACAAAGGCAGGGAGGGTGCAAGTCAGGTCGCACCAACAAAGGTAGGGAGGCAGGGAGGGTACAAGTCAGGTCGCACGAACAAAGGTAGGGAGGTAGGGGGGTGTAAGTCAGCACGCACCGTCGCCGACCGCGTGCTGCAGCCGCTGGCGGTCGGTGGTGAGCTTGTCCAAACGGGCGCGCGCCTCCAGCAGCTCGCGCTCGCGGCCGCGGAGTCGGTCCAGCTTCTCCAGGTACGACGCCTCGATGTCCTTGATCGTGTACTCGTGCGACCGCACCGCCTCCATCGTCTCTTTGGCGCGGTCTCGGAGGGTGTGGATTTCGCGGTTCTGAGAATTAAGATTCGGAGATTGAAAGAGACAACACTTCACAATAATATTGCTTGTACTTTGTAGTACGTTCACTAACACCCTAAAGATATTGTATGAATCAAAAATCTTGACAACGTTTATTATTCGGAAAAAGTAATACAGAGACGGTTTAATTACGACATTTGAATATAATGCTATGTACACCGTTGCCAGAGTGTCAAAAATGGCAACTAATAGTTTCGTTCGGAAACTGGAAATGAACGACGACGAACGCCACGACGTGTGTGCAGCACGTGGTCGGGGCGCTCGCCTTACTTCGCTCGAGGCTGTGCCAGTATCGGCGTACATAAAGGGGGGCTGGGCCTACACCAGGATGATCTAGTGCCCAACTCAGGATGGTCTAATTTCCGCCCCAAAATATTAGCCTACTGACTCGAAATTGTACATTGAGTGTCGACTGCATGAATATGTCCGTCATCGCATCGGTCATGGCAAGTCCCCCCTAAAAATTAACTCAAGATACGCCAATGCCTAGTGATTAGTCAAGCATCTCCAGAGTTCAGTGATAATTTAAAAACGCACAGGCCGCGTCCTCGAATGTGAACTTAGAAGTGTAAATAAATTACTGCTGGTTTGACATAATTTCGTTATTTAAGTATAGTCGTACATAAGCAGGAGCAGCAAGATACTAATGTAGGTTTGTCTTACCGACTTCAATTTCTGTTGCTCCAACTTGCTAATACAATTCTTGACTTCTTCAATGACTTTTTCCAATGGTTCCATCTTGCTCTTGTGCAACTCGACCAGCTTGATGGCTTCCTTTTTATCCTTGGTGTACTCTTTGACCTTTTCCAGGAGATGCATGTATTCTATCCATAGCTTTTTCTTTTCACAGATGCTTATTTGGTGTTCAATCTCTTTTCGCTGGTGCATAGCATCTATTACAACTTTGAGTCTGAAATAGGTATAAGTTCTTATAAGACTTCAGTTTGTTTTTATGTTGATAGACGTTTGTTTCTTAAGGAAACATTCAGTAAAATTTTTATACTCAAATGTTTGATTGGACATACAGGACATAGAGTAATAAATAAATATTTATTGACATAGTATGATATGATGATACCTTTCATTCAGACGTATCTGCTCCTCCAACAATTGTGCGTTGTTTTGCAGCTTGGTAGAGAGCCCCCTCTGCTGGTTCCTGCACTCTATCAATTCGTCTAGTTGTGACACACTCTCTTGGCCACCAACTGCAGCCAATGTGCTACGAAGCAGCTGTTGTGCGTCCATTTTGGAGAAGTCTTGGACTCTGTCTTGAGGTAAAAGTTGACAAAGATTATCCACCTGTAAAAATCAATAAGTAAAAGAATTTGTCCATTATATACATTTGGTACTGTGCCCGTGACTTCTTCCACATGGTATAGTTTTTTTGGGTACCATACCTCTTTACCTTGACTTATAAAAACTTTAAATGTCATGTTTATTCATATAATATAAACAATGGCCTGAAAAATAAGTTTCAAGTTCTAAAAATAGCGATACTTCCATACAACTTTTCATCCCCCTTTTCGACCCCTCACAACCCTTATTTCGAATTAAAAAATGTCTATGTCTTTTCTTAATTTGTCTGTCTATTTTTTGTTGTTATTAAAAGCCTATGTCTTTTCTCAGGGTCTAAAGATGGTCTTAGCCAAATTTCATCAAAATCAGTCAAAAGGTTTAAGCGGGAAATCGTAACAGACAGACAGAGTTACTTTCACATTTATAATATTAGTAAAGATAAGAAAATTGTTCAACTAGTATGGCAACAGGCAGGACAACACGGAATAATATATTATTGTTATTATCATTCACACAACAGAATGGAAGTGTCTTATGTGTGTTGTGAATTATTAAGAAGTATGCAAGTAGGCATTAACAGCCGATATGATGACACTATTGATAGAAAAAATACCTGTATGTTCAATGAGCTGATCAACTCTTGAACTTGTTTCTCCCGCACTGATTTGTTATTGATGGACCATGTTGAAACATCTCTTAAGTTGAAGTGCCTAGAGATAATGACGTTCCTCTGGCCCTCGCTCTGGTACAGCTCAATCTCAATGGTGGCACTCTCACAACCACTTCTGACATATTCCGATATCTAAAATTTATAGTTTTTACTAATGTATGTTAAAAATTACTATATATTCGTCACTGTATATTTTAAGTACAATAAAATCTATCATTATTATATGAATATGCCTGATTATTATTACATGTGTACTTAATTTGAATATTCGAATATTACATACAATAAAAAGAACAAAATAATACACTATAGCATCAATTATTACATAATAACTGCGGCGTTAAACGCATTTTATTATCTTCTTAAAGTGTAACTATATTTACTACCCTTTGATACTAACCTTTTTGGCTCGACCAATGACGCTAGTTTTACCACAAAGTCCCAAAATAATGGCACAAACAAACGTAGATTTTCCAGTTCCATTCGGACCAATAATCAAATTCAACGACTTCCCAGGATATAGTTCCACTTGTTTGTAAGTCCTAATAAAACAATAATAAACAAAATCAACATTTTTATTATGATGAAGAAAAGGCGCGTAAATGTCGGCAACTTACACAAAGTTTTCTAGGGCTATTCTGTAGATACTGCCGGGTCTAACACCTTCGTTATTAATTACTGTCGACATTTTTGTCAATTAACAACTGGGCGTAGACGCAAGACTATATATCACACATGAACATTCTGCTTCTAATCTATCATTTCCGCAATACACAAACCGAATCTTAGTTCACCATTGTAATGACATTAATTGACATTTGATAATTGAATGTTACCAGTCTTGTATTTTAATTTCCTCTAACATACCTAAATTTTTTAAATATATTTAAATGTAGGATTTATTCTAAGTATACAAGATATGGAAGATACATATTAAACACGTCCACATTTAACCTAATCAAAAGTTTAAAAAGGTCTAAAAACGAAAATAAAATCATTGATAATTTTGACAATAAAGATATGATTATTTTGTTTAATAATTAACTCCACTAATAGGCTATTCTCCAATTTCTTCATTTTTTTTTTAAATGTTCGTATATATCTGATAATTCATTATAATTTTTATTTCAGCAAAATATGACCGATTTATGCCGAAAAAAAAATATTAAAAATTTGTCGTAAAATATACGCGCCAAAATACCATCCGCCATTTTGGTGACGTCAATAGTACTAAAATATTGTAACCTCAAATTGACATTTGTCATTGACACGATATTGAGTTTGTCGGCTTTGTTGAGTTGTTTTTATTTATATAAAAAGATGAGTTTCTATAACCCGTATCGTTGGTGTGTTGCGTTAAATTGTAAGAATTCGACATTGAAGACTCCAGAAAAGTTATTTATTACTATTCCGAACGATGTTGTTAACCTCAAAATAAGAAAATTTCATTGAATTACACCTATGAATCACACAAATGATATTGTTGTGATAAAGTAATAGAAAGATTTACTTACATAGCTGTTTTTATATTTCTGCATTCGGCAGAAAAGAAATCTGTATTACACGCAAAGAAGTTTGTAATCATTACCGCATCTATCTTCGGTAAATTAGTACTTTCGGCTTTTACAAATCCGACGTCCATGTTTAATTATGCAAAAGTAGCGTAATAAAATACAAAATCTCTAAAATAAAAGGAATTATACACAAAAAAAGTAAAAAATTAAGGAACACAGTCAGTTGTTTACATTTAGATATTTTAGTGCTTGTGACGTCATTCTGGAAAAAAACATGGTGGACGGTGTTTTCGGTCACGTGACTTACAGATAATAAAACTCGGATTTTAATTTTGAAATATAAAATTAATCTTAGGTTTTTATGGAATAACGACATTTTTTTTCAATTCCTCACGTTATTATTTATTCAAGTAACATAATGTTATATTTTTTTGTTGATAGATGAAAATAGCCTATTGATGGATAAAGCAATTTTTAAAAATAAAATCTGTTTTTTTTGTCGGCATGTAGAGGCCAGCTAGAACTTAACTTCTACCGTAAATATCTGTAGATGCAAATGTATACATCATATGAAAATCCTTAACGCCTCCCTGGGATGTAAGCCGAGCGTAACGACAGCAACTCAAGCCAAGGTCCGTGTTCGGAGGCACTCTAAAGTGATAACTGTCAGTCCCGCTCTGATCCTGCGAACCTAACGGAATCACTAGCGCGGTGCGAGCACGCGCAAATGCGCAAAATGTCTTTTATTAATGTTCGGCCTCATCCATCTCTCCAATGAAGACAAAATTGTAGTCTAAGCATTCGAATCACCCAAAAAGTATATCATCATTGTGTGTTCCAGATATCAGTATTATGTAAACCGTAACCGTAGTAACTTATTTAACGAAATAGAAACTATCACTGACTATTTTACCTCAATCTTTGTATTTAGAAAGGGCAGACTTTTTAGAATTATTATGTAGTCTTTAGAATTTAGTTTATTCATGTTTCGCTATAGAGTGAAAAGAAAATACAATTTGAGATGTCTCTTTCTATTTACTGTCATAGGTACTACCTACATACCTTAGAGAAACACGGTTGACGTACCAAAAACCAAATCGGCTTCTAATACGGAAGCCATACAAAATATGGCAGTAACTGTAACACAGACATTGATGAAAAAAGACTGAGGCAACAGTTTCACACAAAAACTTCTAATTGAACCTTCCTATCTTTATGTAATAAATTTTTAAAACATCTTTAAATTTAAATTATGACTGTGCATGTACAAAATATTTAAACTAACTCCTTTAACCACCTAAATTTCTTATCAAAATCTTTTAACCAATTAAGCTAGGTAACATTTACTATCGTTTTTACTATTTTAGTATGCATTTTTATATGCTCATATAATAAACGCGATTGCATTTAAAAACATTAATAGATATAAAGAATTAGAAAAATCACTATTATATCTTATTAAAAAACATAAAATGTTAAAAATAAGTGCCTTTCATTATTATTGGTAGCAATATACATTTTTAGTAGAAGTATTTAGTGAAATGGCAACCCTTAACTAAAATTGACGAATCACAAGGCACCTTAAACAAAACGATTCCGGCTGATGTGCTCGTCTGTCGCTTTCTGGCTTTATTGCGCTTGGAAAATATTTAATCGAATGTTTGTGTATGAAAAACTGTAAAAATTATCTTTTCTTGAATGAATATGTGATCAGTATTCACTGCGAGTATTCGGTAAACATTTTTAAGTTTCTCATTTAGTGAAGTTCTGTGAAAATCTTCCGATTGTCCGGATTACATGGAGGGTATTCATGTTTATAAATATTGATTTGTTGCATATTGCATTTTCTAACATTTCTATTGTGTTTTGAAACGTGAAGTGATGTAGGTGACCGTTAAAAGCGCAGAAATATAGTGGAAACGGAAAATGCAACAATCGGTCGCTAGCAATGGCGCGATAGTGTTTGTGATTCTTGCGAGTGTTTATTAATTCTTGTGTTTTGTTGGTGTTTATTTGACAATGGAGGGGACTACAGAGAAGGATTGCTCTCCTCTATGGAACCTGTATCAGCAGATAGTCTCTGAAATGAAGGTAAGTTGAGATTTTGTTCTACTTCGCAATAGAATGGCGTTGTCGAAACCTCGCTGCGCCCTACATATCCACCTTTCTTAGAAATTGCCCTGATACATCGGACGTACTGTACGTACGATATAATTGACTGATATATTGATATAGAAAGATTGTGTAAAAAATATATTAAATTATATTGCAGCTGAATGTTAGGCATTCTTGAACAAACTTACAACAACAAGAATTTTAGTGTTACCTTCATTACTATTTGAATTAATTTACTTTAATATTTCATGATAACAATACTGGTTGATGGAATAATAAAGAAAATTAATGAATTGAACATACAAAAATTTTTTTATACAAAACTTTATTCAGTTTTTAGTTGGTAAACTACACCTTTACTACACCTGACATAGTTCAAGATTTTGATTGGTTTAGGACATCTCTTGACACACACTACAGTAGAAAAGTGTTATGAGAACACTGGTATTATAAATAAAATAATATGTATCAAGTAAAGTCTTCACATATATCTAACAGATTCAAATTAAAATCCATACATTTTTTGAATTGCATTTAGTTGCTTAATGTAAGATTGACAATGTTTCTATGTATGTCAATGCAAAACAAGTAGTGAATAAAACATACAGTAATTACAATACAACATCAGCTAAAAGAAAACAAGGTCATCGTGACATCTCACTCCCCACTCTGAATGCTGATTTAAATTATATTAGCATATTTAATGCATAATTGTTACTTGGAATGCTGGACAATTGTTGTGTGGTTAGGACTATTCTTCTAATGTTGGACATCTGAGTTACCACCACTGTCTTATGAAGTTTTTCTACTCAACATTATGAAACCATTTATTTTTGTATTGATACATAAAGGCTCACTTGTACATATTCATAAAACAAATTGGATCATTAGCATGTATGTAACTATCACACTTTAACTAAAAGTATTAATATCAAATGTTTATATATTAAAGTAGCAAATTCACTGAAGAATATGTGACAACATAAATAGGCCAGCTCAAATTAAGAAGTACTAGTTACATATGGAGTATCAACTTCTCTTGTGATTTAAACTTAGGCTGGAAAGTTCCAGAGTTCTAATAACTTTTATAGTGATAAAAGGTAATGATTTTTTTCCATAAGGTGACTGAGCTAGTTGTCTTCCTTTATTATATATTCACTAACAATGTATGCTAGTCAATCACATAATAAAGGTGCTATTTTTAAAACACTATTAAAAATGCAGATGGTGTGTTTTAATCATAATGCAGTTGCACTACCATGTATGCATTTCAACCACTTCATAAATAAAATATAAAAGATTGAGTACTGTATACCAATCAAGTGAATTTGCAACATTGAATGATATCATCATCTCCTCTAAATATCTGCAATAAACATACAAGGTTAACCACAAATCCTATTTACCTATTAAGTATTTTTGAATCATTTAGGATGAGGTCATTTTATTTATTATTATTATGTCATTGACTAGCTGTTGTCAATCTTCTTTAAAGATTTCTAAATTATTTTATTTTACATTTGAAGGATAATCCTAGTGTTCTGTCCATGACTCCAACTGCATAAAGTCTATATAAATTTGCATCCTTTAACACGATTCCTAAAATCTAAAGCAGCTATTGTTCTTTCATAGTGCTAAAAGCGGTTTCGCCGCGAGAGCAAAACAAACGGATACACTTTTCTGTCTAGATTCAAAATATAGATTAATACTAGCAAAATAGGATTTTTTTATTCTAAGTCAATAAGTATACCCATTCTCTTTTATCTCGAAAAAACACCTCGGCTCGCCTAGAGGGCCTTCACTCTCACGAATTGAGTACTGTCATAGAAGATTTTCCAGTTCTGGACGACTTTGACATACAATGATTACTATCTTTGTGTGTTTTAAATTTGTAACAATAGGAAAATTTAGAAACAAATATACAAAAAAAATATTATACTCCGTGTAACAATGATTGAAAATCTTTGTAACCGGGCATCGAACACGTCTGAGGTGACGTCCGACATTGTAGGCCGCGACATGTTCTAGACGATTCACCTGACAGCATAACTTTAATAAAGGCTTCGCCCCGTCGCCCTCGCACTGGCCCTCCACAATCAAAAGCACTTCATACATTTCTTTCGTAGCAGTACACCGTGTACGCCGGCGGTGCAGGCCCTGCCCCCTCGAGGGGCAGATACTTTTTCGACGATAGCCACTGATCGCCATTGATCCCGTTCTGGTCCTGCAAACTCTGTGGTAGCGATAGCGGGGTACCTACGCGGGTAAAATCAGGCGCAGGCTCGTTCATTAATGTCCGCCCCCCCTCCTTAAGTGACGCTGAACTTGAAGAGTAGTCTAGTTTCTTAAAAAAAAAACATCCGAGTCGCCAAGTTTCCACCGAAATCTTTATTTTCATGCGTATATATTTTGAATATTTCTCTCAAATAATGTTTGTCGAAAAATGTTTCTATTAAACAGTTTTATTCCGAGTTAAGTACTCACAATGCACCTAAAAGCAATTGAATACTGCTTTCTATAAAGGAAACAGAGTGTAAAAAACACCACCAGTCTTCATATCTTCGCTGGGTATCGGTTGCAGAATCTTAATTGGTTAATTAACTATGTCTTGCAAGTTAGCATTACTCTATAGTGCAAATTATCTATATATTTACGTTATTCTTTTTACTTTTTTTAGGTTTTACAACCCTTTTCTTATATATCACTGAATAAAGTTATTACGCCTCGTTTGTCTGCTTAATTGTTTATAATTTTTTGGTTTTAGTCTATATTACTTTGATGACCTCGGTGGTAGCTGAAGACCTGAGTTAAAATTATTGTACATATTAGGTGACACTTTTTACTGTCTAAAATATAATATTCTATGATAGTTTTGGTAAAATACAAATATTTTCATAAAAGTTCGGAATATAAAAAAGTACTTGTATTTAAAACACCGGCGTGTGTGCGTAAATTGTGTAATTTGCCTGTTCATCAGAAAGTACCAATTAGGATTATTTTCGAATGAGACATATATGATCTGAAATCGTTAAGATATTGAAGTAAATGTTTTATCTTCTTTATTATGTAATGTTTTATATATGTCCATTGTTCCTCTTAGCGGTGAGGTACCGGCAGAGTAGAATAGTACTTCCCCCTGTACCAGGTGTCGTAAGAGGCTACTAAAGTACCAGGACCGAAATGCACAGGGCCTGGATAGTTAACAGCATCCCCGTCGCGAAAGAAGCATTCTGCGATTGACAACACGTTTGCCCAATTATGAGCGAAATTACTCCTTTCTTAGAGAAGCCTATGTCCAGCTGTGGACTTTTAATGGCTAATATTATAATAATAAATAAAATGAATTCACACAACATCTAACACCCAGACACAAAACAAACATAAATATAATTGTATAAATATTTGTTCAGGGTGGAATGACTATTAAAACGTTAAATATGACAATGGATTGTTGGTATATTCTTCTATTCTAAATCAGACATAAACCTATACTGGCATGTTTTCTTTGATCTGGTATATTGTCTTTGCAAAAACATTTACTGCGTGTTATAAAATTTCCGAATGAGAGAGCAATGTACTCATAAAACAAAAGGTAAGGTACGTGAATAAAAGAAATAAAGTTTGAACGCGCACTAGGGATTCACTTGAAAGTATGTTGTAGTGTTTTATGTTAATTTCAGTCTGGTAAAATTTATGTGCCTGTTTGATGTTTGCAATTTGGTTAATTGTTGTTTGTATAAATACTAATAGCCATATTATTATTATCAATTTATACAGCCTTTACTAATTTCCTCCCTTCCCTCCTTTTTTCCCACCGTCTTTGCTGAGCTTATCTTCTATCCTTTTTACTTTCTGATTACAAAATGTTAATTGCCTATACTACATTATTAAACACAAATAATGGACTTTTAAAAGTAAATTAGCAATAATATTGCAGTTTTTATTGTATATCTGCTTTCTCGGGGCAGGAAGTTTAGGCGTTTGATTTCGACTTATTGTTGTTTCTTATAACATTATATTAGTATTAATGCACTTTATTGTACACCTAATTATACAAGCAATAATATTAATAGTAATACATAGTAAAGTATAATTGGCAGCCTTATAGCATAGCGATTTCTTCCAGGCGACCTTTGCATGGAACATGTGTGGAAAACATATTAAAATTTAAAAATATGAGGTAGTATGAGGTGAACCTATAAGGAACCTTGGTACGGCGTCCATGTATGTATATTATATGCGCATTTGATGCTCAGGTGGAAGTTTCTTAAGTAACTGATGATGTTTTTCTATGACAGGACTTCTTTATCTTAGGTTATAGTGGAGTCACAGTAGGGAATTTCTCGATTTTACTAGGTTTAAGACATTTCATGTTCCATTTACACTAAGTGTCAAAACGCAGTGTACTTGTTAATATTTGTTTTTTACTGGTAATCATGGCGGTTTTTTATTTTGGATAAGAGGACTGCCATAGAGGTTGTATGTGACTTCTGGGCAATTTTATTTGGATGAATTAATTGGTTACCCAGTCCTACCATGACGTATTCTTAACGTAATGTCACGATAAGCTTACGCACTTCTGGAGTATCTGAATACAGAATCATCATATCATCACATCAGGCATAGAAAATCCATCGTTGGACATTGGCTTCCCAAAGATTAGGGTATTGTTGCTCATAATTGTCGCGCTGGGCAGGCGTGTTGGCAATTGCAGAGGGCAACTTAGCGACGAGGATGCTGTTGCTCATCCCCACTAGGATGGATATACCGTCATACATAGAATACAGAATATAAGTAATAAGCAATTTATCCTACTGTCCAACGGTTACTAAATTAATTAATCACTGTTAAAACATAATGCAAGTGCAAACCTCAAAACCGGTGTTTATGACACGCTCGACTAACAGAGCCAGTTACCAAAAATGGTAAATACAGCCGTATGCTGGTTTTTCTAACTAAGTATTTAAAGTCTTTCGTTCTAAATACCAGCGGATTTTTTTTTGAGCCCCGCCGCAGAAGTAATGCTCGCCGGATAGCTCGCGAGTCGAACCCGCTTATTACCACCAAGATTCATGGTCTATTTATCACAAAACTTAGCCCAGTTGCCAATAAGGTGTGAATTTCTTGTGTGTACTGGAATCTATGACTGGTTAATCCAATTCATAAGTGTTTAGTTTTTAAACTCCAGTGATGCTTGGGTGATTGTAAAAATTGTTTTAAGCACATAATTTCTTCCGAAGTATGCGTGAGGAGTTTGTAATTTTTGGTGGAATCCTATTTCTTTTTCTCTTTATATAAGTAACTCTACTTACTTCTAAAATCAACTACCTGCTACTAAAAATCCGACTAAATCAGTAAAAACAAAAAGATAATAATAAATGCACAAGAAGATAAATGTTATCCGATTACAGATGATGAGTAAAACCGCAAGATGGCGTTGAATACAATCAGTCTGGAACCGAATATTCGTAGTCACTGTTCCAGCAGTGGACAGAAGGCGGAGTGTAAAAAATGTATCTCAATTTGCTAAAATATTATCAACACGCTTCTTACTCTATGACAGGTATTTCAAATTAATGAATTCGAAATAGCAATCTACCCAAGTCAATTAACAGAGAGTTTCAATCTCTGTAGGCAAACCATAATAATCCAAGACAGATGGTTAGTCGCTCTGTATTATTAATCTTGCTCAATAAAGCTGTTACGACAAGCCCTTGTAATTACACAAGTCACCTTGACCCTCCAAGGTTACGTCCTTGGAGTGACTAGGGTCAGCTCAGTCCTGATATGTTTCTTTTCAATGAAATTACTGCGAAATCTATGAAGAGAATAAGCTTCAGTGGATATTGAGTTGCGGGACCTTTTTTTATTGATTGATGTCTGAGTTTAAGCGGTCGGTCGGTTTTCATATATAACTTTGCGATATTGAAAAGGCATTAGTGCTGGTGTGGGTCTGTGTTCTTTCTAGAGGCTACTATTAGGTAATAGTATACTATTTTATTGATGAATAGCTTTTCCCACGCGATTTTGTCCTCGTAGACTTCCCTATATATATCACGTGATATATAGGGAAGTCTACGAGGGACGTCCCTCGGGATCTCTTGTTTTCCATATGTTCCCTATTTAGCCTATGGTACCTTTGATGTATTTTACGACCGTCCACTAACTCAGACTGCATGAAGTCCATTTAAAGTAAATTTTATTTTGCAACCTTCAACAGCATCTATGAGATCAAAAGTAGTAATGTCCATCCATAGGGCTCAAAGCGATTTCGTTGTTCAAGCGAGACAAACGGATACTCTTTTGTCTAGATTACAAAGTAGTAACAATAGTTGTACTACGAGTATTACATCTTCCACTCAAAATATAGATTAAATGTTAGCAAAGTTTCCGTAAATTTCCTATTTAGCCTATGGTACCTTAGATGTCTCTTACGACACCCGGTAAAGGGGACTTTTCTGCTCTGCCGGTTCCCCACAGCGGTGCCAACTTATTGCAGTAATCGTAGTAATGTAACTGGATTCACATTGGATCCACACTTCCAAGATTATTATTAAAAACACCGACCTGAGTATTGCAACGTTGATGCGTGACTAAAGAAACCTGTGCTTCAATACATCAATAGGTTTAGTAATAGGATTAGGAAGTTGCTAATCGTGCTCACTTCAATAAAAATCGTTGCCACATTCAGCCGTTTCACTAAAAAAATGTATTAAATCGTTGCTATAAATTTAACTAACATTGTAATGCAACTAGCTGACAAACTGTTCGGTGTTATTAGCATTTGTATTTTATATAATTTATTGCCTTTGTGAATTATAATGTCGCGCAAACTATTTATTAACTTCATCATCATACCAGAACTTCTCAAAAAAGGGAAATTCTGCCCATAATTACCGCGTTGGGCAAGCGTGTTGGCAATCGCAGAGCGCAGCTTCCACGGCGAGGATGTTGTTGCTGCTGTTTTGGATGGATATACCGCCAGGGTTTTGGTATCTTTGTCGCCTCTTACGACACCTGGTACTATTCTACACTGCCGGTACCACTCGGCTTGTTTACGTTATGTTATGAATAAAGTATGGATTCAAGTATTTTATTTTTAACACACCCCACAGTGATAGTGCCCTCATACTGTAAATAATAAATAAATGTGTACTTATTTATATCATTAATATGAAATGATAAAAATCCACATTCAATTTTAGTAAAATACTTCTGACTTATTTCATCTGTAAGTAACCGTGTTAGTCGAAAATAAATCAGAATCATATTCAATGCTATCTGTTACAGTGAATGCGACTTCTTCCGCGTGGAATAGTGATTTGGGGGGAGGGGGGAGGAGCCATCCTCGACTATCTAACACTGAAATAATCTTTGAAATCAGACCAGCGGTTCTTGAGATAATGACACTCTTTAACTATATAATATTAGTATAGATATTTTTCGCAACGTATTAATAACCTATAGTCGCAGTGTTGATTGCAGTGGCGACCGATAGCTATTTTCCCGTGTGTGAGATTTTATCGAATAGAGCACTCTCAATGTTCTTTTTCATCGCATGAGTTAACGTGACCAAATATTGAAAGGTATTATAGCCATAACATTTAGTCCCGTCGTAGCTTTAATAAGTTGAACAAGTCACTTATACTAATAAAATATATCGTTAATTCTTTAACAGACATTGGGACGGAATTCGGAAAAATGGGATTTTATTTTTTCATACTATTTTAGTACCCACTAATGAGTTTTTATGTGTGCCAATTAGAAAATTTTATGAATTAAATTTAAAAATATGGAAAGAAACATGTATCGTTGCTCGCCGTAAAGGCAATATTGCCTGTTCGAATCTAATAATACCTACACCGGAAATAACCAAAACTGTATTTTTATAAATAATCATGTCGACGCACACATTTTGCCGTTATGATTTAGCGGTTCACTTATAGATGTTTTAAAGATTAAAGTTAAAATTCCTTTAGTTTTGTTACTGAATTGACGGTACTGTTGTGACAGTTGTACCGCACGACATTAGCTAGTATTTACAATGTTTAGGTTTTAAAACATGAATATCGAGGTTAGGTAAGAGAAGTAATTGTATATATAGAGTTTTTATTTTGGATGTATATCAGTACATCATCATATCAGCCATAAAACGTCCGATGCTGAACAAAGGCCAGCCTCCCTAAGAATTGTTTTTCATATAATTTATCGCCTTTGTGAATTAAAACGTCGCGCAGAGCTATTTATTTATTTACTTCATCATTATCATTATTACGACCTTTGGAAGTCCACTGGACATAGGCATCCCAAGAAAGTGGTAATATTGCCCGTAATTGCCGCGCTGGGCAAGCGTGGTGGCAATCGCATAGCGGGACGTGAATGCTGCTGACCTTCTACGCTCTGTTGCATTTGAGCTATACCACTTGATGTGGATATACCGCCATCTGTCGGTTCTGGTACCTCCGTCACCTTTTACGACACCTGGTACAGGGAGACTACACGGCTACCATATCCAATCACATATTTAAATGTATTTATTTTATAGCTCATATTATGTACATGGCAGCCACCATCGCGATAGCTATGCTCTGCGATTGTCAACACGCTTGCCCAGGGCGGCAATTATGAGCAAAATTCCCTCTATCTTGGGTAGGATTATGTCCAGCTTTGGACTTTCAATGTCTGATGTGATGAATGATTCAAAATCTGGAAACACTTGTGAAGTTCATCGTAAATCAAACGAACTGCTCGTTAATATAATGACAAGCAAAATAACTACCGGAGCGTTGTCTCAGTGGGATTTCTCGACTGAAATGGTGCGTGCACTTTTTATTTGAAAACTTCGTTGTGTCCCAACGGACTGATGTGCCCGCTACTTGAATCTAGGACGTCGACGTCTGCGACACAATGGCCGCACGCTTTGTGTGCGACTAGTTGGGAGTCAGTTAATAACTGGGCTACGATAAACACCTAATTGGGCCGTGCTGTGACTGGATCCGGGTGCCCTAGTTCTTTGAAGTGACTATTTTTGCTGATAAAATGAGGATGTCACCGTCGGCCGTATTCTTAATAGTTCCGTCGCACTTTTAGAAAGTATATGTTTGATGGGCCTGATGGCGCAGGTCTAATCCCTACCGAATACAAAAATTCGTATTTGTGTTGTTCTGCGTCTTGGTGTTGAATATATTTAAGTAGTATATTTGTGATTCCTCTGCTTTAAGCGACTTATCACGGAGTCAGGTCAATGTATGAGATGTTGTGTGAATTTATTTGTTTATTATATCTATAGAGTTGCGTTTACTCGTGGCGATTTATATATCGCTAGCGGTCGCCCGGAACTGATTCATTAAAATTTCGAGTTCGAATTTTTTTGTTCATTCATCATTTCTCTTTATTGTCATTAGCCATTGAAATTATGGTATTCAATATAACCAAACATATATAATAACACTAAAGTGTAGAAAAAATTAATGTTTACATCATTGACTGTTATGTGTCATTCAAAAAGTAGTTCGTTCGTCATATTTACTTTCCTAAATTGAATGTGTTTGTATTTTAAAATATCTTATGCGTTTTTTTCTCAGGATTTTGAACTCCGGAGAAAAAACGCCGAACTTTAACTATGTTCACATCAATACTATCATTTGTTTATCCGTTCTTGCAGTTTCCTTAAAAATGGTTACAACATTTTCACGTAATTGTTCAAAGAATAACTGCGTAATAATCGACCTGGATTTTAATAAAAATAATAACAATACTTGACTTCCAATGGCTGATATGATGATGACGATTATGTATTTTGTGTCTTACGGTTCTATGCCCGGTGGTTTGTCTCTGTTTTTAATTTTCTTAACTTGATGTACTTTTTCATAAGTATTTTTACATGAAATAGACCTCATACAACAGGTCGTCTGCATAGGTACCTCACTCTCACCTATTTCTACCGACAAATAGCGGTGTTCGCATTGTTGTGCTACGGTCTGAAAACTGAAAGAGGTAGTGAATTTACTGAGTAATATGGCATAATATCCTCAAGTCACAAGATAGGCAACGCGGTCGTAATATCCTTTTGATACTACTAGCGTATGTAGACTGCAGTGACGCTTACTATTACGCGGACTGTATGCTTGATTGTTTACCTAGACTAATAAAAAAGGGTCTGAAGGTACCGGCGGAGTAGAATAGTACCTACACCTGTACAAAGTGACGTAAGAGGCGACTAAGGTACCAGAACCGACAGATGGCGGTATATTCATGCAAAAAAGTCACCTCAAATCATACTCAAATGTAAAGGGCGAGGATAGGAAGCAGCTTCCCCCTCGCGTAAGCTGCGCTCTGCGATTGCCAACACGCTTGCCCAGCGCGGCATTTATGGGCAACATACCCCCTTACTTGGGGAGGCCTATGTCCAACAGTAGACTTTTAATAACTGGTATGAGATGATGATGATAAACAAATAAATCAATCTAATAAAGCCTGCTGGTCTGGCATCACGCCGCTTGTGTGTTGGCGGTAGCTCAGCCAGTTGTCATTCTCATGTTTCTAATGGAATTCAGCCCTATGTTGGATTGTTTTTTCCTCTGTAGCCCTTTACTAAGAGCACCGTGTACGACATCGAGTAATCTATAAATTGGTTTCTCTGCTGTATCGGTGGTGTTAATTTAAACTAGTATTTAGGTCGGTCCTCTGTCCTATATGAAACAAAGGCTCTGGTCGCTTTGTTCTCTTGAACTCTCGCAGTCTCGTAATTGGTACGGTTTTGTATTGTGCTGTTTGCAGTTCTGCCAAGGGATTGTTTATTGGTTCTCTGTGTAGTGTGATAGTGTGTTGTTTAAACAATATACGTCTTTGACTTGCGGAGCGATTGTTCGGTTCTATTGTGACTTGGTATTCAGATAAATCTATCTTAAGATTAAATCGATGACTGGCCCGATGGCGCAGATGGTAGTTCTCCTATCTTGTGCGCCGAAGGTCGTGGGTTTGATCTTCACCCCGAGCAAATATTTACATGTTGATATTTGAGTTTGTTCCGTGACTGGGTGTTGATTATATTTATTTAAGTATTATATTTGTGATTCCTCTGCTGAATGATGTCCGTAACACAAGGGCTTTAGGCAACTTACCACGAAGTCTGGACAATTTATAAGATGTTGTGTGAATATTAAAATATATATGTGTATAAAAAATCAAATTTATCTTTATTTAAATAGACCTATCACAATCACTTAAAAGGTAGGTAAATCTATACAACGTTAATAATTTTTTTTTCAATATATATAGATATTTCTACTACTCAAATGACCAATGACTCTGATGACCTTATAGTGCATAAGAGTCATTTGACTTTAAATAAGTCTTCCAGCACCAGGCGGGTCTTAAAACGATGTTTATTAGAGGTTCTTTAAGCCACCAGAGAAAAACCGGCAAGATAAATTGATTGTGATAATGGTGGGACTATTATCAATATTAGTCGTCGCTAACAAACTGTTATCTTAAAAATAACAGTTGAAGCAATTAATTTCAATCCCATATCTTCTGTAGATACATCGTAGATCTAGCAATCTAATGATTTAAACTATTATCTTACTAAAAGCGCAGGATCGCGCTGCACACAGGCCGCAGGTCCTATTGGAGATTACTTGGGGAGGTCTATGTCCAGCAGTGGACGTCTTGTGTCTATTTATGGTTAATCAGTTAAATGGATAAAATTATTTCACGTACGTCACGTAAATTATTCAACGTATTTCAGTAACTCGCACTAAAAGACAACGTGTAGATTTATGTATTAAAACCAACAACATCTAATAAATATAGCTAATGTTCTTAACTAGACACCGAAGATTTGTAAACAATAAATGTTATACCGTCGTTAATTACTTCAGCCATTAGGTACTAAATAGTTATATTAGACTTTCTCCATCTATATCAATTAATAATATCAATGAGAAAATAACAGTTTCTTAATAAATGCATATTAAATACCACATACATGGGATACGATGAAAAAAAACATTTTTAAATGTTGATTTGTCTGTGTATTTATTTTGGGTTCATCATCGTAATCAGCTATTAGAAGTCCACTGCTGGTCATAGACCTCCAAAAAAAAAGAGTTCATTTGCCCATAATTGCCACGCTGGGCAAGCGTGTTGGCAATCGCAGTGCGCAGTTATCGCTACGGGGATGCTTGACTTACTTACGGGGGACTTGAGCTACACCGTTTTAGATAGATATACCGCCATCTGTCGGTTCTAGTACTTTAGTCGCCTCTTACGACACCTGGTATAGGGGGACCCCTCCCCCTATACCAGGTGTCGTACCTATTCTACTCTGCCGGTAACATCAGGTTGTAAACAATTTCAAACTCGAATAGTAAAGTAAGTAAGTAATGTAACCAACATTCATTCGGAAAATGTCGCGGGCATCAGCTACCTAGTCTGAATTGTACTCTTACAGGTTACTTTTCTTTAATTAAAGCTATAATTATAAAAGATACTCTACGTACAAAGTCTTAAGAGTAGTGAATAGATACATTCCCACAGCGTCTAGTACATTGATCTATCTCCGTGATAAGTAAGTCGCAAGCACTTGTGTTATAGACATCAGACAACAGAAAAACGACAAATATACAATTGAATATCCAGACGCAGAAAAAACATAAATATCATATAAATATTTGTTCCGGCTGGGGATCAAATAGGAACACAACTATCAGTAGAACGGCTTATTCTCTCTTCGTAGCTAACTTACTATTTACTGAAAGTAAATTCGTCGAATATCAGTATCCAGATTGGAGCGTTCAACGCCAGCCGAATATAAATGGGCAAGCAAATAAACCACGAGCTGCGAATGTAACCCTAACCTTCATTGGTAAAATCGATACCATCCCCTTGGTATCCCCACGGTGGGGCGTCAGCTATGGTGATTTATTCAATGGGCCTCTGCCGATAGCGTCACTGACAATGTAGCGTAGATACTAACGGAGTAAAACATTTAAATAAATAGTGTTGATGAATAAATTTAAGATTGTAAATCTATTTTATCTGTTCTATTATGTGCTTCCTGAAACACCGAGCTATACTGTATACTATAATATTCCCTATTTATTTTATATCTGAACCATATATGCCCAGTGAAGTTTGCGACCACACCGGAAACGTGTTATATTAGACCATATATGGACACTAGCAGAATAGTGACTGGGGGGTAAAGTAGACTTCATCGATAAATGGACTGGCCAACACTAAAATAATTTTTCAAATCAGATCAGCGCTTCCTGACATTAGCGCGTTCAAACAAACTCTTCAGCTATAAAATATTTGCATATATTAGCCGATCCAATAGATGTTGTCTTATCTTAACTACACACACCGGCACATTTAGGGGAACACAAAAAAAGGTTGATTTTTTCAATGAATTTCTTTAAAATATTTTTTTGGTCTTCAGGGACACATCACATTGCCTTAAAATAACTAAATTAAATCAAAATAATCTACTAATTACCCGGTTTCAAAGGAAATAAACGTTAATTACGATAATTAGTAAAATAAAGCACTAGGAGTGTGAGATTTCAAATCGATTTTTTTACAAAAATAACACAAAAGACATAAAATTAATAGCACAGGCCTATGTCCAGCAGTGAACTTCTAATGGCTGGTATGGTGATGATGAGTTAAATTACTGATTAATGTGATATAATATCTTCAAGTCACAAGGTTGGCAACGCGTTACAAATATCTATGTGATGCTACAAGCTTCTGAAGTCTGCGGAGAAGTATGCTCGTTTGTCGTCATAAAAAATGCAGAGCATTTCTCCGGGATAGTGATACTGGTATCGAACCTTGTCCTTCTGTGTTCAGATGCTACAGACGCTCCGTACCGGCACAGAGAAAAAATATTTTTTCCGCTACATCACTTACAAATATCGTTGATTAATATTAAATTAAAAAAAGTTCTTTCCGTACGTCATATAGAAAAATATTTTATCAAACCTGATTAGTAGTCAACGGAATCAACACCTTGGAACAGCTTCAAAGCATAGATTTTCAGTTTTATTTATAAAAATGTTACTCTTTATTGTACACAGATTATAGAAAAAACTTATAATACAATTGGAATTAATCGTTCAGCGCGATCTCTTCCAGGCAACCTTTATGTTCATTTACTACGTTCATATTGTGCGACTTCTTACACACAACACCTACGACGTAATCTGTAACTTATATATACATCACATAAGTAGTAAAAAACTTCCTTAATTGTTATTAAATAATAACTTTTGTGTACATTAATACTCATTTACAGTCACTATGTACAGAAGTAAATGGCGTTGCGGCATTTTATTGTCCGGCCATTAATTTTAACTACTGGTATGCTAGTAAAATTAAATGTATTTATTCATCCTTTTTGTATGCAGTGTAAAAAAATATACTCGAATTAAAATTCTTAGAATATCACACTGCCACGCCTGTTATATAAAATATCACGCTACCATTTTACTTGTTTGACAATACTTTTTATTCTTCTGAACATCAGGTTACGAACTTCAAAGAAATGCGTTTGAAAAACATCGGCTCAACGGCCGTCTGTAATCTAATTTATGCAAAAGGAGTGTTAATTAAAAGACCGGTTTTATCGCGAAATGTCCGGATGCATAAAAACTAGCAACGGTTAGGTATCAACCTATTAACTGCGTTACACAAGCGTTGGCCTCAGTAACGGTAGATTAAACTTTAGAGTTTGAGCGGATTCGATCAATCATTTGTTATATTACGTTTAATATTCATACCATTATTATTATTAAAGGTAGTATAGATTATTACGTCGCATTTTACCAGGCGTGATACCGTTTACCAATTCGAAACAGCTTAGCTCTAATGCAATGAGCGGAGATGAGCAGCAGTGCCTCATCGTGAAGCTACGCTCTGACATCACTCTTGCCCAGCGCAGTAAAAACCCCCTTACCTTTTATTTCCAACAGCTGATATGATGATGAAGATTAATTAATGTTGCTAGCTTGTAAAATAACTATTGCCCTCGTAAATTATATAATTTGGACGTCCTTACTTCGTTGTCTTCATTCGGACTAATGTCTAATGTTACGATCAACATTTTTAAATAACTTTCCTGGTGACAAACAACAGTAGGGCTAACTGTGTGCAAGTAAAACAATAATTAGTATAATTAATTTTTTAGATTCTATGAAACAAATATTAAGAGTGAGGTTCTATAAAATCTGAATATAGCAGCTTGTACACGGTAGTAAACATAATAGTAAGACGTTTGAAATTATGAATTAGAAACTGTAATTAGAGGCCTGCGACTAATATTATTAGGGGTGACATAGATTCTATTTCATCAACTATTAGCTTCCAATCAAAAAAGATATTTGTTTTTCGGGGTATCATAGCTGGATATGTAAAGATTAAAAACGCGAGTAATGAGATTTAAAATTTTTTATAGTATTTTTTTTTCATTAGATAAATCATTAGAACTTATTTAAAAAAATATATTTTAGTTTAAATATTTAATTTACTGAAATTAAGGTTTAATTGATAATGATACATATATATATATATCCTTATTTTTAAAATACATGCGTTGTATTTATAAAATATATGCGTAAAATTGAAAGGTATATAGTTTTCATTACAATATTGTAAGCATATGTATTTTAATATGTATGTATTTATTTCGTATATGCTGGCGATTATAAATACTAAATGAGGTGTTAAATATAGGTACTGTAAGTTTACAGTCCATTTTCCCGAAGGTACGCGCAAGTTTCTTCTATAATACATTCCATAAACATTATGTTGGGCAGTCACTTGAAACCACTAGTTTATTCAGCAAGGAATATATATCCATATAGCCCATATAGCCCTTCCTTGCTGAAGTTTATATAAACTTGCGTAACGTACGAGGGGTAAAGCGCTCTTTAACAGTGAACCTAGAAAGGTTCCATACGCACCGATCTACCTTTAGCAACATATACTTTAATATTTTTAAACGCTTTAATAATTAACATTGAGAATGTAAGTGTAATATTCATTATATACTCGAGTTTTCTAAATGGATGTAACACTTATATGAATTTTGCTGTTTAGTCTTTATATGTGAGCTTAATACATGCGTTTTAATTCCGTCGAAACTGTTGTAATAAATATAAGTAAAAGGAAATGCTGTCTAACTGACAGTCTGACCGATTGACTGACTCACTTACATATCAACGCGGGGCCGAAACGATCAGAGTTACAAACTTGAAATACTGCACAGAGGTTCCTTTTATTAAGTTAAATCTTAATGAATATTAGTACTTTTTCAGCTATAATAATAATTGTATATTAATCTTCGGATACCACATGTTATAAAAAACTATAATTTATAACTACATGTACATTCGTGATCCATTTAACACGTTTCTAATGCAATTGGCCAACAAGCATTCAACTAATTCTTAATATCTATATATTTATCTACTATATAAATAAAAATGATTTCTCGATATCTAGAACTCTAAATAGCAAAAATCTATTAATCTAGTCATCTATTAATCTATCTTATATATTTATATAACATATAATAACCAATTCACATAACATCACATACATTTTATTGATCTGTCTCCGAGATAAGTACCTGTGCATAAATCACTTGTGTTGCAAATATCAACAGTGGAATTACAATTATAATATTCATTATATAAATATTTGTTCCGGGTGATGATCGAACCCAGGACCTATAATGCGCCATTTGTGTCATCGGGCCCGTGCTTTCAATACATATATATATTAAACATGGTAATTAGACCGCCAATCCCATTAGAGATAATGGACAAAATGTAGTAATTTTTTTTTAAGTAATAAAAACAGATTACGACAACATGGGCATTACATGACTTTGCAACAATATAACGAAAAATATTGGCATACCATGCCCCTGAGTTTGCAATTTTTATCCATATTTTGGCTAATAGTCGGTATCGTAACGTTAAATCGTGTAACCAGGCGGTTGTACGTGACATCACTGAGTCATGAAAGTATATAAAATACGTATTATTGGGCACAAGTTTGTGTGAGATTCTCTTTAAATTTAAATGCACCTTTTGCGTCATAGTTGCATGAAAAAAGGTCGTCTACATTGGTACCTTACTCTCACCTATTTCTACCAACATGTAGCAATGTTCGCATAGCTGTGTTCCGGTCTGAAGGGTGCGACAGGCAGTGAAATTACAGGTTAACGTGGAAAAATATCTTCCAAGTCACAAGGTTGACAACGCGTTAGTGATAACTTTGTGATATTCCGGGCGTGTAAAGGCTGCAGTGACGCTCACTATCATGAGAGACTGTATGCATATTTGTCAACTTGGTTTAATAAACAAAAAACATGTGTATATATATATATATATAATATATATGTATATATTGTGTATGTTTGTTTCTCTATCGCACAAAAACTGGTTAATTAGGAACATAGTCTGTTTTAAATGTTGTCAGGAAAATAGAGAGATGCAAACTTGGGAGAACAAAGACAAAATGTATTGTGAAATTATTCACTTAAACAAAATCGCAAGCATCAGGCAGTCCTTTATAAATGGTTTGTTATTTTTTATAAATGCAACTGATTTTTTCATGTAAAAAAAATGCTGAATTGTATCTCGTATCTTTATGTATATTTTAATAAGGTTTTTTTATATTAAACTGCTTACTTAAACGAAACTCAATAAAGTTTGCGCATTTTACTTGGATATTAGTTACTTACGATACAAGTAAAGATAAAAATATTTATGTAATTTTTAAATTCAATGGTACTCAATGATTTGTTCTCACTTCACTCTCCATACAGTCTCAATGGTTTTGAATAATCGTTGTTAGCGGTGAGAGTTATAGCTGATGTCGTTCAGAAAGCGTTAAATAGGGCCACTGTACATGTGCGTTGAATATTCAAACATGTAATTTGTATTACTTATTGTATATTATTCTAAGATTTGTGAATTTATTCTGTCATTTTCTGCGCTTTTATCTAAGTTTCGTTTACATTAAAATTACACTCGTATTTTTTTATTAAAGGGACGCATGGACTTAGAAAATGTTGACACTCTTTGCCTATGTAGACGTTAGTTATAAAACATGGAGTAAAGTACCGGCAGAGTAGAATAGTACTTCCCTCTGTACTAGGTGTCGTAAAAGAAGACAGAGGTACTGCAACCGACAGAGAGCGGTCTGTCCATCCGAAACAGCGCAGCACAAATACAACATTGGGTTAGGCAGCAGCATGACCGTCGCGAAGATACGCTATGCTGCCAACACGCCTGCCTAGCGCCGCAATTATGGGCAAAAATCAGGGGACTTTCTATGGCTGATATATACATATATACGTGCATAACATTTATTTAAACTCCCGATGAAAATACTTCGACAAAGAGTTGGATCGAAGTAAACAATAAAAAATACCCGCAAAATAAATCTGTAAAAATATATACTGATTGTTGAACGTCTGTATTTCTGCATTTGATATCTTTAGGCAAATTGAGAAACAGAACTAAAGTGGATCACTTTGCTCTCAAGCCTCTCTTAGGAATTGGAAATGAGGCGTGTGCGTGAGGTGGAGTTTTTTCCGAGCCTTCCCTTATATTAAATTCCATAATATTTTAAAGGAGCATCGCCGTCGCTTTAAAATGTCGTTTACATGTGAATGCGAATGTGAACAGCCATTTTTTCCGCGTCGTGAATTTAATTCAGGGGTGGCATGTTTACCCAAATATTTATTCTTCCGAATAAGGTACTCACTTAATTCATATATGACTTCATCATATCATCATCATATCAGAACAAAGTGGGAATTTTGCCCATAATTGTCGCGCTGAGCAAGCGTGACGGGGATGCTGCTGCTATCCCCGTCCTGTGCATTTGAGCTGCACTGTTTTGGATGGATATACCGCCATCTGTCGGTTCTGGTACATTGGTCGCCTCTTACGACACGTGGTCCAGGGAGAGGTACCTACTATGCTACTCTGCCTGTACCTTACGGCTAATATATGCGTTATAAAAAAGAAATTTCTTCTTTTCAAAAAATTTTAAAATCATGAGATTTTGGAAGTCTTCCGAATTTAATACTAAGTCTATATATAAATCTGATTACCCGATAATATAAAATAACTTTAATTTAATCTTATTTGTTAATTTATGTTATTTAGCCGTGGGGTACCGGCAGAATAGAATAATACCTTTCTATGCATAAAGTATCATAAGAGGCGACTTAGGTACCTGAGCCGATAGATGGCGCTATATCCACCCGAAACTGCGTAGCACGTATACGCATGGCGGAGATGGGAAGCAGCATCCAGAGGTTTTTGTCCAAGAATGGACTTCCAACGGTTGATATCAGAATGATTATCTTTCCTCAGTTAGTATTCCATGTATCTTTATTGTGTTTTTTCTTGTTAGTTTCATGTGTAGGTGAAGCAATATTATAAATGTATTTCCTTTAATTCTGTTTTAATAACATGATAAGATATTTTGAGATAATATAAAATAAATTCCCACAGCATCTCATACATTGACCTGACTCCGTGGTAAGTCGCTTAAAGCACTTGTGTTACGGACGTCAGACAACAGAGGAATCACAAATATACTACTTAAATACATATATTTTACACCCATACACAGAGCAAACACAAATATCATCATATAAATATTTGCTCTGGGTGGGAATCGAACCCACGACCCCTGGTGCACAAGACAGGATCACTACCATCTGCGCCATCGGGCCCGTCAATATGTACGTCCGCGGCAGCAAACTATGTAAGAATATGAAATTCTTACAATAAGAAAGCCATCATATTATCTTTCATGCATTTTGCATGAGATTCGACGTCTAATATTCACCCTTCCGAAAGTCAAATCAAAATAATCTTTATTCTAGTAGGCCCATTACTTTCGAATCGTGAAAAAGAACTATTTTATTTTAAAAATATAAGGTAGTCCGCCACCAGGTGGGTCTTAAAACTAAGTTTGATACAGGTTTATTACACGAGCTCCCAGAAAAAACCAAGAAAAGAGTAGCTTAATCTTTACTTCTTTCATCATTGATTTTGTAGAAAGATTGCCTCCGCTACGGGATAGTTTGGTTTTCATTTCTACGCCAACCAGTATTTCGTTTCGTTGAGGCGTTCATTTCATATAGATTTTCTAACGACTCTTGAATGTAGCAATGGTCATGCAAATTCTTTTTTGAATTTTACTATGCTTCATAAATAATCATCATACCAGCTATTGTAAACTGATAGGATATAGACCTCCGCAAAAAGAGGCGATTTGCCCATAACGGCCGCGCTGGGCTACAATGTTGGCTATCGCAGAACTAAGCTTTTGAGACGGTCATGCTGCTGCCCGACCCCGCCCTATGTATTTGAGCTGCACTGTTTCGGATATTTTTTAGTTTTCTGACTTTGTATATTAGCAACGTATAATTATTAAGAGAATTAACTGCCAGAGGTGACATACTGTCTTCGGAAATTGCATCATTATCATCATCACCATACCATCTATTAAAAGTCCACTGTTGGACATAAGCCTCTCCAAGAAAGGAGGTTTTTTGCCCGTAACTGCCGCGACGGGCCCATCTCCGCCCTATGCATTTGAACTGCAGTGTTTCGGATATACCGCCATCTGTCGAGTTGCAATTGAGGCTTAACATTTATTAGAAGTTAAATAATTCTGTGCATATCCTATCCATAGCACCTTTTTTTATTTACATTTCTCGCGGATATTTTTCTAAAGAATCTAATGAAAGTCCGTATGTCGAGATAATGACACATAATGGTGTCATTGTATAAAAAGATAACTCCAGGCGTTTATAAAATAAAAGCCATTGTTTTTGCTCTCTTAAAAGAACGACATAATGTTGTAGGGCAATTGCTTTTCTCCTTGCGAACGTGGATAATTACATGTCTTTTTGATGCAGCTCATTGTTTGTTTTTCATAACTATATGTATTAGATTAGACTATTCGTGATGCATTGCAACTAGTGTACAATTTTTAACAACCAAACGTGATGAACACCTAATCTCAATAAAATATTATTTTGGTCTTGTTGGCCGATCTTAGTCATTAAGTTAAAAGTTCATCAATATATCATGTATTGATTGTAATTTGCGTATCTGAATCGATAAACGTTGAAATTTTACTTTATGTTACTTAATAAATAAACGGTGTGTTTTTAATTAAACTAAAGCACATGGGAGATTTATTCGTAAGAGCTTTACGATCCTGCACCCCGAAGTTGCCTAAGAGCCAACCTATCTTCATTAGCATTAATAATTTAGTAGAGAAAATCTACGGCCACATTTGTGGTTAAAATTTTCATGTTTTGAGCATGTAGGTTAGATAGTCGCTAAGGATCCGGATTAATGTTGGACCTTTTTATTAACATCGTTTACTTTGTTTGTGTACCAGTTGGCCTATTGCTTCGAGGACTATTAACAGTAATTCGTTCAAGCGCTTGCTATAGCAATAATGATGAACAAAAAATACTTGTAGTATTCCGAAAAAATCGCGGCATGCTAGGTCTTCGAAAGTTATGGCATAATGCACCCTACGAGAATACTGCTGCGTATTTGTTTTCATCATTATTTTCATTTGAATATAAAATTATTTTTAGTTTTATGTACTTTAAAAGCGTGTTTTTCAATTTTTTAAGCTGTATTTTATTTTTACTATTTATTTCAATTTATTGTTAAATAATATTAACTACGTAGATGGATATTATGAAGACTGTTCGTGAGACACAGGAATTCCTTTCATCCTGAGAATCCTGATCAGGATAATGAGATAATCCTATAGAAATATTGTATTGGCACCGATTCTTTTTATGTATACAAAGTTTAAATCGAATCTGTCCGTCTAAAGTGGGTCAAAATCGACTTTGAATAAGTCGGTTACAAACATACATTTATACAACTGAATCTAATACAAAGCGTGTAAAACGATATGCGTGTCGGTAGCCATGCCTAATCTTGTTATGTATAATTGATATTACTTATAAAAACTATTTCTTTTTACTGCTCTGAATTATGCTTGTGTCAAACAGTATGTACATAGGAGTACAGTATTATGTAATACAGTAAGAGAACATATTACAATTAATACAACAAATAACATCTAATTATTGTTAGACTTACCTATTCTTATTAGTATTATAAAGGCTATAATCCCTTGTATAGCCTTATTTATTCTCTCTAATCTACTTATATGAAATTATTACGTAATACTAATCCTGTACTGATAAATTAATGTTACATTAAATTGTATTTGAATCTTGGAAGATTTGTGTCCTAGAATGAGGAAAATAAATGTTGTTATCATCATCATGCATTTGAGCTACACTATTTCTGATAGATATATCGCCATCTGGTACTTTAGTGCGTTCTTACGACACTTAGTGCAAGGGGAGATACTATTCTAATCTGCCGGTACCTCACGGCAGTAAATTTGTTTATTATTTATTTCTCATGTACTTAAATCAAAATTGAACGATATTTGTCAGACCATACGATATCGACGCGCACCATAAGAAAGTAATTTAATAATCTTTAAAATTCTTTGTTGTGCACGGCATAAACAACAAAAACCATTTAGATAACAGTACAGTACAGTAGGCGGCCTTATCGCATAGAGCGATCTTTTCCAGGCAACCTGGAGAGAAAAGAAATACAACAATAATAAGGCAGTTTGAGGTGTATAATAAATTTAATTAATGTATAAATATAAACAATCCAAATATATAAAGGAATACATCCATTACAAGAAATACATTAATTACATGATCAAACCATATTAATCTAGTTTTAATCGCCTGTTTACCCACATTCGTGGGACCAATCCCGTGGCGTGTACAATAGCTAAGTTTAAGACCATTTGTTTGATGGCGTAGCTGCGGTGAAATAACCCCAATTTATCGCAGACAGTTTCTGTGTTCTGTCCATCTGATTTGGGTGATAATAATCGTAATTCAGAAGCCATTTGGACTCGACTTAAAATATTAAAGACAGGCGAAGCTTTGCAATAATACTTTGATTACACATTCATTGATGGTTATAGTTATTTCAATTTGGTGTGAATTTAATTGTTTCATAATTATCTATAAGATGTACCCCACGGTACAGGCAGAGTAGAATATTATTTCTACCCGTTCCAGGTGTCGTTATAATAGACTGAAGTACTAAGAATAAAAGCATTTAAAAATTAGGGTTTGCGTAAAAGGTTAAAACCATAAAGTTGATATTTAAATTTGATTCAATTATGGTAATAGCGTTGAGACGGGTCCAATGTCGCACATATATGTTAGTAATCCTGTCTAATGCGCAAAGGGTCGTCATCGATCCCCATTTTGGACAAATATTAATATGGTGAATATTTGTTTTTGTTCTGGACCTGGATTTTAAATATGTATTTATTCTATTTGTGATTCGCTCTCTTTTGTCTGATATCGGTGACAAAATATTTCAAGCGTCTTATCTCGACGACATTTCAATATATGAGATGTATTTTAAAAAAGAAAAGAAAAAAAAATATCACGCGCTCGAATTATTTAACTATCTATAATTATAATTAGGCTTCATGAGGTAGACCTCGTACATTCTGGTCTGCATTGGTACCTCACTCCCACCTATTTCTACCGGCAAATAGCAGTGTCGCATTGCTGTGTTTCGATCTGAAGGTGAAATTACTGGGCAACGTGACATAACGTCTTCAAGTCACAAGGTTGGCAACGCGTTAGTGATATCCTTGTGATATTACGAGCGTCTATATGCTGCAGTGACGCTTACTATCACGCGGACTGTATGGTCGTGTGTCTACCTGGTCTAATTAAAAAAGCCGTAAAACTTGTAAATAGATTTGTGGGTAGCGGTAGATTTTGTACACAGGATATCTCAGTTGTTTACTTCATATTAACTCTGATAACCTTTTTAACGTGTAGGGCCCCAATACATCAAGGCCATATATTGCTTTTGTATTTCACATGTTTGTGATAACTGACCGATATTTGCTTTTAAAGTTAGACTTACTTTGATAGATTTGTGATCCCGGTTATGAGAAAAAAATGTATGAATGAAACTGGCAAATTAATACTTCAATATTTAATACGAGCGGTCGCCTGTCGCTTGTATAATTAGCATTATATCAGCTGCGGGTCATCCACTGCTGGTTCAGCATAGGCCTTCCTAAATTTGATTAAAATTTAGTCCTTTTAGTGATCCTGTCTTGTGCAACAAACTACAAATACTTATACAACAAACATTTATAAGACGTAATAACTATAAGATGTAACGTAATAACTATAAGACGACAAATATTTATAAGATGTAATTTATGTTTTTTCGTTGTCAGGGTGTTATGTTATGTAGTATACATATTTGTAATTCCTCTGTTGTCCGATGTCCGTAACATAAGTGTTTACGGAATCCAGTCAATGTGAGATGTTGTGGGAATTTATTTATTTTTTTGTGAAATTGTAAACTCCTATAAATCTCTCATTATAATTTCGGTCTATTATATTAGTAGAAATATTTTGTCTTTTTTGGACTACTCTGTTTTAAGTGATACACATTAAGTGTTAGGATTCTATCAGTATAATAATTTACACTTTTTTGTATGTAAAAATTGTTAAGCGGTTAGTGTATAGCATTAAACTGTATTTTTCTCCGTTATGATTCATAGTGAAAGTCATGAACAGCTTACGTCGCTTTTCATTTTTTATCACTTTATGGTAATGATGCATAATCTACGTTACAATATACGAGATTGCCCATAGTAATGGCCAAGTTCCAATATCGCTACGATTTAATGTTCTAACTGGTAATATCATATACTTTAAACACAGTTAGACCTGTAACGTTTTACTTGTACACGAGGTATTGATGTTTTATGATTCGAAGGGCAATGACAGCGGTAATGATATACCCTAGCGAATTGTCCAATTTACCAGTGCCATAGTACACGCCCTGTGTATTTGAGCTGCACTGTTTCGGATGAATATACCGCCATCTGTCGGTTTTGGTACCTTAGCCGCCTCTTACGACACCTGGTGCAGTGGGAGATAGTAATCTATTCTGCCGGCACCTCACGGCACCCTGCGGAATACACAGGTACAATTGGGACGTTAATGTGTGAGCTTGCCAATCCCTCCGGTTGATTGTCGAATATAAAAAAAATGTGTTTGTAGGATCACTTACTTTACGACAATTAGAAACTCATAAAACTTGTGAACTCTCGATTAAGGTAAATCATGGCCGAGGAAAAACAGCGTATCCATAGATATTTGGGCCGATGAGACACTGCCTACGTTTCAGTATTTTCGTCCAAACTTTCATTCAAGGTTGCGATATCGTGGCCGAGTTCTATTTCCGATTTGTCCCTCGCCGACGCCCTCAAACAAATGATCGCTGGGAAGCATAGAAATAGCCTGCTAATAGGCCCACATCGTATGCTCCGGCACGGTCGTATCTGATCAGTCTTCAATGGGTAACACTGGAAATATAGTAGCCGTAATCTTGTTTTCTTAGGAGTCTATATGAATTGTCGATTTACTATACACTGCAATTTTGAAGTGTCTCCTGTTTACTTGTCACAGTTATATCAAGTGTCAAGTTAGATTTTTATTTATTTTATGTCACTATTCATCTCCCCAAGAAAGGGGGAATTTTGCGCGCAATTTTTGGGGGCGCTTGGCAAGAGTGTTCACAATCGCAGAGAGCAGCTTTCGCGACGAGAATACTACTGCCGATTCTTGCTCTCAGACACTTGAGCTACACTCTCTCGGATTGATATAACACCATCTGTTGGTTCTGGTACTTAGTCGCCTCTTACAACACCTGATTCAGAGGTACTATTCTACTCTACCAGTACCTCACATCATGCTATTATTATTATATTTACTTTATTTCAAATGTACATACAATCTATCTACATACAATTTTCAAGTGCGCAAAGAGATGCTGATAATAAATTGATCAACTAAATTGACTATGTAACGTAACGATATTATTTATCCGTGCAGTGGTATCGGCTTTCCGAAGTATTTCAATATAACGACTTGCTGCTATTATTGGTTTTCACCAATTATTATAAATGTTGTTGCAGTTAACATCTTTATTATTTAACTATACACACGTTAGTATATAGGACGAGTTGCGCACAGTTTATAATCTCATTTACAGGTTCCGTTGTGTAAGAAAAAGAAATAAGCAAACGGAATAGAAAGTCCACTGTTGGATATAGGCCCATGATTTGCCCATGATTGCCGCGCTGGGCAGGCGTGTTGGCTATCGCAGAGCACAACTTCTCGACGAGGATGCTGTTTCCCATCCCCGCCCCGCAGTATTTAAATTATGATGTATCGAATGCATATACCACCATCTGTTGGAAGAACAAGAACTATTTGTCAAACAATTTTTTTTATTAAATACGTTGTGAAACGGTAGACATAAGCGACGCTCAGGCAGCTCAGATACTGCAGTTTATTTGATGAGCTGCATTTATCAGCGAAGCTCAATTTTCTGAAATGTATCGGATGATAAGCTCTTTGAAATGTCATTGATGTATGTAGCAAATTTTGCCGTTTGCCCTTTAAAGCCGTGTCGTGCTTCGAGTCGGTTTGACGGAGTGGTGTGTGGCGTGCTTGTCAAGGCTACGGCAAAGATTTCAATATAATTTGCTTGCTTTACCTTGGCGGTTTATTGCTTTAAAGTTGTATTTTCGAATAATATTGAAATGTCAGTCGGTGACTTGTCACGGAATCGACGAAGGCACGTTCAAAATAAGTTTCTAGGGCGTTGGTTTCCACAGATCCGAAGTTATTAGCGATCGACATTTTGACGGGTCCGATGGCGCAGATGGTAGTGATTCTTTTTTGATCGTCAGGCGATGTGAGATCGATCTCCACATAAGACAAATATTTTAAGACGAATTTTTGTGTTTGTTCTGTGACTGGATGTTAAATATATATTTAAATATTTATGATTGTTCTGTTGACTGATTTCCGAAGTACTTTAAGCGACTTATGTCAGAGTCAAATCAATGTATGAGATGATGAGTGAATTTCTGTAAGGATCTGTTGTATTGACCATGAGTATTCTTGGAGAAAAAACTAAATTAAAATAAAGGTGATGCCTGAAAGGTGTTGCGAAGTTTACAATGTACGCACATTTTACCTATGAGCATTTGGCACCATCTATGTTTCGATTTAGCTTGAGTGTAAATTAATCATTAGTTCTTAAGTAACTTTTCATGTGTATTTTTTTTGACAGTTACATTTTCAATATTCTTAATAACTGATAACAGCAATAGAGAAAAGAATGTTGAGATGGTTTGAACATGTAGAAACGATGGATGAACTTAGAATGACTGTACAAATATATATAACGGAAGTGAATGGAAGAGTTGGTATAGGACGACCAATCCGATGGAACTATAACTGATAACAATTTAAACTAATTATTTATGTGGGTTATAACAATGATTGCAAAAAGGTTATGTTCGCGCGCAAATCGGTGAGCGTAAAACTAGTATATTTTTTTAAAGTAAAACCATTTCTCCCGTTGAAATTGAACACGTGGCGGTATTTCCAAATCCCGATAGAGCCAGCGACACCATCTCCGCGTTGTTAAGATAACACTCGCCAATCTCACTCATCCATTAAGACGTGTCTCCCAAATCTTTAAAAGTTCTACGTTGTCGTCTGTCCTTGTAGAAATGTTTTGCCTTTAAAAGTGAAACATGAATTGTTAGATGAAGAAAATGTGCAATAGCTTGGTATTAAAACCATTGTTAACTGTCATGTTATAAAACTACCAAGGGAGCAATACAGACCAGGACAAAGGACCTTTAGATTCAGTTTTACTGCGTTTTCCCGGGACTCTAGCAAATCTTGACGCGAGGGTGTCTTACAGTGAAACTGCGGGCTACATTACTTGTATAAATAAAAACCCCGCTATTTTCCATGGGCCAGTGATAATTGTTTTAGCTATTTTTCCAGAATTAAATGTATTTTTATCACCACGGAGTCTCGGTAAGATGAAAGTTAGGATATTAGGCATTAAATATATCTTAATTTACTGGAGGTGTATATTTTACAAATGACGTACCCGATGGAATTGAAGCTATTAAGAGCCGTAGTTTTGTTTCCCATCCAGGTTTGTTCTGTGTCTGCATATTTGTGATTCCTCTGTTATCTGATGTCCGTAACATAAGTGCTTTAGCGACTTACTATGGAGTCAGGTCAATGTATGAGATGTTGTGTGAATGTGCGAACTTAACTAACTACACAAAGATGTTTGTTTTTGATACCACTTTATACCGTCAAAACAGTTTACAATACAAAAACAATATTACAGTGTTCTTATTTGAAGGATGACAAAAGCCAGGAAATAACTAGGTAATATATCAATTCAGGTTATAAGACTCTCTCAGGTCATAAGAAGGTTAGGTGATATCATTGTGGTGACATGAGCGTCCCTAAGTTACGATGATGCTAATCATCATGCTGGCTGTATGCTTATGCTTGCTTGCCAACTTTGTATTATAAAAAGGGATCATTTATAAATTTTAAGTAACCAGTTTGACATATTATATACTAGCTGTTTAGACCATGTTGGATTTCGTTATCAATTTAAACGTGATGATGCAAGTATAAATATCCAAAACGGTCGAAATGTTCTCTAATAAAAAACCAGTGCCAATAAAAGGTATAATTTATAATCCGAATTAATTATTCCCACAAACGCCATCATTATGAAATCGACGGATTACCTACTGATGACATATCGTCCGCGTGGCGTACCGCCAAATCTAATTTGGACGTCAGGATTTGTTTCAATAACGGATGGCAGCTGTTGAAATAACCCGACGAAGTTCGGACTGAGATCGATATCCGATTATCACTTCGCAGTAATGTGTTTCCTGTGTATTGGTAATGGCATAATGCGAGACTCGGGAAGGTGTGTTGGTTTCTTGTGGCTATATTTTTTGCTTTAGTGTCGTTCTGTCAAAAATATCAAACAATTATTATTTTGTATGGCCATTGGCCGTGTAGGGCCATATAGGTACTCTGTTGCCTTTTTTATTTTTACATTGTATATTTAATTATTACGTTTCAATATATTTATTTAAGTTTATTATATATGTACATCGCAATATATTTTTTTCATGATAAATATACAAGTATTGTTATGACAGTACTACGTCTGTCGCGTTAGCTAGTAAATTATAAGCTATTGATAAACATGCACCAAGCTCATTTGATATTTAATCTATCAAATTTAGCTGTTAGAAATACTTGTGTTTTAGTTGTTTTTTCTTAAATATATAAATATTGTATTAATACGCGAATGAAGTATAGTAGGAAACCCTCCATTATATCATACCACCATGAACTGATAACAACGGTCTTAAATTCAATTGTCCCAAGGGACAATGTAGAGGTTTACAAGAATAACAAAAATAATAAAATTACATATTTATTAGTTATATTTTTTTAACTGAAAAATCTATTTTATACTGTTACTTGAATCCTCTTTCACTTGAAACTATTAACAGAAGTCAGAAATAAATAAATATAAAAATGTTTGCCTATTTGTCCCTTACTACGCCAATTGAATTTCTGACCGTCGATATATGTATATTTGGGATCGATAACCGACCGCCGTTTCAATTATATTTTCTTGGAAAAAATTACGTTACTGTTTCGCTAATAGCATAGGGATTATATTTAAGTAGTGCAGTTATTTGAAAATTATACCTATTTTGTGAAAATTATTTATCTACATTTGTAAAAAATATTTTACAACCATTAAATACGCTAAACGCCCTGGTTTGAATAAGAGTATGCTGATATGTCCTCATAAAGTCAAGTCCAAGCATCGTAGGCTTTGAGCACACTTCCAATTCATGACAGGCCTCGTAGGTCAATCAGCTGACTGCTTCACCCGGCGACCCACTTGCGGGGCGTCGACCCAATCCATGCGGCTTCCTTATATCTTGGTAGGCTTTTCTTGCACTGAACAGCTTTGAGCTGTATAGTATGGCTTGCGAATGTCAATACTGATTTCAGACTGAGTATATTTACATAAATATAGTAGAAGTTACTGGCAAGACTTGAGAGCCTAGTCAGCAAATGTGCAAGCAGTTACGTACGTTATATAATTATGAGAACTTTATTGTAAATTATCATTAAAATCCTCGATACTTTAATCATTATATCAGCCATTAAAAGTCCACTGTTGGACATAGGCTCCCCATATTTGCCACGCTGGGTAAGCGTGTTGGCAATCGCAGAGCGCAGCTTTCGCGACGGGGAAGCTACTGCCCATCCCCGCCCTGTACTTTTGAGTTGACTTTATTGCATGGATATACCGCCTGGTATTAATTATTATTATTACGCATAAGAAATTAAATGTATTGGCAGTTCAGGGCCACCCGTTATTAACCCGCAAGAGAAATTCGTGGTGTTTAAATGTTTCATTAACAATAAATGGTTAATGTTAATGGAAACGCTATGTATGTTTAAAGAAATAATATTTCTTTAATTTTTGAACGACATTGAATGACATTGACAACTGACAAGCGCTAGAGTCTGAGGTCAATGGTCAGTTGAGAGGTTATGGAAAAAATAGCATTGTATTAGATTATTGTGATTTGTTAATTAAGATAGATAAATAAGAATAATTGGTGGAAGAATAGACTTTAATTGTCGTTTCTTCGTTTTCAGGTAAAGTTATAATAATAGGGTAGTTAAATAAGTTATTTGTAAGATTATATATAATATTTGTAATATATAAATGTAATTATATTTGTAATATAATAATATTTGTAAGAAATTAACGAAATAAATCTTCGTTTTCAGAAGCAACGCATAAGTTTATTTTTAACCTAAACTTAAAGGATAATATGTGTACGATATATATGTACGATATATATGTATATAATACGGAACTAGTTCTTGTATAATCAGATGGCTTTCTTTGATTCTCTCTCCGTATATATAAAAAAATGCATTCCCATGTAGTCGACCACCCTAAACGTGACAGGCCTGATGGGTAGATCGGTTGTCTGCCGCCCCACCGACCCACTTGGGGGGCGTCGACCCGCTCCCCATACGGCTTCCTCATGTCTTGGGAGGCTTTTTACTCGCACCAAAGCTTTGTGCTAAGTCGCTCGATTTTTCAATGCTAGCAGTAGAGTTTGTAAGGTTTTTAGAAGTGTGACCTAGATTCATTGGATGGGGCATATTTGTGAATAGAGCCGGATTTGAGAATACTTACTGATTACCGGTAATTAACAAGGTCCCTATTAGAAAGGTGAAACAAATATTTTCTCCATAATCAAATCTCAGCGCGTTTTACTTACTAATAATATTAGCTTAACAACTTTCCAAAATTTTATTCAAAGACTAATATTACGCAGTCGTGAATACGTTTTTCTCAAAACGTAATTATTTTTTAAAAATTGTATAATATTGTTTATTAAAAATAATAATGAGAATATAGTAACGAAAAAGATTAGGATTACCCCTGAAAAAATGATAATTATTTTTAACAGTAGTAGGTTAATTAGTAATTAAATTCAAACTTTAACCCTGTCATAAAATTAAAATTACAGTAGGAATTTAATGTAGTAACTAGTAACAGCGTAATAAGACAACTAAAGTTTAGTATCACTCTCATTGTCCTTACTCGTACATACACAGATACATCACGCCTGTGTCCCATCGTGGTAGGGAGAGACTATGGATCTCCACTTGTTACGATCTTGGCATACCTCTCCCGCTTCCTTTACTCGTATTAGTCCTTTCATACACGCTCGTTTATTCTTGGTACTTTAGACCTGGCCCTTTTTTAATACCTCTTCTACCTGGTTAAGATATGTTCGCCTAAGTACACCAACTCTACCATTCATTTTCGCTCCATATATTTGTGCAGTCATTCTACTTACATCTATCCTTTCTACATGTCTAAACCATCTCTACATTCCTTTCTTTATTGTTGTGACAACATCATTTTTTACACCACATTGATCTCTTATCACACTATTCTTTATTTTATCTCTCAAACTCACACCATACATACTTGAAAGTGCTCTCATTTTAACAGCATTTGTTCTACTCGCGTGCTGCTTCTGTCTTTACATCTACTAAAATTAGTTGACCAGTTTATTGTACAATTACAACATTGTCACAACAAGCTAAAAATATTTTAGTTGTTTTGTGTACTTACTATGAGTTGGCCTTCGACCTTAAATTCTTTGAGGCTAAAATATACAATAGTATGTATACCTAATGATATGTTGCATATACATACATTTGTTTAATTGCCGTTTGTCTGTGATTTCCAATAACTAAAAGCATTTGCTTATTGTGTTTGTTTTCTCGGACGCAGTCTAGACCGCAATTTGCATAGCAAACGTTCTACGTGGCAAAATTGGTTGCCGGTGGTAATGGACGTAATCATTGTAATTTGGAGAGAGCACACGGGGATAATGTATTTTTAGATGGTAATGCTAATCTAATAGCAATTTGAAAAGGAACTTAAATTTAATACAGCAGCTCAGAACATACAGATAGTGTATATTAAATATTGAGTTTATATATAATATTATTTACTTTTAAAGGTCACCTGACTGATGACCTCAGTCATCTAAGTTGAACAGAAACACGTTATAAAGTATATACATACGTTACATACTGTCATATCAAGAAGTAGGAAGAGCGCTTATGATTACGGTGTCTACCATGTTCCCATAATATATCAGACATTGACTTCATTTCGTGGTAAGTCGCTTAAAGCACTTGTGTTGCGGACATTAGACATCACAAGACAGGATCACTACCATCTGTGCCATCGGGCCCGTCTTTCTTATAGTGACGAAAGAATACAAAAGAAAGAGGAACTTATTTGAATCGTGTTATAATTTTATGTTCTTTGATAAGAAAGAATATAGTATCTAAGTAATTCTTGTTTCTGATTCATTATCTTCAATAATTATACGAAATTTCTAATTACATAAAGATCCATTAGTTTCTGAACATAGTTCCAGTTGTCAACTGAAATACTTTACTTAGAATATGTGTGGTCGTAAACTTTCCCATAAAAACATCACAACAAAGCACACGAGTCATGATCATAATTTAAAACTTTCCCCATTTTCCTGAATTACGGAACCAATAGAGGCATAAAATACTTAATGCATGCCATGATGAATGATACGTCCGAGGTTTGGCGGTGTAATAAACTACGTAAAAGCTTTACAAAGAAAGTTTTGTCAATAGCTACACACCCCTATACTTTAACGGTTTGTCTTGGTGGTGCATGCCTAGTCGTTCTGATTTAATGAAACCTAAAGATTATATTGAATACTTAGAAAAATTAGTATGAATTATCTAGTGATTAATAATAAATCGATGTGGTATAAAAGATGATGTTGTGACAACAATAGAGTAAGAATGTTAAAATGTTTTGGACATGTGGAAAGGGTGGATGAAGATAGAATGACTGCACAAATATATAGAGCGGATGTGAATGGAAGGATTAGGATAGGATGACCAGGTAGAAGAAGTATTAAAGAAGGGCCAGGTCAGAAGTACCAAGAATAAACGAGCGTGTATAAAATGAATAATGCAAGTAAAGGAAGCGAGAGAGGTTTGTCAAGATCGTGGCAAACCTCTCTCGCTTTTCTCTTGGTCGACAAGTGGAGATCCCATTGCCTCTGCCTACTTTGATGGGACACAGGCGTAAGTTGTATACGGACAGACAGCGGAAAGCGACTTTATTTTATACTATGTAGTGAACACAATGTGTTATTATGGAGATTTTAAACTCGTATCATCATATCAGCCATTGGAAGTCCACTGTTGGACTTCCCCAAGAAAGGAGAAATTTTGCCCGTGCTGGGCAAGAGTGTTGGCAATCGTAGAGTGTATCTTTCGCGACGAGGATGCTGCTGCCCATCTCCGCTTAGCTATGTTTAGAATAATTGCACAATTGCAATTTTTAAATATCTTATTGAGTTGTGTAACTAACAAATATATGAATATAGAAGTATGTGATTTTTAGATATTTTATTGCAAAATTAGCGTGTGCAATACACATAAAATATCCTTTAATTTATGTGGTGATTGTTACTAATTTATTACAAATGTAATCTATTGTCCACATTTTATTATTACCGGAGAGCTGTGGTTTTGAATAATAATAATGACATATAATTAATTTTCGAAAGTACAGCAATTTAATGTAATTTATACTTCTAGCTATAGAATGCTATCCGTGTAGTGTCCTTGCTACCAACATTTCCTACAATCCACCCCCCGCTTACCTACTACGCCAGGATAATTACCCAAGGCCCTCTAATTGTGCTACCCCCGCCGTGGCCCTCCCCTCCGTAACGATTAATAGCAGTATTAATATTAGGCATGGGTTGATGCGATTCATTTTATCTTTAGTAAATCTATTCTCCATCAATTTGGTAAGTGTATTTTATTGGTATTTCAATTTGTTCCTATTATATCAGCCTTTGGAAGTCCACTGCTGGAATTCCCAAGAAAGAGGGAATTTTCGTAGTATGCAGCTTTCGCGATGATACTATTGTCCATCTCCGCCCTATGGATTAGAGTTAAATTGTATAGAATGGATATACCGCCATCTGTCGGTTCTGGTAGCTCTGTCTCCTCCTACGAAACCTTGTACAGGGAAGGAGGGGAGGTATTATTCTACTCTGCCGGTAGCCCACAGCTTTGCCGCCTCGGTAGTCTATACGCGGTATCGCGATGTTAAATGTAGCTCATATCCTTCCCTGGGGATTAAATTGTCAATGCAAAATGTTATTAAAATCGATGCATTAATTAAGGCGTGTAAGTGAGTAAAACTAACACGATTTCGAATTAATTATATTAATGTTTGATTAATATACTAATGTTCGAACGCGCTTATTTCAGGAACCACTGATTCGACTTGAAAAATTCTTCTTTCAGTTTTGGATAGTCCATTTTACGAGTAAAGCTACTACACCTCCCAAAGTCACTATTCCACGCAGACGAAGTCGCGGGCACTGCTAGTATTATATATAGCTATTATATAGCCGTCATATAATTTTTCTTATCTTAGGGAATTACAATTTTTTAAGGATAGTAAAGGCTGTCTTGGATTTAAGTATCGTTAATACCTAATTTATCGTTAGGTATCTACATAAAGTATTACTTTTATTTTAATAACCAATAAACTCGCAGATTAAGGTTGGTTACCCTCAACCGTATTGGTTAACATTACATAAATGTTTTTACATTGTCGGATATAATATTTTAGTACAAGTTATTCCAAACTTTATTCTAAAGTATGCGTCCCCCTTCGATACCGCTTTCACTCTCGAATCAGTCCCAACGGCGTGCCAAAGATGGTGTTCAGGTCACCAGTAGCGAGAAACACCTGAAAGTCTAGTTTCGAAAGTGTTTTTGCATACGTTTAGGGAGAACTACGAATATGGTACTTTTCTATGTGATTACTAGAACACAATTCTAGAACTTTCTCCAATTGATTGGGTTATTAACGAACATTGTAAGGTTACCATCGTACGTGGCAATAAAATAACGACACGTGTTTCTGCGGAATAGTAATTGATAGTTTTATATAGTGCTGCTTGTGTTGCTTGTTGATTGCTGTATTGTGTCTAATCCGTGAAAGGTGATGCTATCATCTTTCACGGGTAAGACGCTTAAGAGCTATCACCATTAAAAGTCACTAATAAAACCAAACAAGAAATTAAGTAATTATTACTTTCCTTGGCTTTGTACTTAATAAAGTATCTCAATTGAAAAATTACGTACTTGTTCTCTAGCACTAATATTTTGTATCTAACTTATGTTTTACACACAGCAGTGATAATATTCCCGTAATGGTTACTTGTAGGTTTGAAGACGGTATTATAACGTTTTTTTCTGAACATTTTATGTATACATTTTTAGACAATTAAGTGAGGAAGTAACGGAACGTTATTAGAAAAGATACCTTTAACGATATCTCTCCGACGTTGCCGCTCTGCGCAGGTTCCTTTCGATCCATGGGTCGATACAGAGGTGCGCGAACGGCGCATACACATCGTCCAAGTCGATCGGGGGCAGTTCTCGACATTTAGCTACATTTATTATTGTTGAAGTTTTCATGTGATGTATTAAAAAAATGCCTGAGCTGAATAGCTCAACGTGCTATTTAGAGGGCAATGCTAGGAGTATCTTTGCTCGATCGAATCAGGAATCACGAGATTCTTAACAGAACCAAAGTTACCGACATTGCCCGGCAGATTAGTGAGTTGAAGTGGAAGTGGGCAGGGCATTTGGTACGCAGAACCTATGGCTAATGAAATCGCAAGGTTCTGGAATGGCGACCTCGTACCGGCAAGTGTAGCGTAGGGCTTCCACCCGCAGATGAACCGACGATCTGACTAAAACTGTAGGATCGCGCTGGACACAGGCCGCATACAACCGGTCCTATTGGAGATTACTTGAGGAGGCCTATGTCCAGCTGTGGACGTCTTGTGGCTGATATATTGATGATTATAAAAAATGCTTTAATAACTGCTGATATTACATGTCCCCGGCCGTTTTTGGGAAGATCGTATTGCTAAACTCAAAAGTAATAGAAGTATTTCTTTCACCTATACTATTGAAAGGTCTTTCTATGCAAATACAATTATGGAAATGAAAATGGTTCATGTGACAAAACAGAAATTGTAGAAAGTAGTTCTTCAATCTTCTTTTCTTTTTATAGAGTAAGTCGAAAAAGAGATATTGTGCAAAAGGAACGAATTGATAAAATATAAAATAAATTACATTACAAATTATTGGTAAAATGATATACAAGTTGGTGTGAACGTTAAAAGGAGTGGTAATAATAATTTGGATTCACTTATTCAACTACCAATCCACTATAGTTAGTTACCTGCGACAAACGCAAAGTTCGATACCATAATTTAATCAGTGTTCCACGCCTCGGTATACTCTTGGACATAGGTTAACATCCGTGCTGATAGACTCAAAATTATGCTCAAACCAAATCTCTGTTTTGGCCAAAGGCTTGATCGAAGGCATAAATATAGTCTATATCAACTCATTTTCTAAAGTTTTGTTTTTTTAAGTTATAATATCCTTTTCATAACACCAAGTTGGGCGCCAATCACTCTCTATCAAAATCCTCACCTTTGCTTACAGTCACTGACCACACAGTATAGAACAGACGCGTAAACATAGCTTTAATATAATTCAAATGTTTACGGCCCTCCCCGGCATGTGTTTACGTCTCTAGAGGCTCCAGGAATAGCGGCCTGTTTTGTTTCCTAGCTAATTGCCCTTTGATTATGACAGTTGGTGGAGTTTGACGGAACCCAAACTTTCTGTTGCCGCTCTTGTTCTATATTTGGAGCAAAACTAGGCGGTTTACTATTTTTTTTTGTGTTACATCATTCATATTTTAACTTTACCGGCAGAGTAGCAATAGTACCTCTCCCTGTACCAGGTTTCGAAAGAGGCGACTCAGGTACCAGAAACGACGGATTCTGGTATATCCATCCTTTCACAAAGCTATGCTCTGTGATTACTACCACGCGTACCCAGCGTAGTAATTATTGAGTAAAACATAGAAATAAATCACTTCGAGAGGCAAATGTTCTGCTGTCTTGTGTTTGACATAATGATGATGACTGTTAAAAATAATATATATATTTTTTGTATTTGTATTTTTTAATAATAATAATAATCACTGTATTTGCTATTATCAACTGCGATTAAAGAAGGTTGAACCTCAATGAAAATATTGGTAGAGTGCGTGGTATATAACTTAAAAGACCAGAAATCTATATCATAGAAGTCACTCTATATATTAAAACATGAAACATTGTACTCTTGTTTTTAAGGAAATTGCGCAAATGGATGAACGTGTTTTTTTTTAATGTGGACCTCACACAGTTACAAGTAAAGTGGAAATAAATTGCATATAGCCATTTTGTTGAACAAAATGCACTAAAATATATTAAGTTGATCAAAATAAACATAACAACACTGTATGAATGACACACAACCTACTTAATTGAAAAAAAAAATCATTAATTTTCTTTAGATTTAAGTGATTATATTCTCTTTGGTCATATTGTATGTCAAAATTTTGATAATGCAAATAACAGTATCGAGTAACAGGATACGAAATAAAGTTCGAATTAAAAAGAAACATGAATCATTATCGAATGTCAACAAACGGGCCTTCACGAGTATAAATAAATGTATGTCGGCTCTAAAACAGGCGATGGAGAGGCGCCTAAAGCAATTACAAGTAAAATACCAGTTTACTAAACACGAATGTAATATTCAACATCCCAATTGGAATTAGGAGCACGACAAGTCTGCAACAGCGTAAGGATATTAATGGAACTGTTCCATGTTTGCTGTAACTAGCAAATCGGTTTATGGAGACCGAAGCACATAGCAACCACACGCCCGTTCCCGCTAAACTACTATGGATAGAGACCACGCTTTGGGAATAATTGGGAAGGCTATAGAGAGATGTGGTGTCGTCACGTTTTGTATTGTATACATACATTTACATGGGACATTGTATTTAAAATCGTAACAATATTTTTCTTTGTCTAGTCTTGTGTCTTTCTTCTAAAAGCTCGTGTAAACTTTTTACAACTAAACTTCTTGCAACTAATTAGTTTTATTTGCGAAAGGCTTTTTTTTATTAGTACACGTAGTTAGATTGCAAAGAAACTTTGTTTGAGTAAACTTACAATGATAATTGAATAGTCTGTAAAAATAACATAGATCGGCGGCCTAGAGCCAGAGAAGACCTTATACAAAGGACTTCATCTAGACAACAAAGATCGCATTTTTGTGTTACGGTTTGGAGGACTTCGCAATTTACTATCTTTTGGCAGTAGGTATATCTTCAACTCGCAAGATTGGCAACGCGCTAGTGATATCCTTGTCTAAAGGCTGAGTTGATACTGACTATGAAACGACGCTTTGTTTTGTTGCTTACTTAATAATATAAAAAAGCCATTTGGTGACTACCAGTATAAACTAGCTTTTAATAGTTTTGTGAAATAGTTATGTTTAAAAAAAATGGAATCAGCAAAATTGTGTCCCACTATCCGAAATTTTGAAGTCTTATGAATTAGTATTACAAATAAAATGTATCAAATGTAGCAAGTCAAGTGTATCTATCATTTGTTCGTTAGTTCACAACGACTGGTTTGACTGTAGTTATATGTTCTTTAGAGTCTTCATCATATTAGCCATTGGAAGTCCACTTTGGACATAGGCCTCCACAAGATGGGGAATTTCGCTCATAATTGCCGCGTGGGGCAAGCTGACTATCCCCGCCCTGTGCATTTGAGCTGCATTGTTTCAGATGGATATACTGCCATCTGTCGGTTCTGATACCTTAGTCGCCTCTTGCGACATCAAGTGCAGTGTGAGGTACTGAAACATACTCTTCCGGTACCCCAAGAAAGGTCGATGACCTGCAACAATCCATTCGCCGTCTCCTAGTGTGGTGTTCCCAAGCCACCGGCTGATGTAGCTAATGCAATAATAAACCAATTTGCTCCGCCTCACCATGCGGCGACAGCGCCTACATAGTCCATACAGATAGATGTACGAGCAGCCACATCGGCAATAACAATTTATTAACAGTCGCGATAGACGCTTGCTGAATGCAATTTTATCATCGACAAAGGGGTTTCGGTGAATGTCAACCAGTGAGAGAATTGGTCGCCACCAACTGTGTGGGATGCGTGATTGGATTCGACATTTGTATATGTCTTCATAGCACGTGTTAAGAGTTCGCGAAATGTCACTGCAAATATCAGACCATACAGGTATAATACTTAAAAGAAGCTAGTTTTTTTAAATAGTATTACCACCGTTACAGACATTGAAAGTCCACTGCTGGACATAGGCCTCCCTAGGAAAGGGGGAAATTTGCCCATAATTATCGTGCTAGGCAAGCGCTGCCGACACTGATTAGGATCGGATGAAGTCGCCTCTTACGACACCTGGTACAAAGGGCAGTTATGGGAAGTCCTTTCCCACGATTTAAGCCGGAATGCAGTTAGAACTGCTTTTTTGTAGAAAAATATGCATGCATGATGCCTGCATGCATAAGAGTTAAAGAATATATAGATATTTTAGAATATCTTTTAAATTCCTTTAAGCTAATACTTTTAGGTCTCCGTTTGTAATGGTTTAAGCATGTTAAAGTGAATATAGAATATAACGCCCATTTCGTATTGATTTTCGACCAAATTAAGCACAATGGAAAGTATAATTCATTTATATCTGACTGTCCTCCATTACCTATTTACAAGTTGTGATTAGGTGTTCTGACAGCCCGACGGACGGAAGAACTTCCTGCATCTATTATGTATGAACAGGCACGCTGATGCATTTTTAATGTAATAAAGTTGCTTTTTGTCTTCGTTTTTAAGGGAAGGTATTAATTATTCAGTCTTTCTTCCTTTTTTATTATTATTTAGAGCTAGATAAAGGTCCTTAACTGCAAACTAATCTAGTATAGATGTAAATATATATTATATATGTAAAATATTATTTAAAAGATTTAAGTTTAGATACATAGCAGTACAGTTGACAATAATTCATCGGTAAATAAGTACAACTCGTATACTCGAAAAATAGATAGTTATTTAATTCCCTCCCTCTCCTCGAAGATGAGAACATTGTGTTGAGCTGCATGCAGACGATGTTCGCAAGAATTCTACCAGAAGTTCGCCATTCGTTTTGTCACACATCAAAACTATGATTACTGCGATTATGGTAGGCATATGCCAGGAGGCAGTTAACTTATTAATAAATAAATAAATTTCCTCAACCTCTCATACATTGACCTGATTCTGTGATAAGTGGATTAAAGCACTTGAATTTATTTACTAAGAAATATCACACTAAGTTCAGTAGCAGTTGATTTCTCCAATTGAATATTTTCAGAAGTAAAGTCCGGAAATTTGACGTAAGCGGTGTGACGCTGAAAAATGAGAATCGTTTCGAATAGTTTGTCAGATGAAGTCTTTCCTTTCTTCAGTCTTGCAAACAGTTTAATAGCATGGGATCTTTAAATAATCCTATAGTTCGTCTTTAAATCAAGACCAACTGCTTAATCGACTTAATTGGATATCATCGTCTCTTTTTCACTGTAGCTGTACTACGTCAACTACTAGACATTGTTTTTTTCAAGATAGGTGGATTGTTTCCTATAATTGCTGCACTAGGTAAAAGCTGCAAAGTTGCTGCCCATCCGCCCTTTTGTATTTGAGCTGTCTCGGATAGAAACACCGCTATTGGTCGGCGTCGGTACTTTAGTCGCCTCTTACAACACCTGGTACAGGGGAGGTTCTATTCTACTTTGCCGGTACATCACGGCCATAAGTTGAAATAAATTCTCGTAAATGCGCCGTTTATTTGTGGACCAAATATAGAATCCTCCATCCAATCTTGTTACTAAAGTAAATAAAACTCTGCCTCGCAGCTTTGGCACTTGTTTAATTTGGTCTTGATATCGTTCTTGGTCCGATCAATATTACCAAGAGACGTGATCTAAAAATAAAGCTAAGACGCCCGATACCAGAGCGACGTCAATTAGATACCGCCCAGATTGTTTTTGCGTCGATAGATATAAGTATGTATTATATTATTATATATAAATTAGTAACTGATAAATTTATGTATCCAAATTAACCTCTTGCTTATTATTTTAGTTATATTCGAAAACTTAAAAGGTTCGAAATAGCAATAACGATTGCGCTTTTTTAAATTTAGTAGGTAATGGCGATGGCCAAACTTCTGTATCTATCACTTGACAAATATTGATAATTATCACGTAATGCGCTTGTCGCGAGGTACCGGCAGAGTTGAATAATACCTCCCTCTGTACCAGGTGTCGTAAGAGGCGACTAAAGTCCCAGAACCGACAGATGGTGGTATATCCATCCGAGACAGTGTAGCTCAAATGCACAGGGCGGAGATGGGCAGCAACATCCTCGTTGCGAAAGCTGCGCTTGGCGTTTGGCAACACGCTTGCTCAGCGCAGCGTTCATGGACAAAATTCCCCCTTTTTTGGGGAAGCGTATGTCCAGCAGTGGAGTTACAATAGCTGTAATGATGATGATAGTGAGCTTCGTAAGCCCTGTAAACAATAAGAGAAATACATTCGTCCACTGTTAGAAATAGGCCTCCTCAAGTAAAGGGGAAAGCTCCCACTCCTGTCCCGTACATTTGAGTTGTACTGTTTTTAATGTATATACCGCCATCTGTCGGTTCCGATACTTTTTACACTTTATTTAGTGTCAGAATAGCGACAACTAACTTTTACTGTATGTGTTTTGATCAGTACGTTTGGGTTCAAAGTGTTATGTAATTTTTAGTAACACTTCTTGACCAATGATGGCGGCATATCCATTCGAAACAGTATAGCTCAAATGCATTTGACAGCAATGGGCAGCATTCCCCCTTTCTTAGGGTGGCCTATGACTGTTGTGATGATGATGACGTGTATGACACAGTTTGATGCAAATAAAGGCTAACATTTTTTTTATTTACAGGTACGCAACACCGCTCCACTTTATCGTTTGTTGGCTTAGTAAGTAAACCTGGCACAAACAGCCCTAAATACACATTTTGACTGGCGTGCGTCGTCGACGAATAATATTTTATTTGGACGTGTATCATAAATGTAACGCTATCGTTAACTTGACTTTAAGTTATAAATAATATTTTTATTTATCTCTACGTCCGTGGCCTCTTATTTAAGTTATTTTGTTTAATACTTGTGATAAGGCAAGAATAGAATCTATAATAAAAATAATTGGACGGTTTGTTGACGGTTGGCTAAAAGTAATGACCACGTTGTTAAGATCATCATAGTCCTATTATCATCATCATCATCATATCAGCCATTGGTAGTCCACGGTTGGACATAAGCCTCCCCAAGAAGGGGGATTTTTACCCATAATTGCCACGCTTGGCAAGCGTGTTGACAATCGCAGAGCGCAGCTTTCGCAACGGCGGTGCTGCTGCCCATCCCCACGCTGTAGATTTGAGCTGCACTGTTTCTGATGAATATACGACACCTGTTGCAGTGAGAGGTACTATTCTACTCTGCCAGTACCTTACGGTATTTAATAGCCGGTAATATTAATATGTGAATATAGTATAATTCTCTGCTTATATGAAACCACAGCGAAGCCATTAACACAGATGGATTCCCATGCTTTTTTTTTCATCGAAATCAAAACAAATTAACGTCTGGCATAAACGTTCCCAACGCGTGGAACAGTCACGATTCAAATTCTTCATCCGACCACCGTTAACAGGCCTATTAAATCTTTATGTATACTGTCTAATCGTAGACTATATCCGTCTGTGCGTGTCCCGATAGTAAATAGAGAAAATGTACTAGTAAAACAAAATCAATTACAAATAGTTGCTGAACATGCTAACTAGGTAACTGGGTTCATGATTACTGCAAAACATGTTTAGAAATTGTAATATAATTTAACCTCGTACTTTTAAGGAACTGCCCTATCTGGGTGTTTGTTTTAAGTAGGTTGAGTAAGTATGTAGTATGATTTTGATGATGACGTGGTAGTGATTATACATAAACAGTACAGTAAATAGGCTTTGTGTTCAACTCCTGGTCGCTTGTATTTAGAATAATCATACTAATTATTATCAGTTTTTGTTGACTGTGTACAGTTTTATCCAACTTATTGACGTAACTAAGATACCTATCTCAGTTTATAGTGACGCAATTTTTTTCATGATTATTATATAAGCATAGTTAAAACAGGACTACGTCTTTCGGGTTAGGTAGAACACTATTTAATCATTATTTGATTTAACGGATTCATATTTGGTAATATAAGAATAATGTTATTGATGTAACGTGATCGTTTCTTTAATTAATGTTTAGGTTACATATAATAATGACAATCATAATAAATTCCCTCAAGCATTTGTGTTACGGACGCCAGGCAACAGAGGAATCACAAATATTCTACATAAATACATATATTTAACACCCAGACACAGAACAAACATAAATGTCATCATATCAATATTTGCTGGGGGTGATACAAGATAGGATCACTAGCATCTGCGTAATCGTGCCCGACAAAATATGTATTAAACATAATTAGTTTAGTCTTATTTTATTAAGATGGCCTGGTCATGCCAAGTATCAACATTCAGCGTGTCCGATATTGAGGTGCAATTTTCATTGTCTCATCAGCTCTGCCAGCGTTAAATCAAATTAAAGTCGTCCGAAACCGGGGCGTGACAAAACTTGAGAATGCGTTACTTCATCTCAATAATTCATGTACAAGCTGTTTGTTCCACATAATATACTTTAACTATACTATACATTGTTCTAGTCTAAAACGATCCGTTTCAATTAGTTGCAGTCAGACACAACAAAAACCCACACGATATATTTTTCTAGTAACAACTAGGTCCTTGAATGGCAATTTCGTTAATTTTTTGCCAACAATCGAGCCCTGAATGGATACTTTAGTGTTATCTGAAGCTGGACAACGTTTTCTTGAGTACCCTGATTTTTAACGGCAATAGTTTATGTTAGTTAATTTAATAATTGACGGGCCCGATGGCGCAGATGTTAGTGATCCTGTCTTGTGCGCCAAAGGTCGAGGGTTCGATCCCCACCCAGGACAAATATTTATATGATGATATTTATTTATGGTTATGACTGACTGATTGACATATCAACGCATCATCTAAACTATAAGAGTTTATGTTGTATTAAACAACAATCAAAAGCGCGTGCAAACGAAGGGCACTGCTAGTATATATATATTATATACAATAACATTGTTCTAATTCAGTTCTAGTTCATTCACAACTCTATGGATCTATGTTATTTATATGTGTTGATCAATATTCAGAGTGATCGATCGACACACGCATGCGGACGTAATTTCGATTAGCGTCACAGAAAATATATTTTTTCAATGTTAAAATATTCTTAGTTATATTTTAAAATGTATTGCTGGGAAAGTACATATCACAATATTGTATTATTCAATGAAGACTAATGTCATCTATACATATGTATCATTGATCCTGTAAAGTATAATGCGGCAGATTTAGTTGTAATCTCATCAGTGCACAAGATGAGTGTTAATGCGAAATTGGTTGAGTTCTCCCGACCTATCACGACTCAATAATCCCGTCTATAAAATGTGAACTTTCAAACACCAGGTTGCCACCGACCGCAGCCATAAGGCCTCTTTAACGAAGTTAGCGGTAACGCGGCGACAGAGGCGGTAGCGGCTTCGATTTATTCTCTTAGTAGACTAGAATCTCCTCCTGTACCAGGTGTCTGGTACTGAGGTACTAGAATCGATAGATGGCGGTATACCCATTTGAAACAGTAGTTCAAACGCACAGGGCGGGGCATGTTCAGCAGCATCTCCCTCGCGAAAGTTGCGCTCTGCGATTGCTAACACGCTTGCCCAGCGTGACAATTATGGACAATGTTTTACCTATCTCGGGGAGGCCTATCTCCAACAGTGGACTTTCAATGGCTGATATGATGATGATATCCTTTACAAAGAATCTCGAACCCACTTCTAGTTTACCAGGGGCTTTTGAATTATCTACTTGTCACCCAATAATAGTTCTATGCGAAGTGCTGCTCACTCGCATACTTTACCGCCCAACAGTAGACATACGGCATTGTTGTGTTCCGGTTTGAGGGGAGAAAGGCAGTAAGATTACTGGACAATCTGTGTCTTCGAGTCAGAAGGTTGGCAATCTGCTAGAGATATCCTTGTGATAATACGACACAATCTACGTAATTATACTATAACTCGGGCCGTATGCTTGTTTTGTCAACTTAATAATATAAGAAACAAACCTAAGACACATTTAGGCAAAGAGAAAGCACAGAAAAACTGTCCGAATGCTTAAATGTCCGTGTTACGTCTTAAGTGTTGTAGTCAGTGCTGTATGCCGGTTTCTATGTTAAAATTACCGAGTAATATAATAGAAGGTCAGGAGTCTATCCTCATGTGTATGGGACACTGGTTAATATCGATACCACAACCGTTTAAAGAAGTCGTCTGCTATCTCATATCCACTCGTTACCGAACATAACAAGCTAGATCTATAGGCTGCGGTTACGTTTACCATCAAGCGGACCGTATGCTTGTTTGCTGACTTCATAAAATAAAAAAACCTAAGCTCTCTGATCAACCAATTTGTAATGAGAAGTTCCCAAAGACAGCAGAGCGGTAAAGTGCGTGGCCCCTACTCGCTGTTTCCGTGCGCGAAGCTTAAGGCGAAAGTTCTATAACTTCCATTTTAATACGTCGATACATCACTGATCTGAGTCGACTCGCCTTGATTGGCATTATGGTCGCGAAAGTGGGATCGAATTGCTATATAGCAACAAACTATATACGCTTTACTATTGGCAAACAATAGAAGTGGACTAGATAACTTGAGTCATATTAGTCATATTAACAAAATCTCGTTGTTCGTCAGGTCGTTGAACTAAATAGTTTCTGTTATGAATCCCTAATAGGACCGGTTTAATAGAAAAACACATGCAATAGGCATATTTCTGAGTGTCGGATTCAGGGTTGTGAGCGGATCTGGCGCACTTGTTTTTTATATTAATTGGAAGTGTTCTATAAAATAACTACGTTAACTCAGTGAAGTTAATAGGTTTCAGGTAATTGTTAGTTTCGTTGCCAATATTAATACGGAGTTTTATGAATGCTTGTCTTGTGGATCTTACAAGAAGGCCCAGTTTCTTGAATTCCTTGCCCAGGTTGGCAGAAGCTGATAAATGCTTTGTAAGTCTTATAAGAAGGTTTGGTTTATTTAGTATCCTTTACGGTTTGACAGAAGGCGATATATACGTATATATATGCATAGGACCGATTCTTATAAAAGTCTAAGAATACTATTTTATCAGATGAAACAAAAGTGAAACTAAAAGCATAGAATGGCAGTGATAGAGCCATCTTCATGCCAGCCAATGGAAGTCCACCGCTGGACATAGGGCTCCCCGAGATAGTGGGAATATTACCGCGCTGGGCAAGCGTGTTGGCAATCGCAGAGCGCAGCTTTTAGCGATAGGGATGCTGATGCCATCCCCGCCCTGTGCATCTGTCTGTTCTGTTACTTTAGTCGCCTCTTACGACTACTAGTAGCATTTACGGAACAAGGAGAGGTTCTATTCTACTTTGCCGGTACCTCACGGCTTGTGTGAGAGTGAGAGAGTAAACAGTACTTTTCTTAAAAATCCCACGTTATCTTTATAAAATTCACACACTGTCAACTCGTATCGGTCCTTCACATATCAGGGATCACAAATAAACTTTGCTTTCATTTGATCCCAAAGAAAATTGATAACTCTGTTATGAAAATAAACAAATGGTAAGGAGTAGTCGATAAATGGTAGTTATAGGTAAATCTCTGATAAATAACCAACAGTGTGCGTGTACACTTGAAGTACGATGAATGGATTGCATTGTATTTAATAAGTTGATCCAATATAATCTAACTCACTGTGTCTCATTGATAAACGTTAATTTCACAATGAGATTTATTTAGTAAAATGTTTAGGTATTTGTGGAACAATTATCGGGCTATAAAATAATTGAACTAGGTATTTCTTTTTGAATATTATTCTCACATCTCGAAGTTGTATATTTATATTGAAAATTAATACTTTCCGACTCAATTAAAATGAAATTTCCATTCGATGTAGACAGTACCCATAGAATAGATGTTTTGAAAAATCGCGTAAGTTTAAGATTGGGACTTGCCCAAGCGGAATTCTAGTTTAGTAATTTAATCTTCTCCTTTCATTTTATTTACTTAATGCTTGAAAAATGGAATCATGTTTGATCTTCGTTAACAGTCAAAAGTAACGTAACACATTTTTTTTCCATTTGTTTTTTTTCGGACAGGAGTTTATCCTCATGTGTATGGGACACTGGTTAAAATCGATATCACAACCGTTTAAAGAAGTCGTCTGCTATCTCATATCTACTCGTTACCGAACGTATTAGTATAAAAAAATAACGACGAACCTATTGCTGGATTACTTAGACATTAATTCCAGCGTCACCGAACAAGAGGGTGGGGTCGCACATTAGTGAGCGACCCTGTGCCCGGGTAGCCGTCGTTGCGGGTTTTAAGTTAAATTTGTAAAAGAGGGCTGACTGATCCCGACAGCGCTAGGGCGTGATCATAACCCTAATTTATACTTTTGTTTAGTCTTTTAGTAATTTTTATTCGTCTGTAAAAGTTTTATTGACGGTACTGTCACCCAAAATACACACAATCGTATCAAGAATCTGATGAGATGAGAAATGATTTGTGATCAAAACTGGTGCGTCATACACAGACAGCGTTCGGCTCATAATCAATCATTCCACATCACTCGACGTAATGTATCTGGAAGTAATCGTCCTATTTATTAAGAAAACTAGGCTGATGCCTGCGACTCCGTCTGCGCAGCATTAGTATTTCGAGTTGGCTTTTTTCTTCTCCAAACCTATGCTTCTCGAAACTATCTTTTTACCATTCAAAATGTATCGAAATCTCTGTAGTTTAGTCGGGAAGGCATATCATATAATAAGAGTTGCTTGGAGAGGTCCTTGTTATCTTATTCTATATTGTTTTATCATCATTTACAGCCAGAAAACGTCCACTGCAGAACTTAGGCCTTCTCGAGAAACGGGGATATTTGCTTATAATTGCCGCGCTGGGCAGGCGTGGTGGCAATCGCAGACTGTAGCTTCGCGCCGAGAATGCTGCTGCTCATTTCCGCCCTATTGCATTTGAGTTCCACTCGTTTTGTTGGATATACCGCTATCTGTCGGTTTGTTACTTCAGTCGCATTTTACAACACCTGGTACAGAGGCAGGTACTATTTTACTCTGGGGGTTCCCTATTACCGTACTGTATCTCTCTAGTATTTAAGTTGTATAACCTTGTTGGTTGATCTAATAACTAAATAAATAAAATCTGTAGTGATAATAAGAGTAAAAACTGGTTGCCGTATTTGAGCATCATCAAACTTACAACTGTAGTTGTGGTAAACATACAACTGAAGTGAATATAAAGCGTGTAGAAAAATATTTAAATTGTATCCCACGGGCATTTAATACAAAGAACCAATCAACTTACCAATCAACCTACCTATTTCATGACAATTACGATAATTCCATATGCGAATGTGTTGCTGTAAATGTCACCTGAAACCCACTACGAGACATGCACCGCAGACCGCAACTAGAATACTGGTGTGCTTACATTCGATGCAATTAATATTATGGACATGAGACCCTTTAATTTCTAATCAAGAGAAATTCTGATTGGCGCAATTTTAGTGCGAAGCATTCGTTGAAACCTCAAGCTATGTTTTAATAGCTTCGTACAGTAACAGTAAAATGAGATTGCATTGTGAATTTATTTTGTCATTGTATTATTATTTAACTACATACCTGCATTAACATATATTGTAAATACAACGAACAATATTATAAATGTGACATTTAGACTGCTGGAAGGATATGTATGAAATTTGTCTCTATTACACATACTTCTATTTAACCCGATAAATAGTATATACATTAAATAGGTGAAGAAAATCATGGATAACTATTTGTTGTAAAATTTGGGAAATAAAAATACACATCTCGTTTTACGAATTCTGTACACAAATAGTGATTGTGTCGAATTAAATAGGTTTTAATTTAAAACTTTTTTAAGTGATTCGCTACACTGTTCTAGAATTAGATGTATAAGCTATGACATACATTTATATATTTAATTATGATCTTAGTAATTGTGTATATTTATTTCTTTCTTTATATTTGAATGGAACTTTGATATATGTATCTATTTGTTAACAGCTTATATATCATTATCATCATCGTATTAGCCGTAAATCTTTTACTGCTGGATATAGGTCTCAAGTTTGTGCAATAGGACTGGTTGTATGCGGCCTGTATACCGCGCATTGCTGCAGCCCCAGCCAGATCGCCTGTTCACCTGCCGCTGCGTGGACTACGTTCTAGAACCTTACGGCACCATCGAACGTCACTTCTGAGTGCAGTGGATCTGCAAGTTTAAATGGCAATGGGCAATGTGCCCTGCATCCGCTGGGCTATGTCGGTAACTTTGGTTCTTTCACGGATCTCCTCATACCTATACCTGATACTATTGCGCGTAGACACATATGACCAGGTATTTTCGGATTTTAGTTTTTACTTGTTTTACAGTATAGTTATATTAATATATTGTTATTATAAAGCCGTGAGGTACTGGCAGAGTAGAATAGTACGTCCCTCTGTAACAGGTGTCTTAAAAAGCGATTAAGGTACCAGAATCGACAGATGGTGGTATATCCATTCAAAAGAGTGCAGCTCAAATGGATAGGGCAGGCAGCAGCACCCCCGTCGCGAAAACTGCGCTATGCGATTGCCAACACGCTTGCCCAGCGCGGTAATTATGGTCAAAATTACCTCGTTCTTGGGCAGGCCTATGTCCAGTCTTATGTGGATTTCCAATGGCCCTAATAATAATGACGATGAACATATTAGGTTTGATGTTAGTAAAGAGAATAATGATTTTGCCGATAGAAATAAGTGATCACCTCACAAAATACTCATCATCTGAGTAAATAGTGTCAGATTGAGTCGGTCGGGCCGTGTGTATGCTCTCCCATTAATAATATTAGTAGAAACTTGGTACATCGTGTAATAATATCCGCTAACGGCACATCGCTTTCCACAAGATATGTACCGTTTTATTTTCTGTTTGATTAACCGTAACTCTGCAATTTGCTATTGCGAAATGTTAAAACACAATTCGTGACTTAGTGGCATTACGTTACTTGCATTAAGCCGTCATAACCGCACCGTATATTTATAAATCATTTGAATTATGGTGAAGCTTATCCTATATTAGCTTCTCAGTCAAAACATTGGCAAGAACGATATATCTTTTTATGTCTTTATATATAGCCGTTACGTACCGGTAGAGTAGAATAGTACCTTCCCCTGTACCAGCTGTCGTGAGAGGTGACTAAGGTGCCAGAAGCGACAGATGGCGGTATATCCATCCAAAACATTACAGCTCAAATGCACAGGGCGTCGCGAAAGCTGCGGTCTGTGATTGCCAACACGCTTGTCCAAGGCGGAAATTTTGGGAAACATTCCCTCTTTCTTAGGGAAGCCTATGTCCAGCAGTGGACTTTCAATGGCTTGTATGATGATGATGTATAAAAATTTCGAACTTCTAAACAAAACCTCTACATAAGGCAGACCTCATCCAAAATGTTTTCTGCGTTGGTACGTCACTCTCACCTATATCTACCGCCTAATAGCAGTGTTCGAATTGCTGTGTTCCGGTTTGAAGGGTGAGAGAGACAATGAAATTACTGAATAATATGACATAACGTCTTCAAGTCACAAGGTTGCTAATGCGTTAGTAATATTACGAGCGTCTTTATGCTGTTGTGACGCTTACTACCACGCTTGTTTGTCTGCCTAGACTAATAAAAAAATCAAGAAGATCGATAGTAATAAATGTTTGCTTCAAGTGTAGTTCGATTATCTTCAGAGATTATATCTCTATTTATTGTTGCTATATTTTTTTTACGAAAAACATATATGTATATTAAAGACTGGACAACCTCTGTCGGTTTATCTACACATAATAATAATAATAATAACTTTATTCAACAACAAAAAGAAACTTAAACTAAAATACATTTTGATACTTAGGTATCTAAACTAGGTCTAGCCTGTTCTTATAGGCACCTATGCTCTGTAGTAGGTGTGGATGTGTGTATATGGTTTAATGTAATTTAAGATTTGTTAATACCATTATTTACGCACACATTACATAAATACACAGAGTATGAAGCTAAGCTGTTATATACAGTATACACAAACAGTAATAGTAACAATAAATATAGTCCAGTCTAGCATAATATTGTTAGCAACTCCTCTGTCTTGTTGTAGTCCTATGTCAAAAGCCATACATTATTATATGCACACATTACGCCTGTGTCCCATTGGGGTAGGCAGAGATTATAGATCTCTACTTGTTACGATCTCGGCATACCTCTCTCGCTTCCTTTACTCACATCAGTCCTTTCATACACGCTCTTTTGTTCTTGACCCTTCTTTAATACCTCTTTTACCTGATTAAAATATGTTTGCTTAGGTCGTCCTATACGACCAACCATATACCAACTCTTCCATTCATTTCTGTTCTATATATTTGTGCAGTCATACGATCATCCATTCTTTCTACATGTCCAAACCATCTCAACATTCCTATTTCTATTGTTGTCACAACACCATCTTGTACACCGAAATCTAGTAGAAGATAATTTAATTTTGCAGACGGAAATTTATTGATTTACGATTTTTTTTATAGAGTTATAGTCGCAGTTAAAAAGTTGTGTTGCAAAAACCATCTAAAGCGTCTGCCTCTTGTTTAGGCAGAATGCATCGACTATACGAAGTGGCGAGAAGTTTAATTGCAAATAAACAAGGCTGCATGTAGGCATTGGTAAATCATAACCTAAAATGGAATGTACACAACCTTATTTCTAATACTTGTTCGGCCTCATTTCAGGAATATTGAACCTCACACAAAGTTACCTATAAAAACAACGTTTATCTCTACTCTTTATAGCTTCATCCCAAAAAATACGTGACTGCAATGACAAATTACATTATTCTGGTCACCGCCGGAATATCATATTACCCGCGTCCCCTTAGGGAATGGGAGTATTTGTAAAACATTATCCATTACATTATATACATTTAAATTATAATCGCTTTTAGATGCATTTGTCGCCAAAAAAAAGTATTGTGAATATTAAAAAAAAAAGTTAATACCTACTTACACTCAGTAGCTTAAAGCACTTGTGTTACGGATAGGCCTCAAAGGAATTACAAATGCATTACCTATATACGTATATTTACCACCCAGACACAGAACAAATATCACATGTTTGTCCTGGGTGGCGATTGGATTTACGACTGCCGAAACTAGTTGTTCATTAAACAGACTAGATACGCAAAGCATGTTTTGAATGTATAGGGAAAGTCGAGATAAAACTAGTTTAGCATAAAAGAAGGAGACCTTAATTTGTTGACTATGTCCTGAACATTTAATTAAACTTGCAGCGGTAACTTTCTTCTATCCAGTTCACAGTAACTAGGGCGCCGGCTGTCCTTGCGCAAATCGGCTTTCGATTAGTTTGAAACAAGATGCTAATCTTGACTGAGATTAAAGTTATACAAAGAAACGGGAATCTCATCTAAGGTTAACCGATGTAAAAGTTTAATAAATTATACCTAGATAGCATTGAGTTTTATTCCATCATGTTGCGTAATTATGAGTTCAGATCAGATAGTATTATGATGCCTTCGCGATTTCACCCGTGCAATTCCCGTTCTTGTGATAATAATAAATAGTTATAGCCGTCTAGGCTTTCCTTTTTGATATCAAGGCAGACTTCAACATTTAAAAGTTAACTCCTTATAATTGCGCAGAGAACTTATCGAATGTCGATAATCATCATCATACCAGCCATAGGAAGTCCACTGCTGGGCATAGGCCTCTCCAAAGGAGGTTTTTTGCTTGCTTTGAGAGATACTGCTGCCCATCCCCGCCCTTTGCATTTGAGCTGCATGCACTGTTTCGAATGGATATATCGCCATCTGTCGGTTCTGGTACCTTTGACGCCTCTTACGACACCTGGTACCCCACGGCCAATTAATAATTACGGCCAATCAAAATTATATTGTGGATTAACATGTGAAAGCTGTAACATTACTTTAAGAGGTTTTATGCATATAAATGCAATACCATGTTATGTTTTGGAAACTCGTTCATTTCTATACATTGCTATCTATTGAGCTAATTTACTGTTTCTGTCTGTTTATCTATGCAAATAACTGTTTCAACTTTTTTCAAATGAGAGCTCGTTGTAAGCGATTCGCGGAATGGGATCAGTATTATGTGGGAATTAGAATTAACAATTACGAGTGCTCTCTGCAACGGGTACCCATGGCCGAGTAACGTTGTCGAACAATTATAAACTTAAAATAAATATATGAAACTATATAACAATTACAGAAATATAAAGATTATAGAGAGGTTTTTTATTAGTGACCTGAAATATATAAATCTGTTAAAAGAAACGTTACCGCACAAAAATACTTCGTACTACAAAGGACCATGCACTACATGAGTGCAGTGTAATCATCATCAAAGCCTCCCCAAGGTTAGGAGATTTTTACCTATAATTACCGCGCTGTACCAGGCGTGGTGGCAATCGCAGAGCCTAATTTCGCGACGAGGATGCTGCTGGCCATCCCCACTCTGTAGTATTTAAACAGCGCTGTTTCGGATACCTATACTGGCAGTATAGGTATCCGAATATCTGTCGGTTCTGGTACCTCAGTCGCCTGTCACGACACCTGGTACCCCACGGCTAAATAAATACAGATAAATGAAATATTTGAACTATCTAACAATGAAAGTCGATTAATAAAATATACAGATTTAAGAGATGTTTATGTAGATACAATGTTCGTCAGTGACCTTAAATATGTAAATCTGCTAAAAGAACTTAATCAATGGAAATTAAAGTTGTACGCCATTACATAATGCAGTCGTAAAGAGTCTTAAACACATGTGGGTAATAAAGTCGTAACTGTCAAAGGTGCGTGCCTTGAGAGGATGCTGCATCTCATTAGAGCAGGGTCGCAAAAACTAGCGCCGGTCGACGACCCGCGCGGTTGTCGGCTCGCCCGCCGGCTGCGGTGTCGATGTCGCGACATCGATATGTCGATGTTTTATAGGCAAAACTTAATACAAACGAATTGAACTGCAGTATGATTTGTCGAAGTAACTACTTCTAGGCCGAGAGCTAGTATAGTTTTTGGTAGATATTTGCGCTTAGAACTTATTCCATACAAAATGCGGACTTGGCCTGTGAGGAATAAATATTAATATGACGATTTTTTATGTTTGTTCTGTATCTGGGTGTTGTATGTATTTAAGTAGTATATTCATGATTCATCTGTTGTCTGATGTCCGCAACACAAGTGCTTTAAGCGACTTATCAGGTTTAGGTCAATGTATGGGATATTGAGGGAATTATAAGGGAATTGCATTTTTAATAGAACAACAACTTCTATACGGACAGATGGCTTTTTATGTCACAAATTAATAATTTAATGTTGACTTTGCCACACTATAGGTTTCAGTTTAGTATGAATGTAAAAAACAAATTCAAATTTAAATGTAAACCAAAAATGACTAGCTCGAACTTATCGCATGGGGTTCTTTAAATTTTACCAAATTACATGATGTAGTCTAAATTCATATCGATTCGATTATTTCATATATATTATTTTTATTTTTTTATTTATATAGATTATTTCACTTTTACGATAAAAAGATTGTTGCAGTAATAAATATGTTACTACATAATCGTTGGTGTACCAAATTAACAAACTTATGTCCTATTCATTGCAATTATTAAGTCACGTTTACAGAGTAAAAGTAGGAGAGTAAATTAAAGTTTAATATAACTACAAGATTTTAATAAAAAACTCACTGACTAGTCGTTGTTATAATGGTAAACTTATTTACATAATTGAATTTGAAAAGGTAAGAGGGATAGTAGTAGAAAATTAATAAATACCACAGGTATTCAAAACGTAATGAGCATACCTCGATACTGGTAACATCACCAACTGCGTGACGAACGGAATCACGACGGCGCACTGGACTGTATCCAGCTTACTACTCATTCAGAACTCAGCGACGTATCACCGTGCGGGAACACGAAGTCTTATTGACTTATGTCTACACCGTATTCGGTAATATCCTGATATAGTCGACGCAGTGATTACATTGTTCAAGCTAATGGCGTTTTTTATACAAGAAAATAAATCTAAATAAAATACACTTTTCTTGCTATATACGTAAACAAACTTTCTAACTGGTGGCGATGACGGCGTAGACGGTAGTGATTCTGACTTGTGCGCCAAAGGTCGTGGGTTTAATCCCCACCCTGGACAAATATTTATATGATGATATTTGTATTTGTTCTGTGTCTGGGTGTGTACTAATATGTATTTAATGGGTTATTATATTCGTAATACAAGTGCTTTAGCTGCTTATCTTAGAGTCATCTCAACGTATGAAATGATGTCTGAATTATTATTTAACTAATTTATTGATATTTTATAACTTTCGGAAGGATAAATTGAATAGTTAATGCATTCGTGCTTCCGTACTACTTGTTTGTAATACAGACCTGCACTTAGGCTAATAACACTGCACGTCATTAACCATGGAGTCAGAACCACGTTTAGCATGTTACCTAGAGCATAAAAGATCGTATGATATGAAACGGCTTCTACGATTTCATCTACCGCCATAACTGGTATTACTAAATAAAAAAATATTGTAAATTTTCTATATGGTATATGGTATACTTTTTTGTTCACTGCCGTCTTATATGTCTGTAAGCGATGCGTTTGTTAATTTTTTTTGTTTTAAGTAAAACTGTGTGTGTATATATTATCCGTACTGCAGAATGTAACACCGTACTTATGTATGACCGTGTCCCACGAATGAAATATAGAGAAAATCCCGTTTTGCAAAACAATAGAAGACTGTGTGAAAAACAAAAACTAATCAATAGTGCAGGTTCATTGAACTCGGAGTGGCTCCAAATCAGTGGATGAAAGCGACAATAAAAGTACTGGGAGTGTCGTGGTGTACTTGAAACCGTGGATTCAAAGCGCGGGAACAAAAAGCGAAATGCACGGGCGTGCGTCTTTTGTGCGGGCGCAGCGGCGCGTCGGCTGTGTTTTGTTTCCAGGGGAAAATATTGGTGTTCGGACCTGCGTTTGGTCTGAAGGCACCATTTTGTTGAAGCATTTTTGGCTCCCCATTCATACTTTTGACTGCTAATCACGAGTGTAGGAATATAGCCATTGTCCATAGACAATTAGCAGCCGCTATATGGCAGGAAGCACGAAGTATCTAGAAACCGAAAGGTTAGACGTTTCCCGGCTAAGAGAACTTGATACCGTATTACTAGGATGATACGGTACGATCATCCCATTTAGCATAAGGGGCCATTAATAAAGTACGCCACACGATTTTCATGATTTTCTGAGACCCCATCTCCTAGTGTTGTAATTATATAATTAAAACAGCATTTCCGAAATTAGTTTTATATACATTTAAATTGAGTACTTTTTTTTTTGGTTTTTAACCTCAGGAACATTTGTGTTTTTTTTTGTGGCTAGACACTATGAGCGGGTATGAACTGGTCAACAAAACAATTTAAACCGTATTTCATAAGATGTTAATATTTCAAAAACACGATTTTATACTTCTAGATATATATATGAATTTGTCAAGTAATGTCACGAAACTTAGGACTCCTCCCACCATGCCATGCCAAGAATAAATTAATTTAAATTTAAACACGGATATCAAAATTGTTTACTCTCTTTGAAATATGTGTAATATAGGGGTGTTCACACCTGTTTAACAATACATTTCGCGTATATCTAAACAAATATTATTTGTACGTAAACCATTTGTTCTAAGGTATCGCGTGCTATAGACGCGCGCGACTTGACCCTCCTGCTTGTGCGCATTTGAATGCTAGTGTCTAGATTTAAGACAACGGTTTCTAGCGCCGACGCCGGTAGGGGTTCCATTTACACTAACTATTTAGTATTGATTGAACCTTTATCACCACCAGTTTTACTTGTAGGTTCCTTTGGCGCGTGTAATGCCTGACCTGCAATAAACTTAGTTTTAAGACCGGTCTGGTGCCGGCAGACTAGTATAAAGTAAACCTAATTTAAATGTTAGATGTTTCTTACGATCCCGTTGGGTACTTCATATTTCTATTTATTATTATTGACGACTTGAAGGTGCTTGCAATAGGCCTACTTGAGTAAAGAATATTTTGTTTTGATCCGATTTAATAACATAAAATTAAATCTTATGTAAACATTAATTCCCAAATTTTACCCTTTGTCGATCAGAGTCACTGTCAACTTCCAATCAATACTAATATTATAAAGCTGAAGAGTTTGTTTGTTTGTTTAAACACACTGAATTAAGGAACCGCTGGTTAGATTTTGAATATTTTAGTGTTGGATAGTCCATTTATCGAGGAAGGCTTCTATACTCCCCAAAGTCATTATTCCACACAGACGAAGTCACGCGCACTGCTAGTATAGACATAAACATGTTACGGCCTGTTCGCCTTGACCTTACTGCAGCAGTATCTAAACACTCGTCACTCTAATTACCCTCAATTAGTCAAACGATGACGTCACCGGATGACATAACTAATTCGAAGATAAACGACCTCATAATGCACCGTATGCCCTAGTGCTGCGACCACCGGTTACGACCGGTTGTATTGGATACCGTTTAAGCCCGGTTTTTGCTACTTGTAATTTTTATGCGTGAATGATTGAGAATGGGGTTGGGGAAAACTTGTGTGAGACACGACTTTTTTTTTACTAGTTGTTGGTATTATTCGACGGGGCACGAATATGTAACCAATTATATAAATCTATAACATGTTTTGGTTATTGTATCATCGAGTAATATCAATAGATGGGAAATTGTTCTGTGTTAACTTTTTATAAGGATAATCGTTTGTTCATGTGTACAATTCTTGTACGAGAAGACGTAAGCTTGCGTCGCAGATGGTAGTGATCCTATCATATACGCCAGGGGTCGTGGGTTCGATCGCCCAGGGCAAATATTTATATGATAATAGTTAAGTTTGTTTTGTCTTTGAGTGCTAAAAATATGTCTTTGAGTGTTAAAAATATATTTATGTAGTAAATTTGTGATTTCGCTGTTTCTTGGTGTTTATAACGCAAATGCTTTGAGCGACTTACCACTGAGTCAGGTCAATGTATTAGATTTGTGAAAAAAAAAATGATATTTGACTCACGTGGTGGAGGACCTAGGGCAGATTGAATTGATTTGGAACCGAAACATTTTCAAGATTGACGCAAGTTTACCGAAACGTCGCTTTTAAAGCTGTTAGTGTCCGTAAGTGATAATATAGGTTTATATATTTTTTTTCTTAATAGAAAAGCGAACATTGTTAATAATTATTGTAATTTATTTATTTCTTGTATGTACCTATATAACCCTTTTTTCGGTCTCCGTAGATACAACACTGGCACAGAGTAAAGCTTTGTTTTGATGTATCGTCCAAATTAACAGTCACAATAGGTGCTATTCATTTCCATCTGGGTCACAGAGTTTTATGTGGCCGCGGTGTAACGGCTCTCGCGACACAATTAAGCGCGGACCGATCTATCATTTTATTCGCGTTTGACTTTAATTTTGAGTGAATTTAAATTGCTATATATACTAGATCGTAAATTAATTGACTAGGTGCGGACTAATGACTGTGTAAAAACTTTTTTATAGCCTACACGATTTATTTGATCAGAGTTGAGAATAACAATAATATTCTCAACTCTGAATAATATGTTATTTTTTATTTTTCAATTTTCAATATACTTTAGGAGACATTTGGCAAAGCGATATCGTAAAATACTAGTTGTTGTAAAACTATAATAGAAAAACATCGTCCTTACCAAACTTATGGTTTTCTCGCAAGTTTGTGTGCCCCGATAACTTAACGTAGACACTTTTTGTAGTTGCCAAGGGAACCCAAATTAAATTCTGGTGTGCGTAAGCAGAAAAAAGTTATGTAGTTTTTACAACTCGATGTTAGTTTAGAGAATAGTTATTATATACGTTATTTATATATGGGCAGCCAAAATATGTCTAAAAAGGACGACTGGTTGTTCATAGAGGAGTGTTGGTTCCAATACTGACATATACTAATAATAATAATAATAATAATAATAATAATAGGTAACAAAAGGTAACTTAAACTAAAATACATTTTGATACTTAGGTACCTAAACTAGGTCTAGCCTGTTCTTATAGGCACCTAATTTGGTAGTGAATGTTGGGTATGGCAGAGAAGAAAGCGAGAATAAATGCTGTTGAAATGAACGCAATCCAAAGTATGTAAGGTGTGATTTTGAGTAGTAGATTAAAAAATAGTGTGATTAGAAATCAGTGTGATATAATAGATGTAGTTGTGACAAAAAACAGAGTAAAGAATGTTGAGATGGACGTGCGTGTATGAAAGAACTTAATGCGAATAAAGGAAGCGGAAGAGATATGCCAAGATCGTAACAAGTGGAAATCCATAGTCTCTGCCTACCTCGATGGGACACAGGCGTGATGTATGTATTTATTTATCCCAGGAAATGTTTATGTTTTCATAAATTGATCTTAATGATATTTTTCATTGTTCTAGTTATAGGGTCAGAAAACGAGATGACTTTTTATCCTAGGTGTAATAAAGTGCCAAGCGAGCTAAGTCCTAGGTGAAAAAATATACATTGACAGGTACACCGGTTGCTCGTGGCAAACATAAAACCACTTTTTGTGCACTCATGATGCACACAATTCTGAGCAGTCGACAGTACTCCCTGCTCCGTGGCTATGGCCCATTGTGACGTCACAGTTCAAAATAAGTACGCCGCACGTTTTACGTCCGTGTACGACGTCTGAGTGTGTATATTTATGCGCTGTTTCCTATACTTTATATCCTATGATTTTCAATGCCAACTCTTGGCCCATTGTTGTGGTTTTATGTGTCCATGTCGTAACAACGTAAGGGTCGCTCGTGGTTGCGAACTCTTGGAGCAGAGGCAAGCAATATGATTGCTGGCTCATGCTTCGGTTTACTACTCTTTTGTGGTGGAGCGAACATAATACGAAATCATTTTTGATCGATATAATCATTGTTCATGAAATCCAGTGATGAGGAATGTCCGTTGCTAGAAGCTGCGATTCGCTGAAAACTCTCTTCAAAAGCGTTCTAAGTTCGGTTTTCAGAAAGTATCGTTAATAGAAAGTTTTATTGTTACTAAACATTTTTGATTGATATTGGTTTGTTAGCATTTTTGCTTGGATTTCTATTGAAATATGTAATAAAAAAAATGTATAGCTGGTTCCATAAATGTATAACTCGACTGGGTTTTAGAAAATGTGTACTATTTTGACTCCAATGTTTTTTTTTTATCTAAAAGAAAACTGCAGTTTGAAAGCTGTGCTCTGCGATTGCCAACACGCTTGCCCAGCGCGGCAATTATGGGCATAATTCCTCCCTTGTGGATGCTTATGTCCAGCAGTGACTCCCAATGACTAATATGATGATAATGAATACTAGCGACCTAGTTTGGTCGCTCCCGCTTCGGCTTCGCGCAAGTCCTATAAGGATAAAAATGTTTATTGTGGGTTACCCTAAGAAAGCCCGAACTTTTTTGTACAACTCTCAAAGGTATACAACACCGTTGTACATTATTTCGATCTATCTCGCCGGATTAAGCCAGAGTCTGCAATTTAACAAAAAAAATGTGTTTATTTATGACAACACATTAGAAAACTCCGAAGTCATCATTAAGTATTTAAAAAATTGTATCAACATCCGTTGCGTTCTTTTAAAAATCTATGCATACATCGAGACAAAAAGATAGCGGGGAGTGTTTTAATTGACGGGCCTGATGGCGCAGACACTAGGGATCCTATATTGTGCGACAACGGTCGTGGGTTCTCCAATCCCCACCCAAGACAAGAAAATATTTATATGATGATATTTTGGTTTTTTCTCTGTCTGGGTGTTATGGACATATGTATTTAAGTATTACATTTGTGATTACTCTGTTGCCTGACGTCCGTCAGGAGATGTAGTGAAAAATAATACCCAACTTTCAACGTGGATATTGGTCATATGAAAAAACAAATGCCCCTAACAACACGCCGATTGCTCGAACTGTTTACATAAATCTTGTTTAACGAAGTGTGGCACAACGGATTAACTGAAGGCGTCTCCCAGCAACAGCAATTCCAGGGCAACATCTACAAATAAAAATATATTTTTTTCTTCTCTCTACAATATCAACAAAAGAAGATATTTATAACTTGAATAAAACTTATTCCTTTATCGAAAATAAATAAATCATTTAGGATTTGAGCGAGGCATTTGTTGTATATTTATTTTTCATATATTTCTTACTTTAGATATATGAGAGAAAATAAATCCTTACTAATATTATAAATGTGTAAGTAACTCTGTCTGTCTGCCTGTTACGCTTTTCCGCTTAAACTCTCTCAACCGATTTTGATGAAATTTGACACAGACAATCTTTAGACCCTGAGAATAGGACATAGGCTATTTTTTAATTCGAAATAAGTGTTGTAAGGGGTCGAAAAGAGGGATGACAAGTTGTTTGGAAGTATCGCTATGTAAACTTATTTTTCAGGCTATAGAAGTTAAGGTAAAGAGGGTATGGTACCCAAAAAAACTGTTCCACTCGGACGAAGTCGCAGGCACAGCTAGTAGAATATAAAATATCATCATCATATCAGCCATCTGAAGTCCACTGCTGGGCATATGCTGCCTCCCTAAGAAAGGGGGGCAGCATTTTGTTGCGCTGGGCAACTGTATTGTCAATCGTAGAGGAGGAGCTACGCAACGGGGATGCTGCTGCCGTTGGAACAGGGGGAGGTAGTATTCAACTCTGCCAGTACCACACGCATTCATTTTTGTCTTTTGAATATAGCTTATTGAGACTGACTCTATTAATCTAAAGCCTTTTTAAATTATTTTATTGGCTGTTTTGTCTTTATATAGGTTTATTTTATATAATACGCTTTATATGTAAAACCTTTGTAATGTAAAAAATATAAACGGATTACGACTCCAAATACCATAATGCCAAAATAACTGACTCGTGCGACGATACTACAATGACATCTGTCATTCTGTTCAAACTAGATTTAAAGGAGTATAGTAGGTTCGCACTCAAACGATATCCCGGCGTCCTTTTTTTCTACCTACAAAGCAAATGTCGCAAAAACGCGAAGTAGTTCCCCAAACCCTTACTGGCGACAAAGTTATCTTATTACGGAGAATGGCCGATGAAACATAAAACTGCGACCCCTGCCAAAGGTTGAAAGTTCGTGTGCCATAACACTCGACACGGTAACTGGCAGTTTACGAGGTCAAGCGTTAGGGTTACAGCGGACGGGCTAAATTTAGACGTCCTAGATGGACGGGAGCGGTCCAGGAAATGTGCGAGATGTTCGTGTGTGAAGATTTTTGTAATGGGCAAGGCGTTTTTGGCACTTTTAAGAAAAATGTATATTTGTGACTATCAGGTGAAAAATTAAAATGTTACAAAAATTTTTACAATTTTTTTATATACGGCCAGGTCGATAATGTCTGATCCCTATAATATCACAAAAATATCACTAGCGCGTTTTAACGTTGTGGTTAAATTATGTCACTTTACCCAGTAATTTCACTGCTTCTCTCACGTTTTAAACCGAAACACAGCAATGCGAACACTGTTAATTAGCGGTAGAAATAGGTAAGAGTGAGGTACTAATGCAGACAATCTTTGTGCGAGGTATATCTCAGCATCGAGAATTTTTACCGAAGGATCGCAAACGCCCGGTGATTGATCCATTTTGAAGGCACGCTTAAAGGCATACTATTTACTGTTGTGAGAAATCTCTTCTTCCATACAAATGAATATAAATTACAGAAATGAATTAAACGTGCATAACTCAAAAACGACGGCGCCAAATTGAATAATTGTTTTTAATGGTAGTTGTCAGGAAGTACAAAACACACAACTGGATCGGGAAGTTTGTTTGAAAATATTGTATTACTTAATGTTTGCTTACATGAAGATAGACCCCTTACTAAGGTCGTCTGCATCGGTACCTCACTCTCACCTATTTCTACAGTCAAATAGCAGTGTTCGCATTGCTGTGTTCCGGTTTGAAGGGTGAGAGAGGCAGTGAAAATACTTGGTAAATATGACATTGTAGCTTCATTTACAGGGCTGGCGACACGCTATATGAGTCCTTTTGAAGACCATATGCTTGTTTGCTGACTTTATAATGTAAAAATAGTTAATAGTAAAAAAGGTTTTAAGGTTATAACGAAAAAACTGCTATGTATATGCTATAAAATTGGTTAAGGAGAAAATTAACAATTTACTAGGTTGTTCGTAAAACCTTTTACGAACTTCTCTCTTTCTTTATTTCTCTCCTAACTGAATAAAACATGTGTGACCTGTATAATAAAAGAACTTTCCCTACGTTTTCCGGGAAGAAACTTAAAGTGGTGTTATTACCCATTATGACCTCTTGAACATAAAGGTTCTCCCATTTCCCCTGGGAAAGGTCAGGGTTTCATGTGACGGCTTTGCGCTAAAATAGACTTCAAGCTCATATTATGTGATTACTTACACTTTCTATTTTATTTATCTATATTTAATGCTTAGATTAAATGACAAAGCGCAAATTTTTAATGTAATTGTTGTACGTACAAGCAAATTTTCGTAACACATAGTCTCGCGGTCCATGCAGCTTAAAATCATAACCATAACAGAAATGTAATGTCAACCTTGAGAACTAAAAATATTATTATTAGCATCAGAGATTTCCAATAGCGTTAAGAATCTTTACTCAGAAACATTTAACTTCTCACGCATATCAGACTAAACTCGAAGCCGAGGATATTCCAATGAGACCATTCCTAGAACTTATTATTTCAAGCGTACTTAAAACAACTTACCTTTAAGCTATTTTAATGAATAAAAACCTACAACATCGAAAAGATTATTAGAATGATATGATATTAAATATAACATATGTATTTAATAAATCACTGCAAAGTATAAAACATAGTCGCTTTCCGCTGTCTGTCCCTATTTATGCTTATATTTAAAACTACGCAACGTCTGTCCATATCAATATTTATCAATATCTGATGGAATTTTGTTAAATTGATAAAGTAAATTAAGAGAAAGATTTGTATGGGGTAGTATATTTACATTTTAGGGGTATCCAATGTAATGTCGTAAATAAACACATTTATTTGCGCTTACATTGTAAACGCTGGCTGAATCTGAGGAGATAGATTAAAATAATGTATTGTACTCTTTAAAAAAGTCTACTATACACTCCGCGATGGTACATGAGTATCACTTAAGAATAACTCATTGCACCGCACGAAGTCGGGGCGGTTTGGCTACTAAGATATATTTCTTTAAAGATTTGCAAGAGGTCTGCTTCACGAATGATTTCGCACAGTCGATTTAGACCTCTTCGTCACAAATGTTCGCACGGAAGACGTTCGTAAGTCTAATACCGTAATGTGGAGTCACTTAACCAATTTAAGACATTGACAACCTTGTGTCTTGTTGTCGGGCCAAATGTGTGTTGTGTCGAATAGAGGAGTTAAGGACGAAGTATTTCAATTCAATGGCAATTTACTACGCATATCATATAACTCGGTTTATTAGGTTAATGGAGTCGCGTGATTGTGGTCAAGTGTATTTTTTTTTCATGCCAGTGATACAGTGCTAACGTGCCAAATTGTTATTAAAGTGTTTTGTTTGTCCTGACAGTAAAGTATATTGTAATATACCTATTACCATCATAAACGATCGCTCTTTGTATCCTACATACATACGTCACGCCTGTGTCCTATTGGGGTAGACAAAGACTATGGATCTCCACTTTTATAAACGCCCGTTTATTCTTGGTACTTCTGACCTGGCCCTTCTTTAATTAATACATCTTCTACCTGGTTAAGATATGTTCGCCGCGGTCATCGTATACCAACTTTTGCTCTATTTATTTTTACAGTCATTCCACATTTAAACCATCTCAACATTCCTTTCTCTATTGTTGTACACTGCGATTGCCCTCACGTCTGCCCAGCGCGCCAAGCCGCCAACTTAGAGCAAAATGAACCTTTTCCCTCTCCTTTGCGGAGGCCTATGCCTAGCAGTGGAAGTTTTATGGCACAGTAGTAATGATGATAATAATTTTAGTTCTGTAAAGGAGTAGAATAGTACCTTCTCATTTGCCTAGGTATCGTTAGTAGCGACTAAGGTAGCTGAACCGACAGATGGCGGTATATCCATCCGCAATTGTTTAGCTCAAATGCAAAGGGCAGCTATGGGTAGCAGCATCGCCCTTTCTTAAGGAAGCCAATGTCCAGCAGTGGACTTCCAATATGATAAGCTGATATGAAAGAATAATAAAGAAATAGTTCGAGACAGTTTTGGTCATGTTACTAATATCAGTTTGTATAACAGGCTCTCAAATGATTTTGTATCTAACAAAGCCGTTTTCTCGGATTAAGTGGGTTTCTGAAATGTTTTTGTGGTGTGTTTGTGAAACATTGCAATTGGATTTGTCTCGGAACACTCTGTCTGAGGATATTGTGACGCAGGCACTGCTCGTTACACATTCTGTATTCACCGCGCGGCGCATTCGTTTGTGGAAATGATAATAGGATATAAATATGGGTTGTTCAGAACGATCCACATTTTGTTTTTTTAAATACTTTATTGCTCGATTTTTTGGATTGGTACTACATGAATTGACGAGACGACGGCATTTCAAGTCTCTAGTGAGCAGATATGAAAAAAGTAAAATTTTGTTTCGCTTGTAATGCGTAGTTTAATTTATGTTATTGTGTTAATTAATGGTGCTACAAAATAGTCGGTGTGGGCTACTGGCAAAGTAGAATAGTACCTCCCGCACTAGGTGTCGTAAGAGGCAGATGAGGTACCGGAACCGGCAGAGCTCATATGCAATGAGGCGGGAATAGGCAGCAGCGTAGTCATTGCAAAGTTACGCAATTGCTTCCACGACTGCCCAGCACAGGCGTTCTTGTACCTAGAAATTATAGATATATCCTAACCACTCCGGAAGCATTACGTCCTGCAGTGGAGTTCTTGCGACCGATATGATGATGATGATGATGATGATAAACAATGTATCTGACTTTGTTGAGACTTAGTTTATTTGGCAAGTTCTATGTATCTATTGCGAAATGAAACAATAATTTCCTGGTAATTAAATATGGTAACCTCCGAATTTTAATATTATTTTAATATCATTTCCTTATCAACTAAACATGGCATATCGTCGGTAATGTGTTTGTCACTTGTTTAATATTCGGTTCCAAAGAAATTTATTATACAAAGATATTTTCATTTATTTGTCTCACGTCTCTTTAATTTATTTATAATAACCTGCCAAATACGGTGATGTATTTGACAGCTTGTCAGCTATTAATGTCAGCGGTTATATTTACTCTTTTATTTTTTAATATCATGTTAGAATATTTATGCGTTTACTTGATTAAGATATTAAGACTATTGTGACTGAAATATGAAAATCGTCATTATAACAATTGGAAGTCCACCGATGGACATAGGCCTCCCCAAGAAAGGGGATATACCTATAATTGCCGCGCTGGGCATGCGTGTTGGCAATCGCAAAGATCAGCTTTCACGTCGGGGATACTGCTGCATTTCCCTACCCTGTGAATTTGTGCTATACTGCCTGTCTCGGATGGATATACTGCCATCTGTCGGTTCTGATATCTTAGTCGCTTCTTACCACACCTAGTACAGAGGTACAGAAGAATCAAAATGGCGTAAAGGATGATAGTCGTGTATGAGATGTCGTATCATACATATCCGTAATACAAATTGCATAATATTTTCTTTAAATGAAAGTGTCTTCCGCGGCACGTATCTGCGGAAGACGCTTTCATTTATTTTTATGATCGTATTTTTTTTTCTTTGATACCCAAAAAGTTTTCTAACAAAGGTAGTTAGTTACTTTCTGAGACGACTGGCAGACGTACGAGAAATTCTCAATAGAACTCGAACCTTTCATGTAGCTATTATTGAATTGAACACGCAACGAAATTGTTATAAAAACATTAATATTTATATCGATGCTCGTAATCGATTACTCGAAATGCCATAATACTCGATTTAATTAATTCGAGTACCGTTCCATTATCGACGAATGCGGGACATACGCCGACTGAATGCCGATATCGAATATCGCAATGGAGATGGCATTGCATGTCGGGATTTTTATTTTGTTTCATAAATGTGACGACTTGAATTTCAATAACTGGCGTCCTTTCAGAATTTTGTTAAAGCACTTCTCAGTGCGTTTTTGCGTAATCTTAAGTACGATAGGATAAAATAGATAAAAATGCTTTAACAACACAGATTGATTGATTGTTGTATGTTCCCTTTGATGCATGGTTTCGGAGATATAATTAAGGAAACAAACAATAACGTATGTTTAAATATCTAAGTCTAAGCTTAGTTGGTTAATATCGTATGCAGGTTTAGACGATATTTTTTTTGTTGTTTTCTGTAAAATAAATGATGATGGCATGCGTAGAGTTTTCTATAACATCTATACATTCACTTGACTCTGTGATAAGTTGCTTTAAGCACTTGTGTTAGAGACATCAGATAACAGAAGAATTACTAATATTAAATACAATACTTAAATACATATTTTACAACACCCAGACACATAACAAACACAAAAATCATCATATAAATGTTTGTTTTGGGTGGGGATCGAACACACGACCCTTAGCGCATAAGATAGGTCCATTACCATCTGCGCCATCGAGCCCGTCGAAATATATACATTAATAGTAAATTCACTAATCATTAACCTTATCACAACGCTTATAATATCTTAGGATAATTGCCCTCCCTATAGACCCGTAGATACCCGTTTGCGTAGTACATGTAATAGTGAATGAGTTACACGGGCCAGACACCATTTATGGGAGACCGGTTATTGCGGGCCGCAGACGATGTCTGCACAAGTTGTATAGGCTTCAAAACGTTCACAATCTTATTCATAATGAGTTTCGTAATAAGGTTATCTAAGGTTATGACGGTTATTGCTATTATTTTATGCATTTCACTCGTATATATATTTAGTCTTATTATTTATTAGTAAGTATGTATTGAAGTATGTGTATTATATATATAAATATATAAAACCTCTTTTAAGTGAGTCATCTTGGAGTCATCTCAATGTATGAGATGTTGTGTGCCCTTATTATAATATTATCAATTTATTATATTATCCAAATAAATTACCTGATTCTGTGATAAGTCGCGTAAAGCACTTGTGTTACGGACTTCAGACAACAGAGGAATTACTACTACTTAAATGCATATATTTAACACCCAGACACATAACAAACATAAATATCATTATATAAATGTGAGTTTTAGGTGGAGATTGAACCCACAACGTTTGGCGCATAAGACATGATCATTACCATCTGCGCCATCGGGCCCGTCGATCTTTTTATTTAACATGTATTTTTGAGATCTGATTACAAACGATTATCTACACTTTAATATTATAAAGAGAAAAAAATTGTATTTTTGTATGTAACGAATAAACTCAAAAAGTACCGGACCAATTTTAATAATTCTTTTTTATTAAAAAGCTACATTATCACTGAGTAACATAGGCTAGATTACTACAGAAATCTTTAAATTTTCCTATTAGAATAAATAAAAATTCCTATTAGAACTAACCGAAGGTGTATAAAATTAGCCATAAAACGTCTTTCATCGCATACACTGCGAAGAGTATTAATGATAGGACAAAAAATGTTCGACAATATTATAGAATATATCTTTGTAGTTACGTCACTATAACTACCTTTTTACATTTCACAAATTGATAGAAATGCCGATTAAAATCAGACCGTGTTATACATACCATTTATAATTTTTTATCCAAATAAATAATTGAATATTCAAGACTGTCTCAGGTACCTACTGATAACTTTTTAAATTGTTGAAATCGGACATTCCATTCAAATGATATCACAAACTTAAAATAAAAGTACATGCTGGCGGCGGCCGCCACGCAGTGCATTGAGTAACTAAGTCGATGAGAGCAATTCTTTGTGGCACTTTCTCGAGTAGGATCCCCTGAAAATCAATACGTTTGTTTGCCACCTACAAATACACCAACGTACGTAGTGTACATAGAGGCTGTAGGATAAGCATACAATTTTTTTTCTAATTTAGTGATTAATGGTCGTATTAATTAGCATGCTTATATAACTTAAATATCTGTACCTATTTATAGTTAATAATAACGAACGAAGGAATTCTTTTGTTCACTTTCATGCTTAACGCTCTCACATAGTAAACGAGAATTGATGTCTTGAGTACGGGTTCGTGTAGAACAGACCGAAAGCGAACAAACGAAACAACCGAAAGATAGCGTGGATGGTATAGCCACCCGAAACAGCGTAGTTCAAATGCAACAGAGTCAGGAACGGCAGCAGTAGGTATTCATTTCGCGAAGCTATGCTCTACGAATTGCCACGTTTGTGTGGAGAGGCAATTATGGACGAAATTCCTTTTTCCTTTGTTGTCCTATGTCCAGCAATGGGTTAGACTGAAAGATAAAATAACTCTAGCCCTTGTTACGCTTGACCCAGAATGTCACAAGGATATCACTAACGCGTTGCAACCCATGTGACTTAAAGATATTATGCCACATTATCCAGCAAATTCACTGCCTCTCTCAACCCTTCAGACCGGAACACAAATTTCCGAACACTGCTATCTAGCGGTAGAAATAGGTGAGAGTGAAGTACTAATGCAGGCGACATTCGTAATAGGTCTACTTCATGTGAAACATTTAACATTTGCTTAATACGTCGCATTTCAGTTAAAATTCAGTCGTGACAATTGTTGCCGATATGTTCTGCAATCATCACATTTTAGCTAATTATAGAAAACGTTAATGAAATAAATACCACAACGTACTTATAATAGTTTTAGCTTAATTGTATCGAGTAAATACGAGAGTGGCAGATCCTTGACCAGTTAATCCTTACTTCCTTAATATCCTTACTAATTTTGAAAATTCGAAAGTAACTCTGCCTTTCTGTCAGTTACGCAATCACCTCGTGTCGTAAGAGGGGACTAAGGTACCGGCACCGACAGATGGTATATCAATCCAGAACAGTGCAGCTCAGATACACAGGACGGGATGGGCAACTACGCGAAAGCTGCGCTCTGCGATTGCCAACTCGCTTGCCCAGCGTGGCAATTATGGGCTAGATTCCCCCTTTCTTGGAGAGGCTTCTTGCAGTGGACTTGCCATGACTGTATTTATGATGATGATAATGAAAGTGAATTTACAGATTAGGTACAGTTTGCGCACAGCATTTCCTCTATTGGGTGTTAACATTTTGTAAGAGATTTTCTAACATTTACATCTCATATTAACACCGCTTGAAACTTAAACTAAAATATAATTTGTTCAAGTAGTAATTGCAAGCGCTTTCGTATTGTTCGAAATTTTATTAATAAAAGCAATAAGTTTTCAAAATAGGATGAAGTACTATCTAATGACTTTACGAGCCTTATACGAGACATAGGAACCTAAAAGAAAAACTGGTGGTGATGAACGTCCCATTAATATCAAGTTTATGGAAACTCTTCCCTTTTTTAAACCATTTATTTTAATTTTTTATATCTGTAATAAGACCAAAGACAATTTAATCACTAAAGCATATAGATAATATGTGCGCATCAATTTAATGAATTTCTAGTGTTTTGTATATAAAAAAATAACTTCATGCAACTCTGCTCCACAATTGTATATTTCCTTATAAAGCAGTACTAAGTTTATGCCTCACGTATATATAAATAATCATTAGTAGCGCAAATACCAGGTCAAAACGTCGTCGGATGCGGGTGTCCCTCGAGGCCATGGTAGATAATGGCCAAGCTGAAGCAACAATTGTAAATACGAACGATATATAGCTCGGTACCGGTGGCGCCTGCCCGGCTAGCGTAGCGGTACCATGACCCTGCGGTGTGGTGCGACACAGCGAAGACAGGCGATTTTAATAAAAAAAATCACCTAAATATAATAAATTCCCACTACATCTCATACATTGTGATAAGTCGCTTAAAGCACTTGTGTTATGGATATTAGACAACAGAGGAATCACAGATATCATATTTAAATACATATATTTAACACCCAGACACAGAACAAACATAAATCATATATATAATCATATAAATATTTATCCTAGGTGGGGATCAAAACGACAACCCCCTGGCGTATAATATAGGTTTACTACCATCTGGGCCATCGGGCTCGTCCAATAAAAATATAATCATATATACACCCATTTGCAAAAAAAACGGGCACCTAAGCAGTGAACCATTTCAAATGTTACTATTGGTTTATTTGATAATAATTATAGGTAGTATTACTTTCATCATTTTATAAATTAATAAGAAAATAATCGTTTTCGTCAGTATTATCATAAGATTTTGATAAAATTTATGAATTTTAATGCTAAAGTTCATGTAATGCATATGATCGTGAAGTAAAAGTTAACAAAGATTTTTGTTTGTCTTTTCTTTAATAAAGTAAAAGCAGATAAATGTTTAGTATCGAGTGTGACCCCCTCTAGCTGAAATCACAGCTTGAATTCGTCTGGGTATGCTAGCGAGGATATCCCGGACACTTGCTTGCGGAATACGTTCCCACTCCGCAGTAATCACACTCTTCAGCCCGTTACCCTTACACACGTCATTAATATTAGTAGCTTCCCTCCCGATAGCATAACCGCTAAAATCGCAGCCCTTCCTCGCCCTCTTACTGGCACAATACAGTCACTGACACTCCACATGCACTCGTACAACAGAGAAGTACACCGAGTTCGACGACGAACGCGTGCAGTCTCTGCCCCCACGAGCGATAACCGACAGCCCTAGAGCTGTCGGGCTCAATCTGTCCGTCCTCTTTTGCTAAAATTCATAGCCAATTCAACCCCAACGTCGGCGGCCGAGCCTAGGTCGAGCCTCTAGAGGTGCCCTCGGGCGCGCCGTCGGTCCCGCTCCGATCTCGCGAGCTTTGCGGGCGCGACCGCGCGTTTAGCGCGCACGCATGGTGAATACGGGCACCGGACCTCTCATCTATGAGAGGCCCCGCCCTCTTTTTCGGTGGCGCTGGAATTGACGTCTGAGTAGTCCAGCAATAGGTTCGTCCGGAAAAATAAGTAGCTTTAACAATTTATTCACGAATGTTTTTTTTCTGCTCATTCATATTAATTGTAGCATTAAAGCAGACAAGATAAAGATTTTTTGCTCTAAAGATCTTTAAGTATATTTTAATACTAGCAGCGCTTTGCGGTTTGATCTGCGTTCAGTTGTAAAACAAATCTAGTATCATTTCTTTATTTATTGGTCCCAGCGTAATGTTATATAACCTATAACCTCCCTCGAAAATTGGACTTTCTAACACTGAAATAATTTTTTAATTCAGACAAGCGGTTCCTCAGATTAGCGCGTTTAAACAAACAAATAAACGCTTCAGCTTTATAATCCAACATAATATTATTGACGACAAATTAATAAATAATAGTTTAGTTTTTACATTGGACCAGTTGCTGGCAGCGCAAAGGCACGGAGCTCCATATTTCGCAACAAGTTCTAGTCGTTAGGAAGCCTTGCTGAAAACTGGATAAATACGACCAGCGCGCCGGTCGAGCTTGTTTTTTAATGGATTTACGATCTCGCTTTTCAACACACTTTGCTAACAAAGAGTCATTCGAATATTAAACGTGGAACGACATAATAGTCAAGTTCTGATAATGCGTAAGTAAAAACCTATTAATTAACTAGAAATAAGTGATGAGCAAAAAGCCGTGACGTACCGGCAGAGTAGAATAGTACCTCCCTCTGTACCAGGTATTTAAGAGGTGACTGAGGTACCGGAACCGACACATGGCGGTATATCCATCCGATTGGTTTAGCTCTTGTGCACAGGGCAGGGATGGGCAGCGGCGTCCGCGTCGTGATAGCCGCGCTCTGCGATTGCCAAAATCCTCTCCCAGCGTGGCAATTAAGGGCAAAATTCCCTCTTCCTTTGGGAGGCCTATGCCCAACAGTGGATTCCCAATAGCTGTAATGATGAGCAGAATGCATTCACATATTAGCAGACACATTCATAATGAATGTTTGAACTAATTACGGAATGCAACATATTGTCAATTTGTCAAGTTTCAATTTATTAATTGTTTTTTATTATTGCGTCTCTTATTACATAACTTCAATATATGTATAATTATCGCGAGATTTTAATACTCACATTTATACATACAATCAATGTTATAACTCTTTAGTCTGTATATTTATTGATTCTAAACGTAGAAAATGGCTTAAATAAAAAAAATAGTAATTATGTTTTTTGTATAGGCGTGACTGAACAGTAAGTAAGTCTCGTAAAAGTTTGCATTTATTAATACGTATCTTGTTTTTTCAGGTATGTCTTCGAACATGTGCTGATAAGGAACTGGTATTGTTAAATAATGGTTTATTTCGGCATACGTTGAATGATACGAAACTTGTTAGTTTATCAACACTTAATATTCTGCGGTGAAACCGTACTGTCAAGATTCAGGGTTCACTGACATACACCTATATATTTAAATGTCGTTGTTCATACAACAGTCTTACTAGCTCCTCTACTTTTTGTAAGTTAGACTAGATTGTTTTTTTTCATACGATTAGCAGTGGAGTATTGCCTTTGTCGGGTATTTTGACTATCAGGATTTATTTAATTATTTTAAAACGGATTCCAAATGTTTTGAAAATATAATATAGCCTATAGCCGTCCTCTATAATTGGGCTATCGAGCACTGAAAGAAATTTTCAAATAGAACTAGCGGTTTCCGGGAATAGAGCGTTCAAACAAACAAACTCTTCAGCTTTATAATATTAGTATAAATAATTATGCCTGATAACGAAACTGTCAAAACGATACCAATACCTGCAATATTTAGGAGTTAAATAAAAGCAAATTATAAGGGTGTTGGCGTAGTAGAAATACTATACAGCAGTTGTTCAGCCCGCATTTAACAATCGCAATTGAATTAGGTCACCAATACGACTAGGTAGCCTGGTGTGTTTCGTGTTTAAAAATGATCGCTCTGTGACTTTTCTATAAGAAACACTGATTCTTCAGTCTAACTAGTCTCAAAACCAATGCATGAAGGTACTTTCATAAAAATGATATGAAATAAATTTGGAATAAGACTTGCAACATCTTCAGACGGTACCTACTCTAAAAATAAGATCCGATTTTAGAATGGCCATTCAAATTTGATGACGTCACGGAGTTTTTCCCGCGTCGGGAGAATAATAAAATCGCGCCGTTCAGTGTGGCATCACCTCGGTTGTTTCCTTCGTCCTATTTTCGATGTAACCGAAAAAAAGTTGATCCATGTTTCGACATTTAGCTGCGGACGCGCGCCTTCCTTCACGGTTTCCATTTAATGACTGACAACGATAAAACTGTTCAGATCAACCTCAACCTGTTTCTCGTTCTTATTATATTAATATTTTATTATTTTTTGTTGATCTATAAATGTTTAGCTATAATAAAAATCTTGTTGTTTTCACTTATTTTTTCATATAAAATCTAGCACAAAAATTTTACGCACACTCCCGCTACTGCATTCTGGCTTGTCTATTCGCGAACAAGTTCATCGGGGAAAAATGATTTTCGCCAATTTTTTGTGTGTACAAATAAATAACACAACACAAATTTATTTAGAGGATTCCAGACAATTAGTTATAGCCTTCACTTATGGCATGGCGAATGAAAGTGAATGGATTTCATAAACGACCCATCTCACAAAAATGTATCCTAGAAAATTGGTAACACTCGATGCTCGAGAATTATAAATTAGTAGTTTAAAGAGCAGACAATTGATTCGTTTGAAGACGTCTAAAGTCGACTTTGCTGGACATAAACCTCTTCAAGCTATCGCAAAGCGCAGCTTTCACGACGGAAACGCTACGACCCATCCCCGCCCTGAGTATCGCTTACAAATACTCTGATTTACACCCAGTAAGTCAATTGTACAATCTCGTGAAATATAGGCATAATTGTCAACAGCAGATCGACCCAGTTTTATTTCAGTCGGCGGATGGACGAGCTCGTGTCGATATCAATCAATTCGTTGCGATCGTGAACGTTGGCCGTTTATTTGATTGTTGGGTCCAATTGGATCCAATATTGGCCCCTGACCCTTATCCGTACGCAGATTTAAAATTGAGGTTTTTAATCAATGCATATGAATTTTATTTATCCTGAGGTAGACCTAATGCAAAGATCGTGTGCATTGGTCACCTCACTCACCTATTTCTACCAAATAGTGTTCGCATTACTGTGTTCCAGTTTGTTTTATTTTTGTTAAAATCCAAGGATGTCAACATTTCCAAAAATCAGTTGAAATAATACTTAATTTGTTAGATTTGTTTGTACCGTAAGGTACCGGCAGAGTAGAATAGTACCTCCCTCTGTACCAGGTATCGTACCAGAACCGACATGTGGCGGTATATCCATCCGAGTCACTGTAGCTCAAATGCACAGGATGGGGATGGGCAGCAGCATTCCGTCGCGAAAGCTGCGCCTTGCGATTGCCAACACGCTCGCCCAGAGTGGCAATTATGGCAATAATTCCCTCTTCCTTGGAGAGGCCTAGGTCCAGCGGTGGACTTCCAATGGCTGTAATGATGATGATGATGACGATGATTTGTTTAGGTATATAAATTAATATATATGTATTGTTTTTAATTAAAAATTCAAAATTATATATGTAATTATCGTAGTTATACTAGACTAGCTGTGCCCGCGACTTCGTCCGCGTGGAATAGTTTTTTGGGTA
>JACJUM010002768.1:2585644-2688782 GCA_020976665.1 Heortia vitessoides
ACCGGGAAAGCGTAACAGACAGACAGACAGACAGACAGACAGACAGAGTTACTTTCGCATTTATAATATTAGTAGGGATTCTAGTTTACTGGATTAATATCTGAAGCACCAAAAGTTAATTTATTTTTATACTACTCTTTTAGCCTAAGCTTACGATATCTCTGTTATCAAAGGCTATCTACGCTAAAGCAAGCAGTTTCAAAGTCTTAAGCTGTTAGATTTCACGTGTTTCTTTTTTCTACTTTGCTAAATAGCCACCGTCCTACTTGGCACAGGAAACTTTGTGCATGTAAATATTCTAAATTTACGCTGTTTCTAGACGAGTTTTCCTTTATATTCTCGAGGTGTGTCTTAAAAATTTAAAGCTTTTGCGGGTTGTGTCTTATTTTACACGTTTCTGTGCTACTTGGTATTATAATTTTGTCAGTTGTTTGGCAAATTTTATTTCGAATTAGGAAAAAATGTTAGAGCTGATATATCTGCTCTGCATCAGAGCCAGATTGTATAATATTTCCCGAAATGTTTCATCGACATATTTCAGCAAATTTAACTTAAACATCAATATTTTGTTCACCTCAACCATAAAGTCATCCCACTTCAGCCATTACCTTTCATTTGGTGATTACTCTTCGGTAGTTAATCAGTTACTTGCGTATAGAATTATACAGATGTGGCAAAGCGATATATTATAACTAGAAGCACTCAGTGATTTAGTTATAATATATCGCTACGGTTTTTTTATTATTTTAGAGTTGGTCGTGATAGTAAGCGTTACTACATTTCGCAGTAATTCCGGTAACAACGACTGCTAGATAAATCGCTTAAAGCTACTTGTGTTATAGACGTCGAATACATATACAATACCTAATATACATATATTTAAATTTGTGTCTGGGACACAGAACAAATACAAACATCATTATAAAAATATTTGTCCTGGGTTAGTTTGGGATCGAATCCAAGACCTTTGGGGCACACGATAGGATAAATAAATAATACAAAATTTGATTATATTTTAGATACAATGACACGTTTAAGAAAATCCTGGATGTATACGTATATATAATAGGCGTCGTAAAGATCCCATACTCATCGATTCGAATTTATATATATATGTGGTTCTTTCTAGCCCCTAAAAAATGTAGTTTATTATACCAACATATTAAAATTTTGTTTAATGTGATGTGAGATTGTGAATGATTTGCGTGCTGTTTTATTAATAAAACGAGAGCTTCTTTTATACATCATGTCTCGTCAAAATAAACGATAAGTTATTAACTACACTGTTTTTCTTCTAGTATTTTATTTTATAATTTACACTATCCATATCGACGGTCAGAAATTCAATTGGCGTAAGGGACACGTGGGCAATAGTATTTATTTATTTCTGTCTTTTGTTATTAGTTTCCAGTAAAAGAGGATTCATTTTCAAAATTATTTGTTAAATCAATTCATATATAAATAGATTTTCAAATAATAAAGTTATTAAGGAATTAATTGTTTATATTTCTCTTACGACAATCGAATTTAAGACAGCCGATATTAATTGGTTAGACCTTTAATTTTTTCGTATATGTATTATATGAAGGTAAACTTGAAACGTTCTGTCAAAGTTACTGAATGAAAAGCAAACAGAATGTGAAAAAAAGTCAGTAGCAGGTGAAAAAGAAAAATAGCTCGGTTCCCGACTGACCCGGATTACGGACAATATTGAAAGAGTAGAAGCGAAAAATCTGGTTACATGTAAATCATAGTGCTTCAGTCTAATCGGAACGGATTACTGGTGACCTTTCGTTAGCCCGCTCGTAATCACCAATGTAACGAAGGGTTCGCTTTGTTTGTTTAACAGCCAAATGAGTTGGAGTTTTTGGCGGAATACAATCTGATTATGTCGGTGTAGAAGTGACGTGGTGATATTTTTTGTAATAATGTATGGTTTTATAATACTGTACAATGATTAGGCGTATGTAAGTCGCCGATGCTATCAGCTTACTTTTTTGTGAGTTGGTGTTTTATGTTTTAACAAGCTGTGCCTGTAACTTCGTCGACTAACTGTTAACTAAACAAATATAACTAAACGAAAGTAACCTCCCCTTTTTCTTGAGGAGGCATCCAGCAGTGGACTCTTAATGGCTCATATGATGATGATGATGATATGATGAAAGAGGTTAAGAGTTTTTGTAATTTTTAGAGTAGATTAATAAATGATTATTATTAAAACTCCGAACGTAGATGATAACTCATAATTAATTAGACCGCAAATGAAACTTCCTGAACACAAGAAATCGCTTTTGATCATGCTGGCGATGTTTTACAATGCATCTTGCAGTTTATGTGCAGAATATCCGTTCAACTACGTGTTATATGGCGATACGGTCTGAATGACGATGCATTTGTTGCTTCATGTATCCGTGCTCGATTTAATATAGCTAATTAATTTATTTTTCCAGCTACCTGTAGTAAACACAATCTACAAACGCAACTTGGCCTTTGAAGTGGTCTCAAAAAGGCGCCTTAAATTGTATTTATTGGGTATCCACATAGGGTTTTCGGTGCTCTGCTCTGCTCTCTGAATTGATGTTAACAGAGAGAGTTGGCTATCAACTATCTCTGTTAACATCTGCTGTTCTTCCCCTTTTACCGCAAGGTGCCGGAACTGACAGATGGCGGTATATCCATCCAAAACAGTGTAGCTAAAATTCATAGGGCGAGAATGGGCTGCAGCATCCCAGTCACGAAAGCTGCGCTCTGCGATTGCACTGCGCGGCAATTATGGGCAAATTCTCCCTTTCTTGGGGAGGTCTATGTCCAGCAGTGGACTTCCAATGGCTGAAATGATGGTCTTCCTTTCCCAATATAGTGATAAACCTCCTTTCCCTCTAGTATAAAAGGATTCGATCATCCGCATTACACACCGCAGGGGAACCGAGCGAACCAGCTAGGGAATATAGAAAACCGACCATGGTGTGATAAAGGTTTCAAAGACATTGCTTGCTTGTAACGACTAAGGGCGTAATCCCTGGAAAAAAAACAGTGTAATTTACAAACCATATAAATGAGTATTTAAACTGTTCTAACATGAAATTATGGTTATAAGAGATATCTCATAATCGATGTCTGTTAAAGGTGAGGTCGTTAAAAATCATCTGTGTACACATTGCTTGTGTTACGACAAGGCAAACATTGAAACATGTTTATGACGTCCAGGCGAAGCATACAGCCGACACGGCACACTTCATTAAGATTATTATTATTTCTTATTAAAACGTTGACAAATGTAATGTTAAATGAATACTTTGATAATTTAATTCGATAGGTGATCAATTAAAATGTTTTTAAGTTAATAATAATAATAATAATAAATAAATATGTTGTTAATGTAACGAATAAAGAATAGAATGAAGGATTAGATAGATATGTGTTGTTTTTATTATTATTTTATTGGACTAAGTTGACTAACAAGCTAGTCCGCGTGATAGTAAGCATTCACGCAGCCTCTATACGCTCGTAATATTACAAGGATATTGATTGCTAGCGGGTTGCCGACCGTTGTGACTTGAAGATATTATGTCACATTACCCAGTAATTTCATTGCCCACACGCTTCAAGCGGAACACAGCAATCACTGTTATTTGGCGGTAGAAATAGGTGAGGGTGAAGTAGCAATGCAGGAGACCTTTGTATTAGGTCTACTTTATACATAGAACAAAGTATGCATTGAAAGTTAAATAAATTTGTCATAAATTCACACATCTGGCACGTTGTCCTGACTCCAAGTTAAGAGGTTTAATGCACTTACGTAGCTGATATCAGTCAGATATCTATATTTGACATATAGACACATAATCACAAGTTCATCTTCTATGTGTAAGTCCTTGGTGGGGATAAAATCTACGACCATTAACGCAAAAGATGGGATCGTTATCGAATGCGCTACCGGGACGTTCAATAAAGTTAGCAAGCTTGTAAAATTAAGTTGGTTGGCTTGAAAACTGCTGTGGTTCATTGAAAATGTTCTAATAATACCAACTATTAATGTAAAGCGAGGTGTAACGCGTCCAACAATTCCATACAGCTGTATCAATACCAGTGCAGTGATGTAACACCGTTCTCGCTGTAAACAATACATTCATTTCAATGCATCTCGTGACGTGCCACGAATTCTTATCCTTGAGATGGTGTTTTTGACACACGATATCGATCCTATAAGGCAGTGTAATAGTCACGCGGATTCACTCGCCTGAAATTATGGAACTAACCTATTATTTATTATCATCATTATATCAGCCATTGGAAGTCTACTGCTTGACATAAGCCTCTCTAAGAAAGAGGGAATTTTGCACATAACTGCCACGTTGGGCAAGCGCGTTGACAATCGCCGAGCGCAGCTTTCGCGACAGGAATGCTGCTGCCTATCTCCACCCTGTGCATATCAGCTATATTGTTTGCTTGTACAACGATTGGTACAGCGGGAGGTACTATTCTACTCTGCCAGTACCTCAAGGCTAGTATTATATCATTTATATACTGTTATACTACTGTTATTGGCCCTATAATATATATATATATATATATATATATATATATATATATATATATATGATTTTATTAAATTAACTTTTTAAATAACAGATCTGTCATACTATCTTTACACCCCACTTTTACTTTTTATCTACTTTAAGGCAAGATTTTCGAAAAAATATTTTACACGTGTTTCATAAATTGTCCTTCATGGTGAATAACATTGAAATAACATCAAAATCGGTAAAGTTTCATTATAACTGTGCGACCACGTTTTATCCCTTCTTAAAATGAAAAATTTGCATAACGGCAAAAATACTGGAATTGAATTTATTGGTAGGTATCTTTTTTACTTGTAGTTTGGTCGAGAAATATTGTTCATATTTTTATTATCTGCCAAAGTTTATGCTATCACTCGCTGTGCTTGACTGCGTTTGCGTTCTTACATTATATTTGCGTAACTTCAACCGTTTATGCTACGAAATCTCTCAAAATATACATTTTACGCCGGTTTTTAACACATTTTTGATTGATGTTTAAGTTACTCTTTATTATATCAGCTATCTGCCAGTGAAAATCAAAATCGGTCCAGCCATTTTAGAGATTACCTTCAGCTGTTATTTTATTAATACAAACAGACACTCCAATTTCATTTACATGTAGGTAAAAGTCGTCAACTAATCGTATCGTGTTCGTATCGTGGTCCGTAAACACTCGCAGGTCCTATAATGTTTGCCGCGGGTGCATGCCGTTGAATATTCAAAGGTTCCGTCGCTTTGTTATTTGACCTCCTTTGTCCTCTGAACAGGTGCTACGTTACGGGTATTCTCTGCTACTTATTTTTTTTTACAAAAAAATGTCGGGAGTGCCATTCCATGGAGGTCGAGCTTGATCATTATACTCTTAGGTTGTAAGAGCAAGTAGATAGTTGTTAAGTCTGTCTGCGAGACGATTTATGTAGAATTACTTAACAATGAATTGCATAAGGCACAGCCTAGAGGTTCCGGCAGAGTTGTGTAGTATCTACTTCTGTACCAGGTGTCGTAAGAGACGACCAACCAGAAAAGATGGCGGTATATCCATCCGCAACTGTGTAGCCCAAATGCACGGGGCGGGGATAGGCAGCAGTAATCCCTTCGCGAAATCTGCGCTCTTCGATTGCCAATACGCTTGCCCAGCGCGGCAATTATGGGCAAAGTTTTCCCTTTCTTATTGAGACCTATGTCCAGCAGTGGACTTCCAATGGCTGATATGATGAAAGGCATATGTAAATTTTGTAAATGCTAAATGAATGATATCTTCTCGGCCATATTATTATGTTGAAGTTATACACTATTTGACGTGCTGTAAGTGATGATAGATTTTGTATGGAGTAACTTCGCCTTATTTTGTTAATGTACCGGGAGATAAATCCTGTGACAGCCAACTTTAAAAAACATTGTAAACTAAGTCCGAATAGAATAGTTTCACGTGAATGTTTCAGGAGCATTTCATGACAGGTCCGATGGCGCAGATGGTAGTGATCCTATCTTGTGCATCAAAGGTCGTGGAATAGATCTCCGCCCAGGGCAAATATTTATATGATGATATTTGTATTTGTCCTGTGTCTGTGGTGTTAAATATATGTATTTAAGTATTATATCTGTGATTCCTTAGTCACCTGATGTCCGTAACACAAGTGCTATAGGTCAATGTATGAGATGTAGCGGGAAATTATTATTAAACTTTGAAATTGCTACGTATAATCTGAATTGTACAGAGTCTAAATAAAGTAAAAGCGCCGTGACGCTGTGATCAGTTGTGTTGTCTTTATTTTATTACTAGCTGTGCCCGCGACTTCGCTCGCGCGGAATTGTAATTTTGGGCAGTGTATTTTCTTTCGAACTACACACTTCCTTACACAACGAACGTAAATATTTCGCCTGTTTTTGCCACATTTTTTTTGATGCTCCGCTTCTTTTAGTCGTAGCGTGATAGCCTAAGTTACTTCTGATTACATAAGCTATTTGCTAGCGAAAAGCCCGTCCAGATCAGTCCAGCCGTTCCAGAGGTTAGCTAGAATAAATAGACATACAGAGGCACAAAAATTTTAAAAAATGGTATGTGTATTTTTGTCATATACATGTAGTAGAAAGTGGTTATTTTCATCACAAATAAACTATATCACAAATAAATATATATCACAAACAAACGCTCCCAATTTTATTTGTATGTATGTAAGAATCTAACTTACGTTCTTTCTAAGTAGTTCCAATAATAATTCTTAACATTAGTATCATCATACTTTTATAAAAGCAGTACTTTCAACATAGTCCAACTTAGGGAAACTTAGCGGTGGGAGCGTAAAGGTAGAAAAACATATTCAAGTTTATCCCCAGAATTCTGAGTTCGGGGAATTTTCTTTTTCGTCGACTAAAAGGGCGTCTTTGAAACGTAATAGGATTTCTTCGGTATTCGAGTCAAGCCCCGCATATTTGTTGGGTACAAGCTGATTTGTGGGTCTCGACTTGTCACCAAATAGGAGTGAGTGTACGGGTGGTTTAACTTTACAGATGCTATGATTTCTTTGTATTGTTCGTGGTTTTCATCTTTATCGGCAGCGTTGTTTTATTTTGTAGACGTTAGGTTTTTTTTTATACTATGAAGAAATCAAATAAGCATACGGTCCGCTTGATGGTAAACCTGACCACAGCTTATAGACGTTAGTAGAAACACAAAGATATCACTAGGTCTTCGCCAATCCTGAGAACTTATGATACTATGTAACATTTACTCAATAATTTCAATACCTCTCACCCTTCCAATTGCAGCCATTGGATAATACACACATTTGCTTAAGTCAATTTTTTTAAATTCAGATTCAGATTCCATCTCTTTTATTGTGAATTTTATTTATCATCTAATCAGCCGTACGACATGTACTGATGGGCAGAAGCCTCTCCAAGTGATCTCCAATAGGACCGGTTGTATGTGGCTTGTGTTCAGTGCAATCCTGCGGTTTAAGTCAGATCGTCTCTCCACTTGGTTAGTAGACGCCCTACGTTGCGCTTACCGGTACGTGGTCTCCATTCCAGAACCTTACCGGCAACCTGCCCAAGGCCACTTCAAGCTTTTTTCATGCCCAATTTTATTAATGAAATTATTAATGAAACAAATAAATTTGCTCAATAATTCATATTTTTTTTATTTACTCTATTCATTTAATTAAGCCAACCCATTTTACACTGAATCTAGTCCGGGCGAGTTTCCACTTGACATATGGCTCTCGACACAGAATCGTATTATTATATCCACGGTACAGGATTGGATCGATGCCAGACTCATCGGGAGCAAGGTCTTCCCACGGGTCAGGCGGGAAGTGAGAGAATTTCAAAGTAGTTTTGCACTTTGCTCAATACGCTGAGTCCATTGTACTTTTAATCTGTGAACATATTGCGACACACACTTGCGACGACCCGCGGATTTATCCGTGTTAAGTTTAGAACTTTCATACTAACTTTGCTACCCCCCTTTGACCCATTTAAGGGATTATTTAAAAAAAATATTGTATTTCATGACTTTCGATGAAAAACCTATATACTAAATTTTATTTCATTATGTTAACCATCGGAAGTTCACTGCTGGACATAAGCCTAAGAAAGTAGGCTTTTTGCCCATAATTGCCGCGCCGGGCAAGTATGTTGGCAATCGCTGAGCGCAGCTATTGCGAAGGGGTTGCTGCTGTCAATCCGTTATTATTAATATTATGTTATTTATATCGAACTTTACTCTCGCCGTGACGTAGGGTGGTAGATTAAATGGACGCTATGGTGACAATTTGTATTACTTTATCGGCTTTCTTTTATATATCATCGTTATCCATGCCAGCCATTGTAAATCCAATGCTGGAAATAGGCCTAACCGAAAAAGGGGGAATTATGCCCATAATTGTTGTGCTAGGCTAGCGTGTTGGCAATAGAAATTTCTAAAATTCTGGCGGTTACTGTCAGTTTAATATTATATTAAATTATGAACATTAGTATGTATGACAGTAATTTGTAAGTGAACCTATTATAAATAAATAAATCGCAGATCACAGCATTCGTGACAGGAATGCTACAGCAGCATCTCCGCCCTGTGCAATTGCGCTGCACTGTTTCGGATAGATATACAGCCGTCTGTCGGTTCTGGTACCTTATTTGCCTCCCACTCTACTTCTACTCTGCCGGTACCTCATGACTTGTATATTTGAAGTCTAGAATTACAAGCATATTTACCAAGTCCCCGTTTCACAGGTGCTCCTTTACAATGTATTTAGTTTTTGCTTATGAACCGGATGTGCAATTGAACATCTTTTGCAATAACAATCCGATTTAAAGAATGCATACAGTTTTTATGTCAAGGTGTTAGTTACTCTGCATTGTGCTGGATGGGACTGGAGTAATCGTCCATTGTCTCGATTGGTCCACTTTCTCCTCTGATGCATATGGTGGCCATGGTTTGCCCTCCCACTTCCTTTTATGAACAGTCTAAATGGCCTGGTGTTGTTTTATTTGATTTGTTCTTTTTATATGGCGGAGATCATAGATTTTCAATTGTTTCTGATCCATATTAATGGTTAGGGTGACTCGCCTGATTCTATCTCGCTAAGTTCGTATATGTGTGTAAAAAGATTGCAACTCGTTAGTAGCCAAAGTTTGTGCCGGTTTTGATGTGCCGTGTGTTTTTGAGACCTTTCTAAAACATACTTTATCAGAATATGAACACAAGTGTGTGTATATTTTTCATTTTCTATATGGTTTTATAACTCACTTCTCTATCTGTAAGTAATAATGTATTAGTAAGTATGATTTCTGAATGTACGAATCGACCGATAATACATTTCGTACTAATTATCGCAATTAATGATGTTCCAATCCTATAATCAAAGCAATGTTGAAATGGATCTCGTGAAGCCAAGGTTACCCGAGGCAATGTGTTACAGAGGTCGATGTCTCTCGTAACAGATAAGCAAGCAATTATCCCATATTTATGGGAGCAAACACTGGCAGGTTGACTTGAACTTGATGCACGGGAGTTGGGCATACAACTTCCTAGAGTAATTTTCGAAGGGCGAAACTGGGACTTCAATTCGTATTGGGTGAGTGCTAGGGTTGCTTATTGTATGGTTTACAGATTTAAATAGACAACTGTTAGTAAAATTGTTACTTTATTCATCATATAAGATATTGGAATGTATCAATAAAAGGGGAATTTTGCCCAAAATTGCCGCGTTGGGCAAAATTGGTGTTGGAAATCGCAGAGCGCAGCTTTCGCGAAGGGAACTCAGCTGACTTCCCACCCTATGCATTTGAGCTACATTTTTCCCAAAGGATATATCGCCATCTGTCGGTTCTGGTACTTTAGTCGCCTCTTACGACACCTGGTACAGAGGAAGGTACTATTTTTCTCTGCCGGTACCGCACGGCATTGGTATACTTTTTTTATTATTAAATTAAACATTGGCTGTGTTGAATATTGAAGACGGCGCTCACTAATCGGCTTTGGTTGCTAAATACGGCTCTATAGCATTAGATACTTAGCAAACGACCGTAATTTCACAATACGCAACCTACGCCCTTAACTTCGTAACTTGTAGGTAGACCGGCCAGCTGCCCGGCTTTGTTAAAATAGCATCGATATCGGTATTTTTTTCCTATTTTGATGATATACTTAGTTGAAACATTTGTGTGTCAAATGTAAATATCGTAAATGTATTATAAAAATAATGCATTCAAATTTGAACTCGCACATGATATATTACACTTTATAACCGTGCGATATATATACCTTATATTTTCTCTATCTCTCTATATACATAGGTAAAAAGAAGCTGATCGACCGCCATATGAACACAGGGCCTAAAATTAAAGGGTTAGAAAATAAAAAAATTCCACAGGGGTTCCTTTTATTGTGTTAAGAAGCACTATAAAAGGATTTTTGAAAATTCACCCCCTAAGGGGGTAATACATGGGTGTCAAGTTAGTATGAAACTTTGCTGGTTTTGAGGTTATTCATATTAAATTATACATGAAGGTTCATTATTGAAATTCTTGGAACGTTAAAGTGTTTTTTCGAAATCATCTTTTAAGGGTTCTACAAATTAAAGCGGTTGAAATCGCGGGGCGCTGTTTTTTAGTTATAAAACAACATCCGCACACAAATGGCAGATTTTCACTTCCATTCCAGTGAATAAAATAAACGACGCGTCGTCTCTTGATAGTGAATGGCATATCGACACACGGGGAACAAAATGGAACGTCCTGTTCACAGTTATGTAGGCTAACGTCGCGAATATTTATGGAAGTAAATACCGCGGTTTGGCAGTCGCGTCACGAAATTAGTGTCACTGGAGTATTGTACCACAGTATACGAATAATACATATGGCGCGTTCGCATTCACACACTACTGATAATTTAGCCTCGCATAAGTCCCCTTTAATGGAGATTGCAAAGATGATACGATTTAAGAGTCGAGAAATATTTAAGCAATGGTAATCAGTTCTAAATATTCCTCATTTAGTCTCGAATGATAAAAAGTAAGTAATGCAAATAATAAAAACAAATGTCACGTTAAATTCGTTATAAACTCGTTTATTTGAACAGTTTTGCAGTAACTTATTGTATATTATTTAGGACTGGAATTATTTATTGCCATAAAAGGATTTCCTACTGTCCGCATTTATATTGTGCTGTGAGATTTGAATGCGAAATCCTCTATCGATATTTCAATCACGTACATCACTGGCTGATCCCACGGACGTTCAAAGAAAACTTTACAGAAACAATTTGAACCTTAAGTGGATGCGATAAGGCCCGATAAAAATGTTACTTTCCATCGATTATATTTTTGGGCTTTACAACTTGGGCTTGCATAATAGAATTTTTAATTAGTTACAAAGTTACAAGAAATGGTGACTTAGGGTAGCCTTCGATCAAAAGGGTTAATTAAATATTATCTTTGTAAGCTTTTGTTATCTTTTGTTATCTTCCGCATTGTTATGGCGGTAATTAAAAATCATATTGTAAATAAAAACCAATGAATCATATTGCTGTTTATCGTAAGTAATACGTAATAGGCTAACAATATTGAAAGCTGTATTATGAACTGATTTAAATGATTGTTTATTTAATTTTTGAATCATTATGACAAGTCTTGAAATATGGCTAAGCTATATTTAAGTTGATGGCGGTTTGACACGTGATTTAGTCTAAACTAGTATTATTCTATACAAATTTCTCTTACCCTAAAACGCGCCGGCTTTAGATTTAGACATACGACATTTTTCAGCATTAGAAATATTATAGCAAATGGATATGTATGTCTCGTAAATAATAATAACGCATAAATACCCACAACATCTCATTTATTGACCTGACTCCGTGTTAAGTATCTTTAAGCACTTGTGTTACGGACGTCAAATAACAGAGGAATCGCAATAAACTAAAGTTCATATATTTAACACAAACACAGAACAAACACAAATATTATCACATACATATTTATTCTGGTGGGGGAAGAATCCACTTCTACCTTTGGCGCACAGGATACCACCTGCGCCATTAAACCCGTCAATTGTGAGTGTGCTATGAAATACAGTATTGGGCTGTTTGTTTTAAGATCTATTTTCCCGCCTAGTTCTTTTTTGGGCCGTTTGATGGTCCGCTTAAGGTTTGCTGTTATGAAGACTTTATCATCATCATAAAAGCCGTTAAACGTTTACTGCTGGAAAAAGACCTGACCCACTGAAGAAAAGAGAAATTCGCGCGTTGGGTAAGATTGGTAGCGATCGCAGAGCGTAGCTTCGCGACGGGACGGTGCTGCTGCCCATTCCTGCTTGTTGAATTTAAGCCACACTGCTTCGGATATATATACCACCATCTGTCGGTTCCGGTACCTCAGTCGCCTTTAACGATACCTAGTACAGGGGAAATACTATTGTACTCTGCCGGTAACACATGGTCAAAGGTTGGTCCTATGACTCTATGAATATTTATGTATTTTGTGATAACAGTACAACAGGGTTCACGAAAAAAAAAATATAACTTTTACTAACACAAAGAGTTGGCATAAATAGAGGTCATTTGTTGATATATATTTTATACTTTCAATAGTTTGACGATAAATATTGCTAAGTCCATACTATATTATAGCAATCTTAGATCGTGCTCTGTTGAACATAAACCTCCCCAATATGCGAGGAATTGTGCCCTTAATTGTCGCTCTTAATATGTATATAATAGATTGCTTTCAATACTAAAGCTTTTGAGTTAGCCGCAGCATAAAAAAACGACGCTTTTATGGGGGGGGGGGGGGGTCTACGAAACCAAGTAACCAACATTCATTTTTGGCTAACATGTATGGCTCATTGGATACCTACGGGTGAATTTTTTGCCCTAACTCGACCCTTATTGCTCTGAGGGCCCTGTCGTTGACAGATAAAGTTGCCTGTCACTCGTCGCTGAAGTTTTGGAGAGGAGAGAGAGGGCAGGTTAAAGGTCATCTGTTAAAGAATTGATTTCTACCCTTCCAAGTTTAGATATATTCCAAAATGTACCAAGGAATATCTGATAATAACATAGAACAGTGACTTGTGACGAAGAAACTCTTAGTTATTCTGAGAGAATTTCTATACCGCTTTCTAGGTAAACTTGAGAAAAAAGACGTGCCGATTCCATTGAGAAAAAATAAGAACCAGGTCTATCCCACTAGTTTTCGGGATAAAGAGTAGCCTGTTATTCCAGATTCTTAATAATCTCTGTGTCAAATTTCATCCATTCTCACAAACTTCTGCGTTTATAACATTAATAAACACTGTTTTGCTTGTGCACAATATATATACACGTCTTTGTGAATTTATGTCGTGCACTATGTCACTTTAGGGCTATAGATAATGCAGAAAATAAATAGTGCTAATTGTATATATAGTGTGCCGTGAGGCGCCGGCAGAGTAGAATAGTCTTTACTCTTTTACCAGGTGTCATAAGAGGCGACGATCCGAAACAGTGCAGTTTAAATGCCCAGAGAACTGCCCTTTACTGGGGAGGTCTATGTCCAGCAGTGGACTTCCAATAGCTGGAATGATGATGAAAATGAAGGTCTATATATCAGATCGCCTGTCCACACTGTGCCATCAGTTCTGCATGCTGTGTCCTGCTACTTTAATTTGCTAATCCGTCCGGTTATATATATTTCCTTTCCTTACCTTCGGTTCTTCAACGGATCTCCTTATTCCTGCATATACCAGCTACTATTGAAAGTTTCTTGGAGAGGCTTATGTCCAACAGTATCGATAAGATGATGATCATTAGTATCTCTCATCTTAAGAGATCGATCGACTTGGTGTAAAAGATGATGTTGTGACAACAAAGAGAAAGGAATGTTATCATGGACATTTACAAGGGATGGATGAAAGTAGAATGACTGCACAAATACATAGAGCGGAAGTGAATGGAGGAGTTGGTATAGGACGACTGAGGCGAACATATCTTAACCTAGTAGATGAATTCTGAAGTGCCAAGAATAAACGAGCGTGTATGAAAGGACCTAATGTGAGTAAGGGAAGCAAGAGTATGCCAAGATCGTAACAAGTGGAGATCCATATTCTCTGCCTACCCCGATGGGACACATGCGTTATGTATGTGATTAGTACGAGTAATTAATTATTAGTAGTAGATTTATGTAAAGTCTGTATTCCTGGAAGTTATATAGCAGACGGGTAAATATATCTATACGAAACAACGTAACTTAAAAGCTATATAGCGATTTGCCACTGATCATATCCAATGTAGTAATTATGAATAAAATATATCTATTTCCAAATATCAAATCGGTATTTTAGCACTTTGAATAGTTTGTTTACTGTAGTGGAAGTGCATATTTTATTAGTTCATCGATTAAATTGAATATAAATGTAATGTAACAGAATATTCCGTTAGAATCGAACACCATTTCATCCAAGTTGCTCCATTTTTAAAGCAATCAAAGGCCGGGGGCGAAGGCTTGATAGACGCGCCCTCGGGCTTGAATGATATTACGGTATTATGAGAGTTTTATTATGGCACTAGCTAGATTTGCTTATTTTATAGATATGGTCTATTTGATTTACTATTTGTTTTTAAGCGGACCTGTAATTGTTTTTTTTTATATATTTCAAATTACCGTGGATTTGTTTTAAATTTATATGATTTTGTAGTAAATCCATTTTGACGTTATGATCAAATGTATTTTTTGTTTATTTAGATGTATCAATTAATTTTTGTCATCTTATTAGCTATGGAAGTCTATTGCTGGACATAGGGCTTTCAAAGAAAGGAGGTTTTTTGCCTATAATTGTCGCGCTGGGCAAGCGTATTGGCAATCGTAGAGCGTAGCTTTCGCGACGGAAATGCTGCTGCCCATTTTCGCCCAGTACATTTAAGCTGCTGTTTCGAATGGATAAACCTGTCGGTTCTGTCACCTCAATCGCCTCATACGACACCTGTTGCAGTGGGAGGTACTATTCCACTCTGCCAGTATCTCACAGCAAATTTATGTAATGATTGTCCAATATATAAGGACTTCGATGTTAGGCTATTTTTCGATTTTTTTTTGGTTTGTTATAAAGTTTTCACGCACTATACTCCTTGTCGACGTTTTCTAAAAAGAACTAAAGTGTAAGATCTAATATATAAAATTCTCGTGTCACAGTGTTAATTACCATACACACCTCCAAAACGGCTTGACTAATTGTTATGAAATTTTAAAGGCATGTTCTGTGGGTCTGAAAATCGGCTACTATCTATTTATCATATACCTTAGCGATAAGGGTTCCAACCCCAACATTTATTGTTTTAATATTTTTTAGTTTTTTTTTGTATAATGTGGCATTAAATAATACATACAACCCTAAATTTTCACCCTTCTATTATTAACCCCTATTATAGCGATATTAGTAATTAATTATTTTATATGGCAGAACAAAGTTTTCCGAGACAGCAAGTAATATATAAAAAAGAGTTTCTAGCGCGTCTTGCATCACATACAATACCTATTAATATATTCATAATATTATAAATGCGAAAGTAACTCTATCTGTCTGTCTGTTACGCTTTCCCCCTTTAACCTCTCAACCGATTCTCTCTTGATGAATTCTCTCCGATCTCATCCGATGAAATTTGGCACAGACAATCCTTGGACTCTGAGAAAGCACATAGGCTATTTTTAATTCGAAATAAGGGTTGTTAGGGGTCGAAAAGGGGGATGAAAAGTTGTATGGAAGGATGCCTATTTTTAGAGCTAGAAACATGAAACTTATTTTTAGGCCATTAATTGGATATAAATAAACATGCCATTCAAGTAAGTTTACGTAAGTTAACATAAAGAGGTAAGCTAACTAAAAAAAAAAATTCCACGCGGATGAAGTCGCAGGCACAGCTAGTTCTTTATATATGTAATTGTAATTAGTTTTATTGATCTGGGTTTAAATTGTCTACATTGTTTTCAAACAATTTTATCACTATATTTAATATTGATTGCCAGTTAAATTTTTACTTCTCTTGGTATATAAATATTTTTGTGTTTTATACGTGGGTGTTTATGATCAGCTCCAAAAATATATTTTTTTATCTCTAATAAAACTTAACGATGCTTTTTCCTTTAACGGTGTATCTCTAAACGTTGGAAATGAAGTCATCACTTATAAATTGCGTGTACATATGATTTTGTTTGAAATTTATATACAGTATATAATGAAGCTCCTATAATCCCCCATTAATTTTAGTTCCCCGCGTTTCCGCTCCTTCATACGTCAAAGTATAATCTGTGGTGACAGCGCTTCGCATCATGATCATTCTAGTATTTGACATATAGAAAGAAAATTGTCTCTGCTTGTATAAAACCACATTTTATTTCTTATTGTAAAAAATATTATTTGAAGCAGTAGCTTTTAATGTTGTTTCTCTTTACAGGTTAGTAAATAGTTAATAAGTGTAGAAGTAAGATGGGTTTGTAAATAATTTGTAATAGTTAATATAAAAAAAATAAATTTCTCTTTACAGAGCAACAATTGAACTGCTTGTTTCAATAAACAACATATTACAAGTATATAATTTATATGTCATATATACACGTATCTAAAGGAAAAGATGTTACTGACCACACCTATACCTATTATTGTAAAATATTAAGGTTAAGTAAAATAAATACCTTGGTATAAGATACATATATATACATCACGCCTGTGTTATAGGACACAGGCGTGATGTATATATGTATACACGGATCAATGAAGAATAGCTTGTGAATTCATATTTTTTATTAAATAATTTTCTTATTCAAGAACACTAACAATGACGGAATGATTAAGTCATCAAGTACTATGAATTCGATTTGCAATGAATAAACACTGTCATGTCTAGAAATAACTCCTGATGGAATTAAATCACCGATTAGTGTTAGGTTATAGAAGTTTTTTTTGAATAAAGTATGACTATATTACATTGTGTTGCACTGCGTAAATTTCATCAAAAGGTTATGTTATTTAAAAGAAATCCAGATGAAAAAAATCTTCTTTAAAAGGATGACTGGAGTTTTTACATTTTTTCAATCAGAGATTAAGCACATTATTGTTAAGTACTCATTTAATTCGGTCCTGTTATCAACTTTCTCTATATCTCACTACCTTTCAACAATGAAATAAGTTTGTTACAGTCATTGGACATAGGCCTCCCCAAGAAAGGGGGAATTTTGCCCATGGCCATTTGTTGGCAATTGCCCATGCCAATTTTGCCCATGTGTTGGCAATTGTAGAGCATTGCAGCTTTCGCGATGGGGGGCTGCTTTACTTAAAAATAAAATATGGTTGCATATGTAAATATTTATATCAATATTATTATTTAAATAATGGTTGTAAATATTCCTGCTATAAAATAAAGGGAATCCTTGCTCTGTACCAAAAACAATAAGTTGAACCGGATCCCCGGATCCCCTCCAAATACAACCTAAATCGTTCACCTTTATAACATATTGATTGTGATCGTGTCTTTAAAATTCATATTTGAACAGTCATCACGTCCCCTCCGGAAGTAACCCTAAATTTCCGCTTTGCAATATTTTTTATGCCATCCGACTTCCATGGGGCAATTTTGACACGGTAACAAATTTAGCTGGAGGCACTTTGTATGGATGACGGCGCTCGAGCTCGTAATATCATACAATCCGGTCCACGTCTCAGTCGAAGTATAGTTTTGTCATGTCTAGTGTAAAATGAAAAAAAAAAACGAATTGAAAACCTCTTCCTCCTTGAAGTCGGTAAATAAAATATATGTAGACGCACCTTTATTTTACAACTTATAATATCCAGATCTTGGTTGAATAAAAAATATCGTCAGCATTTGTTAAGCAATATATCAATTTAAAAAAACATAAATAAACCTTGATTTAATTTCAAGTTTCTAAGTTTTTTATTTTGGATTATCGGCTTCATACAATTTACTTCAAAATTAATCATTTCGGAAGCTTTCAGAGCTCTGCCATGTTCGGGCAGACTCTTGGATTTGTATCCCTCTGTTGTCTGGTACCTGTAGAGCAGAGTAGTAGCTTTGTACCAGGTTTCGTATAAAAAAGGATTCTGGTATTATATTTTCTGTAGCCTATTTCCTTACCTTTCCTTTTCCGGAGCGTTTTTACTAAATATAACGCTATATTTAGTAAAAACGCTCCGGTGCCTTGTAAATTGCGTTATGACGCGAAATTACCTCCCGGGGGTCGTTGGTGATATGGTGCGGCGTCGTGTTTGATGATTCAATTATATTTCTCATTATCGCCACTTTATTGTCTAATTAGACTTCGCTGGGATAAATTGTCTTTATTTTGGACGGAGGCCAGGCAGGAGTGATCTTGGAAATAAATTTTTGTTATATTCCTATCTTGATTTATTTTTCAATTTTTATTTTTCACGTGTCCCGTTCTTTGTCCGCGATAGACCCGTGCCGACCGTGTGCAGTTTGACCCAACTTGAAAGATAGAATAGCTTACATCTTAATTTATAGCTGCAATTTTATTTTATTGCAAGTTATTTATCTATTATTTGCCATTCACAATTATCTTTTAACTCTAAACGCTTTTAACAGATGGCGGTATCTGTTAACTAGATTGAGTAAGTAATCAATAGATGGCGCTGTTAAGTTAAACCTACATATGTGTCATATTAGTTACAATTTAATTGCATAAATAACTAGCACGTCGCCTCTTGGCAAGAAAAGTGTCAACGCAAAAATAACCGTTTCAAGAAAATGTTACTTGAATGATTTTTTTGTTCATTTATACGTCAATAATTTAAAATTTGTAATAGTCAGATTGATAAAAAGAAATTTGTAAATAGCTTCATTTGGTAATTAATGGGCGCAAAATTTAATAACAAGATTGCATTTTTTTAACATGTGTTGTGACACTTTTCTTATTGTTCTTGAGGTTAAAGTATAAATTAAATTTATTTTGTGTTAAACGAAATACCGTGAAATTCAATTGTTTCTACTTGTGAAATTTGAATTACTTGAATTGTTCAATATACCTTATGACAAGAACCCAGACCTTAGCTCAAATACAATAACGAATATTTTCTCCAATCTTTACATGCTCAGTAATAGAAATAAATTATATACCTGAGTGTAGTATTGTATGAAATTGATTGTTGTTTATTTTGATATTTTGCTTTCCTTGTCTTTTTATCTAAACATAAAATATTAAAGTTAAGTGATCGAAGGTATAATTGCAAACTTGTTGACAATTATGATTTTCTGTTTACCTAAAGTAACTTGAATGTACGAATACTAAAAGAGTTTTTATGTTTCTACAATATACATTAAAAATTTGCGTGTGTTTTAGCCTTATCTTTGGTGTATTATTATTATTTTTGAATTTTTTTTTCAGATTACTTTAAACTTTTAACCACGAAACATCTAACGCTGATTATAACTAACCCATTTAATGCTTTAAATTTATTATTACATTTATTTTTATAATATGAAGTTAGACTCTGTTAGACTGACTCTTGACCTATAACTGGATATAACTGGATTTATTTAATATAAAAGGTTAGAAATTATTTAAAACTAGCTGTGCCCGCTACTTCGTTCGCGGTACCATACCTTTTTACCTTAACTTATATAAATGTTGAATGTCATGTTTATTTATATCGAATCGATGGCTTGAAAAATAAGTTTTAAGTTTCTAGCTCCAAAAATAGCGCTACTTCCATACAACTTTTTATCCCCCTTTCGACCCCTCACAACCCTTTTTTCGAATTAAAAAATAGCCTATGTCCTTTCTCACGGTCTAAAGATTGTCTGTGCCAAATTTCATCAAAATCGGTTTAGAGGCCTTGAGCCTATACTGACCGTTTAAGTACAGTTATGCGTATCTATTTCACCTTTTTTATTTTTTGTTTCCCTCTTTTAATATAATAGCGCCCTTCAGTGATCTCCGTTTCCCGTGTTTAGAGTTTATTTATTTATTGAACTTTATTGCACAAAATATTACAAAATGTACAAATGGCGGACTTAATGCCAGTTGGCATCAACTCCCAGTCAACCATTAAGAGTTCTGTGTGTTTTTATCTTTCTCTCGCACGAGCCTTAAGCTGGACTACTCAGACTTCAATTCAAGCATTGTCGAAAGGATTCAAGGTCGTTTAATAACTAATGACCGTTGCCCTATTGTTTGCGGTGCTACCGCCGCCAGAATACGACTTAAATAGCAAAACAAATCAAAGTATTCTTTATTCAAGCAGGCATGAGCACTTTCGAATCGTCAAATTTTAAATAAAGAATTTTATTTTGGAAATATGAAGTACAAAATTACCCTGATGATCCCACGGGATCATAAGTGTCATCTAATACTAGTCTGCCTACACCAGACGGGCCTAAAACTATGTTTAATGCAGGTTCATTACCAGAAAAACTGCCTGCAAGAAATACTGGTAATGATAGTAATAAATAATGTGTTTATAAAGTAAATATAAGAACATGGCCCTTCTCTCACACGTTCGTCAAGTGGGTTTTCACCTCATGCTCCCTTGTCCCGGTTTATTTTGGGCCCTTTGATTGTCCCGGAGATTGGTTGCCAAACTAATTATGAATTTAAAAATACACTGGCGGATGTTGTAGGGAACGGTTTTTTTTGTTCTATTACTGTGTGATTGGGTCTGAGGTCTGGCAGCTGGGAATGGTTTTTATCTTGATTTTTGGTGTAATCACTTTTTTATGTGGTCCGTAAGGTACCCACTTTTATTATAAAACACGATCAATCACATGAGGTAGACCTCATACAAATGTCGCCTGCATTGGAACCTCATCATTATCATCATACCAGCCATTGAAAGTCCACTGCTCTAGACATAGGCCTCCTCAAGAAAGGAGGTTTTTTGCCCTTTATTGCCGCGCTGGGCAGACGTATTGGCAATCGCAGAGCGCAGCTTTCGTGACAGGGATGTTGCTGCCCATCCCCTTCCAGTGCATTTGAGCTGCAGATGGATATACCGCAATCTGTCGGTTTCGGCACCTAAGTCGCCTCTTACGACACCTAGGCAGTGGGCGGTACTATTCCACTTTGCAGGTACCAGCTAGCTTCTTTTTTTTATAGTAGTTTATTTTATCTATTTATACCACTTTAAAGGGTAAGTGTGATCATGCGCTAGTGATATCTCCAATATAGTATGGTCCCCAAGGAACACAAAACCAAATTTCATCAAAATCGCTGAGGCGTTAAGTCATAACAAATAGATGATTAGATATTATGTACAAGTTGCCCGCCTGTTTTTTTTAAGTATGTATTTTCGTTATATTTGTTCTGTCAGTGGTACAGAGACGCGATGTTTAGTATATAGAATAGTTGTCACTAACATAACATAAGAATAAAACAAACGAACCATATATACAGATACATTAGAAAGTGCAGATTTGAAATGTCAAATAAATCAAACACTTGAGCGCACGGCCCATTTGAAGGTTACGATGAAAGGCGTAGACGTTGTGCGACCTTCTTAATAGGTCTCGAGTCTCAAGGGTATTTATAATACATTTGTATGAACGCTTTATCAAATACTCTTTGGACTGATGTGTGTTGTATGGTGATGTGTTATTGAAACTAATACCAAGTGATCTAATTTCCTTTTCATTTTAACCCTATAATAATTAATTGACAATTAGACCGATTTGTGTCATACACAAATTCTATGCGAGGCGATTAAGGTACCAGAACTGACAGACGGCATATCCATTCGAAACGGTTCAGCTTAAATGCATAGGGCGGGATTGGGCAGCAGCATCCCCGTCGCGAAAGCAGCGCTCTGCGATTGCCAACACGCTTGCCCAGTGCGGCAATTATGAGCAATATCCCCCCTTTTTTGTGGCGGTAATGTCCAGCAAAGCACTTCCAAAGGCTAATATGATGAATGATGATGACAAATAACGTTCTAGCGACCTGCCCCGGCTACGCGCGGGTGTTATGAATTAAATATAAAATATGATTACTGTGGATTATGCCTAAGAGATGGGGATATACCAGCGAGTACTAATTTGTAGACCATTTTAGGTGTACAATACTGTGCCTTACTAGGTATTTATTACTAGCTGTGCCCGCGACTTCGTCCGCGCGGATTAGTTTTTTTTTGGGTACCATACCTCTTTACCTTAACTTATATAAACTATGAATGTCATGTTTATTTATATCGAATCAATGACCTGAAAAATAAGTTTCAAGTTTCTAGCTTTTAAAATAGCGATACTTCCATACAACTTTTCACCCCCCCCCCCTTTCGAACCATTACAACCGTTATTAAGAATTTAAAAATAGTCTATGTCCTTTCTCAGGGTCTAAAGATTGCCTGTGCCGAATTTCATCAAAATCGGTTGTGAGGTTTAAGCGGGAAAGAGTAACAGACAGACAGAGTTACTTTCGCATTTATAATATTAGTAGGGATATTAGTTTTTTGGGTACCATACCTCTTTACCTTAACTTACATAAACTTTGAATTTCATGTTTATTTATATCGAATCAATGGCTTGAAAGGTAAGTTTCAAGTTTCTAGCTCTAAAAAAAGTGATATTTCCATACAAATTTTCCCCCCTTTCGACCACTCACAGCCCTTGTTCGAATTATAAAATAGCCTATGTCCTTTCTCAGGGTCTAAAGATTGTCTGTGCCAAATTTCATCAAAATGGGTTTTGAGGTTTAAGCGGGAAAGCGTAACAGACAGACAGACAGTTACTTTCGCATTTATAATACCTAGTAGGGATTATTATTCTTATATATCTCGTCGGGTTAAGCCAGCGTTTGCAACCTAAGCGAAATAATGTTAACAACATGACATCAGAGACCTCTAAAATTAGTTTCTCTTCTATATTATTTATTTATTTTACATATAAACCTTATTTATGAATCACGCTATCCGCTAATTACTTGTGTTTCCGTTATCCGTTTAAATCCGTAGTCACAAATATGCATATACACGTTTGTAAATGTACACACACATACTTTTGCGGTTTAATAGTAGTAAGGATAACCGCATTTAAATTCGTTGCGTAGTTTTAAAGATATGAGCATACATAGGGACAGACAGCGGAAACCGACTTTGTTTTATATGTAGTTATTACCTGAGGGAGAAATAATAGTCCTATGTATTTAGGTAACATCAACATGGTGTTAGTGTAAGATTTGAAGAGTAAAAAGACTGAGATAGAACTTTTTTTTTAATATGATTAGGTCGACAAACATACAGTTCGCGTTATAGCAAGCGTCACCCCAGCATATAAGATGCTCGTGTTGCCGACTTGAAAATACTATTTCACATAACCTAGTAATTTCACTGCCTCTCTCACCCTTTAATCTTAAACACGGCAATGAGAATACGTTTGGCAGTAGAAATAGATTAAAGAGGTACCAATGCAGATGACCTTTTTTTTACTACTGGTTATTCTAATTGTGTTCTACGATTACCATCTTCTAGCTTATAGGCCTGTTTATAATTAGAAATAAATTAATTAGTAGGAGGTTTGGGGGGGGGGGGGGAGGAGAATACGTGTTTCTTTGTGTCTGTCTGAACCAAATAAAACGAGCGAGCTAATGAAGCGCATTGTAGGTTTCACTATTGATGCCGTGAACATACTTTTTGGTACTTATTTTCTTTGCGATTATAAAAAAGTTATTGTTGGGTGTACGACCTTCGTGGTAGGTATTGAAGCTCGAGGGCATTGGCTCGTCGCTCGATCTTTATGAATGCGCTAACAACCAGTCTTTGTGGTTCAATCTAGTGCATCGCACAAAGGTGCTTCAGTGTTATTATCTTGTGCCGCATATCGTAGTCGAGTGTTCGAGTCTAAGAAATGTAGGATGATAACACTGCCCAACTGCGATGTTATTTGTTATTTGCTAGTAGGAAACAATTATTACAAATTACGTTTATATCATCATCATATCAGCCAAAGGAAGTCCCCTGCTAGACTTAGGGCGCCATAATTTTCAATAGGACCGGTTGTATGCGGCCTATGTCCATCGCGATCCTGCGGTTTAATTCAGATCGTCTAGACCGTCATAGACCGCATAATTGCAGCGCTGGGCAAGCGTATTGGCAAACGCAGAGAGCTTTCGCAACGGGTACGCTGCTGCCAATCTCCGCCCTGAGAATTTGAGCTTCGCTATTTCGGATGGATATACCGCCATCTATCGGTTCCGGTGATTTACTTTTGCATATATTCTGTTTTTATTCAAATGATTAAGTTGTGTAAAACGTAAATAAAGATAAATTTTAATAATAGTCATATATGTGTATTTATGTGTAATTAATGATTTTTACACTCTTGTTTACTCAAAACAATTATTTTTTTACAATCATAAAAATATTATTTGCGTTTTCTTTAAAATATCAATGTCTATGATTGTTACAAAATATCAACGGAAATTTAGCCGATAAATAGAGTAATAATTAATGTTTTCGGCGGTATATCACGCAGCTTTCTCTGTAAAACGGGAGTTGTTGTTTGTGGAGCTTATCGATTCTTCTTGTTTATATGTTGCTTTTAGAATATTTTGCAAATCCACAATTAGGAGACTGTATAATAGCAATAGATTTAAATCTGTGGGTTCTGAAAGAATCTCCCTCTACCATGTGTCGTAAAGGTCTAGGCTAGGTGCCTATGAGGTACCAAAACTGTCGGATTTCGATCCGAGACAGCGTAACAATGCGAGTACGGGCTGTATCCTCTTCATGGAGTTTCGCTCTGCGATAGCTAGTTCGTATACTTGGTGTGTCAATTAAAAGCAAAACCCCCCAAAATAATCAAAACTAGGGCTTTCAGCCGATCTTATTGGACATACCTTCGGTACTATTTAATGGTAGAAGATTTCCAGTGCTTCATATGATGAGCAGATGATTTGACGACAAGATAATTGAATTTCAGTAAACTTGAACTTGCCTTGACTTCTACATGAATGGTACCTCACTCTCATCTATTTCTGCCGCCAAATAGCAATGTTCACAAGGTTGACAAACGCTAGTGATATCCTTGTGATATTACAAATGTCTATAGTCTGCTGTGACGCTTTATATCACGATCAAATTGTACGCATGTTTGTCGACATAGTGTAATAAGATAATAGAAATTTAGAGGTTTTCGCCCGATAGGGAAAAGCCAGTACAAAGCGTTGGTACTGGCGCGGGTGTGATGGTTCGAGTGTATGATTGCTATACTTTAGTGTGGCCCCACAATGCATATGATTGTTGCCTCGTTGACACACGCGTATCTCTTTTATTATAAAATCAACTCGTGAATTGGGATTAAATTTTTGTACGTTTTATATAGTGTCCCGTTGTGTTTTTGTAAAACACGCAATTGTGATGTGAGACTAAGGAGGCTCAAGAATATTATAGCCATTAAACCATATTAAGCCATACTTAAGTGCCGTGGGGGTACCGGCCGATTGGAATCGTACCTACCTCCCCTTTTACCATGTGTTGCAAGAGGCGATTATGGAACCAGAAAAGAAAGATGGCAATGTCCATTTAAAACACTGTAGTTCAAATGTACAGGTTAAAGATGGGGAGCAGCTTTCGCGTCGCCCAGCGCTATAATTATGAACAAAATTACCCCTTTCTTGGTAGACCTATGACCAGCTTGGTCAGTCTAGGATCAAAACTGGGCTTCTTGAATATAGCTTGATTAGAATGACAGATGTCATTTTAATCAAGCTATAGTTTTATTAATAGTGGTATTGTATTTATTGGTATAATAGTATTTGGCATCATAATCGGTTATAAGTATTAGTGATGAATAAGATGTGTATTTGTGATTGTTCTGTATCTGGGTTAACACTTATTTAAGTATTACTTCTGTGATTCCTCTGTTGTCTGACGTCTGTAACACAAGCGCTTTAAGCGACTTCCCTTGGAGTGAGGTCAATGTATGAGATATTGTATATATTTATTTATGATGAAACGTTCAAAAGACTTGAACGCTGGATTTAAGATAAAGGTGGGCAATTCTACGAATAAGTAATGCGTGTGACATTTGCTTTGTGATATTAAATTATGTTTGCCGAGCAAGAAATTAGATTTCGGTTCGGCAAAGGCGAGATTTAGACCGAGAGATCTTGTGAGACTTGGAAAATTATTTGCTACAGGCTGGCGCCCGTGACTTCGCTTGTACCCGACTCTTTTATTGATACTTCGCGCATACACATAGAGACGAGTACATACTTAATAGCCACAACTCTAATGAGATTTAAAGTATGTCAAAATGTTTGTCTTTAAGGGCAAATTATGCCTTATGCAAAAATCGTCCGCATTAGACATATTTCTACGTAGTTCGAAGGGTAAGGTAGTGAAATTACTGGGTAATGTGTCATAGTATCTTCAGTTCACAGGATTGGCGATACGCTAGTGATAACCTTGTGATTATATGAGCGTCTATAGGCTGCGGTCATCATGCGGTCATACGATTTACCATAAGCGAACCGTATGCTTTGATTTCGTAATACAAAAAAAAAGATACAGCACTGATAAAAGAATAAATAATAAACACAACTGCATGTAACGGTACTCTGATTATGCCGATTATAAAGAGTTATATAACAACGAAGTCTTTCATGAAAAACAGGACAATGACCTCAAAATAAAATCACATTCGACGACACACGTGTCGTATCGTAAATGCACGGTGTCCAATTAAAAACTCCGTGAAACTGGATTACCATTCGTGACACTGCCTTATTAAATTGTCAGTCGGGATATGAGCGCCATCGTTATTATTATTGGGGCCATAAATAATTGGCCCTGATTAAAATTATTCGAGATTGGAGTCATTATTAAACGTGTATATATAAATATATATATGGATATAGTAGTTAACTTTTCTTGTGCGCCAACGATCGTGGAATCGAATCAGGACAAATTTATGATGAATATTTATATTTTTACAGTGTCTGGGTGTTATATATATGTCGGTATTCAAGTTAGTCACATTTGTAATATATCTAAGTCTGGTCAATTTATGAGATGTCGTGTGTATTTATTTATTTATTTGTATTCTCGTTACAACTATAATCTGGTACGACTGACGTTAGAGCTACCTTGGGCGAGGTTCGTTTATTCTAGTAAAAATTGTATGTAATATACATATATATCGATAATTACTCACAATACGGATTAAATAAAAATCTCCAAAAAATATATAATAAAAATAATTATATCTACATTTACAAAATATATATTTTTTAAAGCTTCTTTTGTAACAACTTTGTCATTACATCATTTGTGTTTTTTCATCATCATCTTTTTTTGTTGAGATGCTTATACAAAAGAAGGTTCTCATGAAAAAATAATGTTGCGCGGTAAATTTGAAAATTTAAGCAAATTGTTCGGCCAATTAAGGTATCTTTAAAGCTTTTGGCAATATAAACTGCCAAAGTGACGTAATTATCAGTTGTTTAGCAGATGCATCGCTCGGAAAATATTTTTTTTAATAATATTTGTATAACCGTGAGTACCGGCAGAGTAAAATAGTACGTCCCCCTGTATCTGGTGCCTCTTATAGACGACTAAGGTGCCGGAACCGACCGATGGTGGTATATCTACCCATAACAGTGCAGCTCAAATGTACAATGCGGAATGGGCAACAGCATCCCCGTTACGAAAGCTGCGCTCTACGATTGCTAACTCGCTTGCCCAGCACGGCCTATGTTCAGCAGTGGACTTCTAATGGCTGGTATGATGATGATGATGATGATAAATATTTGTATTGTGTGGAGTTAAGACTGGACAACGTATATCGGGTCAGCTACGAAGACTATAAAAAATAGTCGTAGTAGTAAATGTGAGAATATATAGAAATAGTCTGTACGCAGGGACGGGCCTGTGTCTAGTAAACAGAAGCGTGGCTGATAATAATCTCGTAGCGGTCTGTCAACGCGCACGTTACGTGCACTAAGTAGTTCACCTTTCATAATCAGGGCTGACGCAATACATTGCTTTTGTAAACTCTAAATATATTGAATGAAATATTCACAAAATATATCTTATATACGTGACTCCTTGGTTAATCGCTTAAAACACTTGTGTTACGGATATGAGACAACAGAGGGATCACAAATGTAATACTTAAATACATATTTTAACTCAACACCCAGACACAGGAAAAACACAAATATCATCATATAAATATTTGTTCAGGGTGGGGATTGAACCCTTGGCGCACAAGACAGGATCACTACCATCTTCGATTTAGCGCCTTTTACGAACATCAGACAATGGAAGAATCACAATCATTTTACTTACTATACTTACACCCAGACACAGAACAAACACTTATCCTATTCATATATCAAACCAACTAACTACCTTTGGCGTACATATAAGATATCACTAAAATCTATATTTTTTTGGGTGCGTCAACTGAATATTATTTCTGCGTGAGCTCTTACTAATTTAGTTTTTATAGTATACAATTATTAAATGGTTTTTTCAGATGATTCTTGAGGAAAGTTACGTTACATAATTCACTAAAAGCGCGCTCGATTTTACCCGCGCTAAGTTGGAGAACAAAGCTAGCGTCATTTATGCTCCGCTGTTAGTGATTCTAGCGTAAATTTATATAGCATATAACCTTTCTTGATAATTAGTCTATCTAATACTGTATATAATATATTTATTCAAATCGGACAAGTTTTGTGTACATTTGCTGAGGTACTTTGTGTTATATATGAAAAATGCTCATACCTTTCACATAGTTCGGATACGAGTTAAGGCTGATTGAAGTAAACTTTTTTCTTAGTCAAAAATTGTTGTTGTATTTATCAGTTTGATACAGCGTGAAATGTATATGGAGTGAACAAAAACTCACATATTTCATACATACTAAGTGTTTAGTTTGTATTACTATAATCTTGGTTTACTGTTGCTAGGTCAAATAAATAAATAATACCTATATACCTATCGTCATTATCATCATCATACCGGCCATTGAAGTCCTTTGCTGGACATAGGCCTCCCCAAAATGTTATCCATAATTGCCGCGCTGGGCACGCGAGTGTTAGCAATCGCAGACTGCAGCTTTCGCGACGAGGATGCTGCCGCCCATCCCCGCCCTGTGCATTGAGCTGTAATGATTTGGATGGATATACTGCCATCTGTCGGATCTGTTACTTTAGTCGCTTTTTACGACACCTGGTACAGGGAAGGTACTATTCTACTCTGACAATACCTCCGGGCAATATATATCGTGCTGATATACCTATATATTCATATTATTCCTACAGTAGAGATTTGAGTTGATTTTATTTTGTATAAGATTCTCGTCAACCGGAATATTACCAACTCTTTTCAATACTTTGATAATCTATTAATAATAATAATAATTTGATTATCTATAATTTTGATAAGATATCAGAACCACAAGGACTTTCGCAAATAATGTCTGTCCCCACTATCTGAAAATGTTACTGAACTTTGTCGAAATTAATTGGGGATGTTCCTGAGAACAGCCTCAATTGAATATTGGCTGTCCCGAAATAGCTCTTTGATGTCCTTTACAATGAACCTCGCTAATTAATGTTGACTACTTGCTGTTGTAACTGTTAAGTGGTTTCATAAAAAAAATTACCTGAAAAGTAAGATATTGAAAACCGTCATTTATAAGAAATATACGCCAGTGAAAATGATTAGAAGAAACTGACTGGAGTATAATAAATTTCCACAACATCTCAAACATTGACCTGATTCCTTGATAAGTGGCTTAAAGCACTTGTGTTACGGACATCAGACGACAGAGGAATCACAAATAAAATACTCAAATACATATATTTACACCCAGACATAGAACAGACATAAATACTAATATTTGTCCTAGGTGCGGATCGAACCCACGCCCTTTAGCGCACAAGACAGGATCACTGCCACCTGCGCCATTGGGTCCTTCGACAATACGTGTTATTACTTACATTTTTTTTTCATGAGGGGTTTTCGTCATGAGTTCCACTTCACAAAGTGGTATTCTCCGAAAACCAATGCACAAGTTATTGTAAAATATAAAGATTATGTTATGTGTTCGTTGAATTCCTTCGGTTTCTCCTTTATACCACTTTCAAACTACCTAGAAAGTATATACATATATAATCTGGGACATACATAAACAAAACAATATGCCGTCAAGTTTGGAACCTTTTTTTGAAGTGGAACTTCTTCAGGCACATGAGGGTACTACCGATTATTTACCGATAACTCGCAATAATAATATTAACGTCACGAAGATGTACAGCATTTTTGCCGAAGAAGAGGGAGAGTAAGATTGAGACCGATTGAGAGAGAGTGAGAAAGGGCGAATGTGAAGCCGTGAAGTGAGGGTAGGCAGGAAGCAGATGAAAAAGATCGAGTGAGAAAGTGAGATAGAGCGAACGTCGGATCACGCACAGTGCCATGGACCGAGAGATATAGTGAGAAAGATTGAAAGAGATAGAGAGAGATCGAGAAAAAGACACGCTATTGGTTTGTGTATTCGTTTAGTAGTTAAATATTAGAACTTAAGATGGCAATTGTGTTGCGTAACGTCTTTTGCAATGCGGTTTAATTATAATCCGAATTCAAGAAATCTGAATCCAAATTCAGGAACAAAGATAGATGCTGTTTTTACAGGATATTTAGATAATGATGAAGCAACAACCTATGTTGCATATTTCACTTATCACATTGCATTAGTCACAACAATACTAATAGAAATCGCGTCGAATATTATAAATGTTAAAGAAATAATAAAAAAAAAAAACATATATATTTGACAGATGGCGGTATATCCTTTCGAGACAGTGAAGCCCAAATGGTGGGTATGGGCAGTAGCATTCGCGTTGCGAAATCAGCTCTCTGCGATTGCCAACACGCTTGCCCAGCGCGGCAATTATGGGTAATATTCCCCCTTTCTTGAGGAGGGTTCCTATGTCCAGCTGTGGACTTCCAATAGCTATAATGATAATGAAGATGATAAATTTATAATTTGTGTTAATTTTCAACACAGTTAAGTTAGAAAATAAACTAGGTAATTTAGAATATGCTTTCCATTCGTTTTTGGACCGAGAAGAGAAAAACAAGAATTCTGTAGCATTGGAATTCGTTGTTCCACATGTGCAGAGTAAACCAATTTATTAGGCGAACGTAATGTCCCTTCTGGCGTGCTGAAATGGTAAGTTTGCTTGAACTTATTTCTAGCGTAGTGTGAAACGACTAATTTGATTTTTAGCTGTGATTTGATTGATCTTGGATGCCGTGACGACATATAATTTATTTTAGTTTTGCTTATTTGATCATGCGCACACAGATACGCTCTAAATTGTAGCCGCGAAGCTAATTTGATTAGGGTAAGAGATCGTTAAGTAAGTCCAAATAAATATTTTAATCTAATTTGCAAGATTTTCAATGATGAATTTAATTTGATTTGAAGTGCAACTCAATTTAGACGATTTCAGATCATTAGATACGAGTACGAGACATTTCGCCCAAGAAATTGTGTCGGCATTGCCCTCGGGTACCGACAAATTGAAATATTACTTCCCTTGTACCAGGTGTTGTAAGAGGTACCGGAACCAACAATCGCTTAAATGCAACAGGGCGGGGATGGGCATCCCGTCGCAAAGCTACACTCTTCGATTGCTAACACGCTTGCACAGCGTGGCAATTATGGGCACATTACCCCTTTCTTTCGGAATCCTATGTCTAGCAGTGGATGTTTAATTAACGGCTACTATGATTATGATGATAATGATGATGATGATTTATGCTACATACTCTAACTTTTAAGAAAGTGATAGAATTGTCATGTCAAACCACGACAAACAGGTGATGACGCATCCAAACATGCCTCCGTAAGTTTCAACCCTAGTGCGACCAAAAGCGCGCCGTTAACTCTACATTATTTTTACCGCAGGTGAATGCACACTGTGTTTACACTCGTAGATTATTTTAAACCCGTTTACGTTCCGGGGCGTTTATTAACATTTTATCTCTGTTGATTAAAGTGGTAATCTATTGCGATTACGGCTAGTTTAATCATTGTTATGGGATTTAATTACAAGTTGTGCGGAAAAGTAACTAAGGGTTAATTTGTAATTGTAGAATTAGTAATTGTAGGGTAAATTGTCATTAAGGGCCTATTTCCTAGTATGGGTTAGAAATGATAATGGCTATGTTTTAATGAGTTTTTTTTATCATAAAGTCGGTAAACAAGCAAACAGTTCATGGATTGCTCGATCGTCATCACAAGCGTGTCGCTAACCCTCTGAACATAACACATTCACTTTTACCTAGGTAAAATATGTAATAAAAAAACCTATATTATACAAGTAGTTTAATACCATAAATCAAAATCTTTTAATTGTTTGTATCAGAACATTATTTGTTCGAGTTTTCTCGTGCTTGTATTTTAATATAATCTCTTTTGCTTGTTTACTTAAGTTTCGTTTCAAATCTACACTAATATTATAAAGCTGGAGAGTTTGTTTGTTTGTGAGATAGTCCATTTATCAAGAAAGGCTACTATACCTCCGAAGTCACTAATCCATGTGGGCGAAGCGCGGACACAGCTAGTAGAATAAAAATGAAAGAAGAAGAATTTAAGAATAAAAATGTATTATTAAGCTTTAAAGAGTTAAAGAGTGGTTTTCACTTAAAAAACTCGTATCTGAAGCTATTTCATGAAACTATCCTTCATTACTTAATATTTCTACTTCAACTGTTGCCATGTTACAGGCTGTTACTTTGGAACAGTGGTTTAGCTAAAACTGGAACAGGTGGAACAAGTCCTTTAAATAAGCTGCTTGGGCACACCCCTAGTGTGCTCATCTAGCAGACACTCCTTTGTTATGACTAAATCGCTCCGATATTTATGACTCCACATAACTTATATTTTAACTCGGAGCTTCTCCAACACATTAATCACGATAACCTGTAATTCTACCAATTTTAAAGGCGATAACGCCGTGCCGGTTTAGATAAAGTCATCTTATAAGGAGGCCCTTCCATTCACGGAGTAGCGAGGAACGCAATAAATCACGATTGACGTTTATCTTAATGATGTTATTGAATTGTATCTGCTTGAGAAACAATAGGAAATTGTTCAAATGTACGCCGGATTAAATGGTTATTTTTGTGAGGAGTCTTCTGATATGGAATGTGGGAGTATTATAGTAACAATTTCGGATTGCCGTGAAGTACTGGCGAAGTAGAATAGTGCCTCCTATTGCACCAGGTGTCGTAATAGGCGACTAAGGTATCAGATCCGACAGGTGGCGGTATATCCATCCGGAATAGTGCAGCTCGAATGCACAGGACGGGGGTGGGCAGCATCATCCACGTCGCAAAATAGGCGCTCTGCGATTGCCTACACGTTTGCCCTGCGAGGCAATTATAAGCCGGAACCCACTTTCATGGAGAAGCCTATCTCCAGCACTAAATGGCTGGTATAAGCATTTGTAATAGAAATAGCATTTTGATTTGCTTAATTCTAGCTGGTTGGTTTCCTTTTTGGCCTCCTGAATTATTGATCTCGAGCGATGTCCTTTTGGTAGATAATTTCTAAAATTATAGTATAAAATTACATAGTTTATATTAAATCTCTTATCTATTCGTTTTTCTCTTGTCAAGTGGCTTTTTGGTTGTAAATACAATGTATCGTTGGTTCTAAATACAGCGCTTTTTTCAGTTTACCTATTAATTCGTTTGAATATAACATCATACACATTTTAATTACAAACAAAAATTATCCTGAATATAAATTTACTGTTGGTTTGTTTGTGTTGGGGGATTTGCGGTGCGCGCCCACCGCCGCCACATGGCGTACATACTGTGAATTAGTCTACTTATGAATTAGCTTTGATGTTTAAATTATTCTGTTTATATTGAAAGTGTTTGTGACCGCATTTTCCAGGTAACATAAACAGTTGCCGGTGAAAATAACTTTGGGGATCCTTTCGCCTATCCACATTGCGAAATTAAATGCGCAAAATCTGGTGAAATATATGACAACTTATTTTTAATGTTTCGTTTTTTAACGATGCATTTGTGTCACATGTGTGGTTTTCTAATAACGGGGTACAGAAGTAAGTTCGTTAACATATCAATTAAGTATTTATAAGGTTATTTTCCAAATTGAGATCATTGACTATGACTTCTTTAGGCGCATGAGGGTAAAATTTTTGATGCAACGCAATAATAATGATCTTAGCGTCACGTAGATGTGCAGCGTTTTTATTAAAAAAGAGGCAGAGAGCGATTGAGATCGATTGGAAAAGAGGGAAAAAGGGCGTATGTAGCATGAAAAGAGAGGGAGTGAGAGAAGGGAGCAAGCAAGTGAGAAAAAGCAAGAGAGACTTAAATATTACAACTTTAGATAGCAATTCTGTCGCATAACGTCTTTTGCAGTGCGGTTTAATTATAATCTGAATTCAGGAATTCCGAATTCAAATTCAGAACGATAATAATAGATGCTATTTTCACAATATATTTAGATAAAGTTGAAACAAGAACTTGTATTGCATATTTTACTTACCATAAATAGCAATAAAATAGCTTCGAATAATGTGTATATCTGTAGTATATAAAGTTTAGTTAGTGTCGGATATATAAACAAGACTCAAAAATATTTTTTTGCGATTCGTTCTCTTAGAACTATATCGAATAAGTCAACAACAAACCTATTAATAAAATGGCAATGTTTATAATTTGGCGCGAAACTGAACCGCACAAATGGGTCACAGTTTGGAGCGCCGAGTGGTTTCTGTATGGCTGAAAGTGTTCCAGCTTTTGCTAACTAGCCGGGGTCATCGTACTTTTAGAACCCTTTACACGCTACGGCGCTCTAAGCCTTAGAGAGATTTTTCTAGAATCTGCAAACTGCGATGGTGTCATTACTTCGTTTAATTATGTGGTAGCTAGAAAGCTTATTAAAAAATTAGTTCTCTTGCTCACGCGGAATTCTCTTTCAATAAATAATGTTAAATTTCTATGTGTTTATTATTCACCAGGAACGCGGAAAGATTATAATTAATTAACATTTATCATGAACTTCTTTAGAGACTGTCAAGGTGTCATTGTCTTGCTTTTTTCGATTGTCACAAATTGCTTTCTCATACATGGTCAGGTAAAAATTAATAAGAATATTCAAAAGAAAAAATAATTATTGCATTTCGTGTATTTTTGGTACATGGCAACGGGAGGACCCAAACGACAATGGAACCAGACGACAGGTCGTGGGGATGGTAAATACATCTATCTCAAAACAGCATAGCACAAATAGAAAGCTACGCTCTGCGATTGCCACCATTTCTAACAAAACCATTTGTTTAACCCTGACTTCTCGTGGTGGAAGCGAGCGTGGGTAAATGAATTTTGTTACGCAAAAACCGAGAAGCTCCCATAGCGCAGCAGTTAACAGCTAATGTATTACGAGTTCAACTTTTTAATTTTACATTATAAATTTGTTTTTATGAAAGAAATTACAAAAAAAAAATATGCGTTGAAATGTGTAATCATGTCTGTGTCTTCCCTTGTTGTAAAAATTTAAAGTAAATAATAAAAATAGTACAGTTCGTGTGATGTAGACGTCACTCTTCCGTGTCATGCCCGCATTACGCGCTTGAGTAGTTAGGGACATGACAATTTGGCTCGTCTGTCAGAGGCTTTGCTGGCAAGTGGACTCTGGATCGGGTGCGTTCACATGATACGGCACGCGACGTGTGTTGTTCTGAAATATTTTTTTAGCCCATTAAAATAACTAGATAACTAATTGCGTCACGTACTTCAGCAGCGTCATCACAGTCATTATTATTACATATACTAGCTACGCTACGAAGTTTCAACTGTAGTTCACTTTTTTGTGAGAATATGGAATTACAATATGCGTATGTTACTTGGTCATAATATAAGTTTATATTAGTGAGGGTCGGGTGCGTTTAAATGGTACGGAACGCGACGTGTGTTATATTAAAATATTTTTTAGCCCATTAAAATGACCAATTGCGTTACCTTCAGCAGCATCATCTCCATCTTATCTCATCCTTATAACATATACTAGCAACGCTCCTCGGTTTCACTCACATAGTTCACTTTTGTATGAGAATGTGGGTTTACAATAAAGCGTATGTTACGTGCTCATAATGTAAGTTTCTATAAGTGAATGAAGTTTTTGAAATGGTTCTTGTAGTTTTAAAATTATACAAAATTAGATTATTGTAAAATTTTAAAAGCTGAAAGTTACTCCAGTAGAACGTTGCATTCTATTAATGATAAAATCCAAAATAAATAAATTCCTACAATATCTCATAGATTGGTATGATTCCGTTGTAAATCGCTTAAAGCTCCTGTTATGGACATCAGGCAACGGAGAAATCACAGATATACTACATTATTATATTATTGCTATAATATATTTAACACCCCGACACAGAACAAACGTAAATATCATCATATTGTCCTCGGTGAGGATCGAACTCACGACTTTTGATGCACAAGATGATAGTGATCCTGTCACTACCATCTGCGCCATCGGGCCCATCTAAATAGGTTCAATACTTTTCGAGCACATTACAAATGACAATACAAATATTGTCTCTATTTAATATTAATTTAGATTTAACTGAAACTTTTTGTGGTGTTGAGGCTACATTATAACAAATCTTATTATTTATCTACTATCTTATATTATAACATTTACAATTAGATAGTCATCATTATTTAATAATTGTCTGACTATACTTTTTTTATTGTGATTAGAAAAAAAATGCCAAAAATCTTCCCGTGAAAAACCAACCCACGCATGGAATGGAGTTTGTCCAATTAATGGGTGGTTTAAAAATAGACTGGTTTTCCACTCGCATTTTCCGTGTGTTGAAAGGTTACCCGTGTGTTAGGAGCGACTTTAAGGGTTAAGTGTTGATGGACGGGCTCATTCTGTTTTGAAAGTACTTACAGTTCGTTGACCTGTGGTGGCTAAATCGATAACAACACTGCAAATCTTAGAAATACCTTGTTAATATTGTTCCGGGTTTTGGAAAAGCGGGATTTATCTGATGTTAATTTTGTGTTGTAAAAATCCTTCGATTATAGGATAACCATGAAGGATGTAAGTTATTGTTGATATTGTACATCTATACTAATATTATAAATTTTGTTTGTTTGACCGCGCTGATCACAGGAACCGCTGATCCAATTTGAGAAAGTTATATGGAGAATGTAAGTTTTTGTTGATGTTGTAAGTCTATACTAATATTATAAAGCTGAAGAGTTTGTTTGTTTGAACGCGCTTAGCACCAGCAGCGGCTAGTCTGATTTGAAAAATGTTTTCATTGTTAGATAGTCCGTTTATCGACGAAGGTGATACCCCCCAAAGTCACTATTCTATACGGACGAAGTAAACGATAAAGAAAAACCTGCTAGGGTATAATTCTTCCTAATCATTTTGCGGCCAGGAGGAATCATGATGTACATTTGTTTGAACAAAGGGTGTAACATGACGCCGTGTCAATTAAACTGTGATTATTGCAGAGGGCCGCTGGGGTGGCAGTCACGGGCCGGCTTGTGGCTGAAGCCATTTAATTAGAATAAGCGGACTGCTATTGTGGACCGACCTAAAGTACACACAAAAGTACGAGTATATATAGTTAATAATCCATTTGGGATGTTTTCCAATTGGGTTGACTTTGCGGGTTTTTTGTAATCTATCAAGCTTTAATAATGGCATGATCGACCTCTGTCTGCAGTGTTAGAGGAGCAAAGAGGGGAAGAGAAAAATATAGTTAGGAGAGAGAAATGTAAAATGTATGAAATATAATATTCATTATCATCATACCAGCTTTTGAAAGTCCACTGTTGGATATAGTCCTCCCCAAGAAAGGGGGAATGTTGCCCATAATTGCCGCGTTGGGAAAAGTGTGTTGGCAATCGCAAAATGCTTTATAATATTGCCAGTGAAATATTGAAATGAGTTGGCTTGTCGGGAAGATGGAAGATAGCACAATTTCGAAAGCGATTCCTTTGGTTATCAGAACCATTAACTGGGCGGTACATTTGAATTCGTCCTTCAAAAAGAACTACTTTGATTCGTCGCTTGTGAAGGACAGGATTGGTATGGGAAAAGTAAGTTAATTTAATTTTTTTTATTCTAGTATCAATAGTACCAATAAAATCAATTGCAATAAATGAACATGTTATCTACAATACAATAAAATTTATTACAATATTTGGATTTTTCAATAGATATTAATTATTTTTATAAAGTTAAAGTAGCTTTTTGTACCTTATTAGTAAGTAGTAAAGGTTACAGGGAGTAGTTATTGTTTTTCGAGAATAAAGTAACCACATCTAGGATACCTAATTAGTTTAGTCATGCGGGCAAAAATAAAATAGTTTCTTTTTGTAATTAGGAAAGACTAATCTCAAAATGTAGTTCAATAAAACAAGGTTTTTGATCAATATTTATTCCTAATTACTAGCTTCTTAAGCGAAAGAGACTCTGTGGTAATTAAACTCGGGCTCCGGCAGGAGGGGGGGAAGGGGTGGCATTTACGGTGCGGATTATGGCTAATGCGATTCAATTAGGGCCGGCGGTCACCATCGCTTTGAATGTGATACGAGATAATTCGCCACCAGTGATGGAGCTCTTACTCGTTCAGTACGAGTGGTCGTCGGTACGAAGTTTCTAGAACGTTTAAAACGTTTAGTCGGGAAGTTTATGTTAAAATTATATTATAATAAACACGCGTATAATCTCGTCAGGAACTGTAGACAGGTTCTTCTAATACTAGGTTCTTTTGATCAGTTTTTAGTACCAAAGCCGTGCAATAATGTATTCAGTTTTGTTCTAAATTCTTATAGAACATTTATACTGTCTACTGAGTTTAAATAATACTGGGGGAAACCTGGCGATAATTCGGTATTTGTACAAATAATAGCATGTGCTAGGTACATATAGGTTGAGCAAGTTTTTGAGCATTTTTCTGTACTGTTCGCCTACTAGGTTATCCAGCCCAGGTTCTTCTAGGAAGCACAGCACTCTCTTATCCCTTAATTGCCAAAAACTGCCCGACGTGACCCCGGAGATCTTATGTATCAGGCCTATACGCTGTCAGCTCTAGTACATGTTGACATGACTGATTGTTTCTCCGCTCCTTGCTTTTTTATTAGACAAGGTCGACACACAACCATAAGCTCCTGTGATAATAAGCGTTACTGCAGCCTATATCAGCTTGTGATATCACAAGGATATCACAAGGATATCACTAGCGTGTTGCCAACCTTGTGACTCGAAGATGTTGTGTCACTTAACTCAGTAATTTCACTGCCTCTTTCACACTTTAAGCCGGAACACAACGACGCGATCACTACTATTTGGCGGTAGAAATAGGTGAAAGTGAGATGCTAGGTAGTGAGGGGATAGGTGTCTTACGACACGCAGTTGGAGGTACTATTCTACTCTTCTGGTACCTTACGGTAATATACTATAATAAATTAAATTCTTTTTAAGCGCAACGCTTGAATAAGCTAGTAAATAATAATGTAAGAAATACATTAACGTGAACAAGAGAGTTCTTAGCTTGTAAATGTCAAACGGATACAATAATGAGGCAATTATCGAAAAATGTAATACATGAGAGGATATGGTGGATTGCGAATTGCACAGTTATTTGTTTAAGTGATAGTTGAGCGGAGGTCACACTGACGGTTGTTGGTAATAGCGGAATTCCGGACATCGCGTGTTCGTGTTTTCTATTAGAATAGCGTGATGACTCCGCTCCTGCAAGAGTATCGGATATGGACTTTACAAAATTTTGCAATGGGTACTAATGTAAGATTGTAAGATTAATTTCTTGAGTTAGTCAGGCTCGTTTTATTGTCTTCGCGGGAGTTGCGTTATTCCAGTCATCATCCCAGTCCCCTTCCCATTTATTTTCGGTAACTTGATTATGGTAATGTGGGATAATGGTGGGCATATGCGCCGTTATCATAATCATAACAGACATTGGAAGTCCACTAGTGGACATAGGCTGCCCAAGAAGGCAGGAATTTCGCCGAAATTGCCACGTTGGGGAAACATGTTGACAATCGCAGAGCACAGCTTTATTACTCAGTGATACTGTTGCCCATACTATGCATTTAAGCTACATTGTTTCATTGGATAGATATACCCCCATCTGTCGGGTCCGGTACCTTAGGCGCCTCTTACGCGTCTGGTACAGGTGAGGTACTATTCTATTCTGTCGGTATCTCACGGTATGTCTGTGCCCTACTCGTGAGTAACCCTGTGGTCATAAATTCATTGATTCTGTATATGACTTCAATAGTATATGACTGGTTATATATAATATTTTTATTTGCATGATTCTATTTTATGTAACTATTTTCGTGATTTCAAGGACATAATGTGATTATCTGCATTGGGTATTAACATTTTTCAACTGTTTGATTTTATGCCAAGATTTTGTGATCACCTTAGCTGATGGAGGTTCCGTCAATCCAACCAAGGTAGCTTAGGGTCTTTATCAACATCAGTTTCTCTTGCAAGCTTTAGCGTAAAGACTCGTTACACTACTACAGCAAACATACTTATAAGACCCACCAAGTGATGTCAGCTTTAAGATAGGCTTGCTGCACAGTGACAGATTTGATATATGACTTTTTCCGTGCACTGTTGCATCGAAGAATCAGAAGTTTTTTTGTTTTTGTTTTATCTATTGGAAACTGCCTGTGATTAGGTCTAAAGGTCTAATCAAATAAAAAATATTTTTATATCGATCTAACGACATAATAGAGAATAAGCATGGGAGATTAACTAGAAATATTGTATTTATCATCAATAACAAAGTTGAAACAATTAAAAATATTATTCAAACTAAGAGATAAGGATGGATATATAATCAATTTGGCTTCTAATTCTATATAGACTGCACTTATATTGTGTGAAAAATTAGTTTAATTAACTAAACAATTTTCCGAATTCCAATCTGGTACTGAACATATCACATACAAAGCAAGTTAGTTGTTAACTAAATCGACCATAATCCAGAGCTAGGTACAACTTCAATTCCAATTAAAAACACCCGACCCTCTACATGTTGGTCAAGTTCCGTAACTATGTCGGTCATTTTAAAAACTCCCTAACCTAAGGCTTACTCTGTCCGTCGCTTCATTTGGCCTTTATGGGTCACTGGAGTAACGGCCCGCAAATGACGATTGGCGGTTGTTTTGCCGCGAGATTTTCACTCTACACATGTAAACGAGATACTTCTCACGCCACTGCCGCTTGCAGCTCACGCTGCACGGCAATCCATCAATTGGTGGATAGGACTGAATCTGGTATTATATCTCATCACTGAGGTGTTTGCTTGTTATATTGGAAAGGATGTCAGTTGTCTATGTCGCTCCCAGGCAGTTAAACTTTGCAAAAATAAAAAGGCAGATCTATCTAGAATATGTTCTCGGATTAAAAAGTATATACCCTATGTCAAATTTCATCCAGATATATTCAGCCGTACGGGCGTGAAAGAGAGGGCGAGAGAGAGTGAATATACAAGCATTGATACTTATAAACTTTTGCGTTTATAATATAAGATAGGATATTAAAGAAGTAAGTATTCATCGAAAGAAATAAGGTTGAAATTAATATTTTTTTAAATGCAATATAATCGCAGCTTCCATGGTTAGATTAATAAAAATAGTATAATCGTTTAGAGCAAGGATTGGATGCTCCTAGATGTTGTATATATGTACTTAAATAGGATATTTGTAATTTCTCTGTTGTCTGTCATCCGTAACACAAGTGCTTTAAGCTACTTATGACTACGAATCCAGTAAATGTATGAGACTTTGTGTAATAAAGAATACACCCAAAACAAGAAACGTACTTCGTGTTTTTTAGCGTTGTTGCGGAATCGTACCCGCTTTTTAAGCATCACAATCTGCACTACGCTTTACGAATACATTTGTCAAACACGATAGTAGCATATTTATTACTCTTTCAAAAGTGCATCTCGTAATAAATGATCAAACGCAGCGCTAACTACTCCCCGTCTACCCCCTTCAAGCTTAACGCCACTTTCAGATAAGGGTTAATTCCGAACAAAAAAAATCCGTCAGCAAAGACAAAAGAGTTTGCACTCACGGAAATATGCATGTACAGAAGGTTCGGTTTCGCGATAGTATATTTGTTTTAATGGGAGAGTAGTGATGCCACAGTGGTCAAAACGTTTTCGGGATCTACACACCTTAAACTCTTAGTATCTTCTCGTGACCTAATTGCTGGTTGTCACGGGAGTTGAGTAGCATGTCTTCGTTGTCCCCAAGGCCCAACCTTACGAGCCAGACCTTTGTCCAAACCATTTATACCATTGATATTTGTTCTTGTATTATAATAATATTTACGCAATATCGCCTATATTGACCTGACTCTAGTAAGTCGCTTAAAGCACTTGTGTTACCTATTTCAGATAACAGAGAAATCACAAATATAATACTTCAATACATATGTTTACACACATAGAACGAACTCAAATGTCATCATATAAATATATGTCGATTTTGGATCGAACCCACGACCCTTGGCGCATAAGATAGTATCACTACCATCTGCACCATCGGGCCCGTCATCTAATATTATATAAAAGAAATTTTATCAGCCTACAGACTATAGACATTTTATCAGCCTTTCTCGCCCGTAAGGAGATGATCAAAAAGCAGATACAGAATAAATCCTTAGGCGTTTGGTCCGTGAGCTATTTAGCCAAGTGGCGTTAAACCAAGACACAAAGTTAAGCAGTGGAGGGGGGGGGGGGGGAGTTATTCCGCCACACCTGGCCAGTCAGGGGTGCAAGATGATTCTGTGCTAACTAAATATATGTAACTACTCCTTCCTCCTTTTCTAGTATATATAATAAATAAATTATTAATTATTTAGACAATTACAAAATATCAATATATATACGATCCCCCCCCCCACAGTAGCCTTCATCGATAAATTGACTATCCACCACTGAAAGAATTAGCGCGTTTAAACAAACTTTTTAGCTTTGTATCATACAATAAACAAACTCTTCAGCAAAATATAAGTATAAATTAAGATTTTTGTTACAAAAAATTAAATAAAGTTGTAACTGTAAATAAAATTTGGACTATTGCGCGTCCTAGTTATGTTTTTATGACTAACAGTCAGTCTTAAAAACAAAAGTTGGTATTCAATCTAATCGCAGTGATGTCAACTACTGAATTACTGTGAATTATCAAAAACGTCAAATAAGATGGCCGAAGTTGTGTTGTTCGCCGGACCTTCTGTACGCGACTCGCTCTACATGGCGTCGTCGGCGTCCCTTTGTGCTGGCATGTGACGTTTATTACAGGTCTCGAGAGGGTGATTACGTCATTTGACAGCTGACTTTTAGCATATGATTGTTTATTTCTGCTGTAAAAATAAATAATTTTTTGGCTGCAGGTTGGAAAATATTTTTTAATAGATGTATGTATAATATTATGGTTTTTTTCTTATCTTATTTTTAAACTTCTGTTTCGTTCGTCTGCCTGTTCGTCTATGTCTGCTTTCCCTTGAAGCTGTAATAAATCAGCTTCTAAATCACGCATTCTAAAAATCGTTGACGAAACTATAACCCGTAGGGCCTATCTCCTAAGTCTAGAATTATTGAATTTATTAAAGGTCTTATAGAACAATAAAAGAGAAAAATGTGTATTTGTTGTTTGATTACCATAAAAAAGTTTTAATCGAAACCGCCTCGCACTTGGCTTTTCCGTGGATCACGCAGCCGGCATCAGACGAGCTACGGGATAGGACGTTTTATAACAATGATAGGACATGACGGTAATATTCTTATATCTGTCACTTTTAACTATAACAGGTTTTTTTTGTTGTCGCCTGATAGCTTCAAAGCTTTTTTGTACTGCTCTTTTAAGTCGGGGTACTCTGTCATGATTTTTCTTACTAAATATTGTTTTTTTTAATAAGTTATTAAATATCGATATTACATTGATAAATAAGAAATGTATTGTTCTTTTTGTCCACAGAACAGCGCGCCTATGTGGGAAGAGTTCATATCCAAAGCGACGAAACTCCATTCAGCGTTGAAGTAAGTTTTTTTTTTCATTAATAAACTTTCATTCAAGCTTCGAGTCATCCTCATCATAGCAGCTATAGAACGGAATTTGCCTATAATTGCCAAGAGCGCAGCTTCGCGACGGTAGTGCGGCAGCCTATCAACGCCCTGTTAGATTTGACTGACTCTGTTATGGGTGGATATACCGCCACCTGTCGGTTCCGGTACCTCAGTAGCCTTTTAGGACGTCTGCTACAAGGGGAGGTACTATTTATTATACTCTACGGCAGGCTTTGAGAATATTTATTTTTGTGATAAAAGTAAACTAACCGTATTTTTTAATGTATAAGTATAATTTATTTTAAAGTTTTTAAATAGAATGCATACTTGTAGGTTTTGATTAGAGTTATTGATAGTTGGATATACACATCGAAGTGAAGATTTTTGGACATGTTATTTATTAAGGAATGTTATAACTTTTCTCATCATTATTATCATATGAGCCCAACAACGTCCACCGTTGGACAAACGTCTCATAAAGAGATAATTCGTCTTCATGAGCTTTTTTTCGGGTAACCGTAGAGCGTAGATTTGCGACGGCAATTCTGTTAATCATCATATGTTAGTGAGCTGCGCTGTTGAATATACGTATTACCACCATCACTACCAAGCCGTACCGGTAGAGTAGATTAGTATCTCCCCCTGTACCAGGTGTCGTAAAAGGCGACTAAGGTACTACAACCGACAGATGGCGGTATATCCATCCGAGGCAATGCAGCTCAAATGCACAGGACGAGGATGGTCAGCAGCAACCCAATCGCAAAAGCTGCGCTCTGCGATTGCCAACACGCTTGCCCGGCGCGGCAATTATGGGCAAAAAGCCTACTTTCTTGGAGAGGCTTATGTCCAGCAGTAGACTTTGAATGGCTGGTATGATGATGATACCACCACCTGCTAGATTCAGTGTCAAAGTTGTACCTCACCTGCTTCCGGGCGAGGTGTTATACTAGCACGGCTAAATTAATCCTGAATCGACCCAAATCAAAGACAATGTAAAAAACACCTTTTCCAATTTGCCATGGCTCTCGTCGTGACTGTCAAAGTTAGGGTCTTGAAGCTCGGCCCCTATAAATTTTCTTTATCTCTTTACTGTTTGTGCAAAATTGCCAAGTGTAAATCTAAAGGCGCTGTTAATGTTTTTGTTTCTAGTGATATAATCGTACATTCACTTTGATGCATGTTCTTTGTTTAATTACAATTTAAAATTATACCTTGCTTAATGACTATGATTTATGTTAAATGTATAATCTACTATCAAAGTTCTATCTAATATATTATATTATTATACTTATATAATTTAAATCAAATCCATAATATGTGCGTGTTAGACCAAAATTCTTATATATCGACACATACTCGCAAACTTTTACGTTCATACTTCGTCTTTGCAATACTATTTTTTTTACTATTACTATTTTTTACGATTAATAATATTAAATTGCCTACAATTTTAACATTAATTAGAGCATTCGTTTTTAATCGTTATTTAATATTCTCAATTATTTACCCGTTATTTCTATAATAATATAACTATTTTATAACGGCTTTAAAATGCGTTTTGTTTTATTTGACATGATTTTCTTTGAGAGCTCGTTTACCCACCGATAACTGTTTTTAAGAGTAACAAAGTTGTAATATTGTAATGTGGTTTTTATTCTCTATAACGACTTAACTCATTTTTTTAATTAGTCCAGGTCGTCTAGGAAGCATACAGTCCACGTCACAATAAGCGTCACTATACTATATACATGCCTATATACAGCCTATAGACGCTTGTAATATCACAATGAATTGCCAACCTTGTGACTTAAAGATTTTTGTCACTTTACCCAGTAATTTCACTGTTTTTTGGTGGTAGAAATGGGTGAGAGTTAAGTACCAATGCAGACGACCTTTGTATGAGGTCCTTATGTTAAATAATTGCTTATTGTTAGATTGGTTAATTGATTGTTAACACATATTTCATAATTAGCATAGGTTTACTGCGATATATAACATTAACTGGAAAAAATAAAATCAGCTGAATTCTTACTATTGTAAATCAATGTTTTTAAACGTTGTATATATATTATTTTCACGTACAAACCCTGGCACAGTTCTCAGATGTAAAGAAGGTTGGCATTATTGTTGTTTTTTGTCTTCCCCGATCAGGTTTTTCAAGGATAGATTTTTTAACTTGTTATATTGCTCCTAAACTAGATGTTACTAAACAGCCAGCGGATGGCTGAAGTTAAACAGTTTTCGCTCCTACTGCATAATTTTTATATGTTCTGGATGTGGAAGACTTCGGGGTTTGTCTTCTGCATCAGTATAGTTATAGGCGGTGTAGTACGGTTTACCGCACACATCGCAGTACAAGTGGCAGAATAGAAATAGTATTTCCCCCTGTACCAGGCGTCGTAAGAGGTGACAGGTGCCGGAACCGACAGATGGCGATGTAGCCATCCAAAGCAGTTAAGCTTAATTGTAACATGGTGGGAATGGGCAGCAGCATTCCCGTCGCGAAGCTACGTTCCACAATTGCCAGTCCGCTTGCCCAGGTCGGCAATTATGGACTATCCTCAGTTTTGTGGGAGAGCTATATCCAGCAGTTGCCATTTTACGGCTGCTATGATGATAATAATAATACTTAAGAGAATTTTTTAAAACGTATCGCAATCGTTAAAAGTAACGAACAACTGTCCTTCAAACTTTTTCAGCCAAAGATGAATACATGTTGTTCTTTTACAAACGAACCATCAAATGAAATTATCGATCGATAACATTCAGTACAATACAATGGGACAAAAGGAAAGATCTAACTTCTAACGCTGTATTCAGCTCTACTAAGAAAAAATAAATGTGACCTCGAACATGACGATTGATTACCTGCAAATAGGTTCGCTGACACTTATTTGTAACTATCAGCGTCCCGCGGTTTCACCCGCGTTAAGTTGTACAACTTTCATACTAACTCTGCACCCCCATTAAGGGTTATTAAAAAAACATTACACGTGTCTCATGACTTTCAATGACTAACCTTAATACTGAATTTCATTAGAATAACTTTAAAAGCAGCATAGTTTCATTAGAATTTTATAATCCAGCAGGGGGTGAATTAAAAAATTATATCTTTCTGATCCTCTTTTTTTAAAAATATGTCAGTCAGTCAGTCAATCAGTCAGTCAGTCAGTGAATTTTGTATTATATCGTAGACCATTTCCTTGACTTGCAATACTAAAAAGCGTGTGTAATGATTGGTTGTTCGATAGGACGTTGATATATATAGAGATATAAGTTATGTTAATTTAGCAATACCACGGGATATCACCAGAAGAGGGAAATTAGTGCCTCCTTTTGTACCAGGCGTTGTAAAAAGCGAATTATCGGGACCGATAAGTGTAGCTCAAATGGACGGGACGGGAATGTAGGCAGTAGCATTCCCGTCGCGAAACTACGCTCTGCGATTGCCACCAAACTTGCCTAGCACCTACATGCCTATATTGCCTACATGGGGACCTTAGACATAGACCTTATACATAGGTCAAATGTATTGGTCCCTCACTCTCACCTATTCTACCGACAAATAGCTGTGTTTAAATTTTGAAGGGTGACTGGAGCAGTAGACTTATAAAGAGTGCTGTGGCAATTATAGTATATTTAACTTCAGTTCCCATTTCAGGTCCGCGCTAGTTGCGATAGCGGCGTTCCTGGACGCCTTCCAGAAGATAGCCGACGCTGCTACTAATGCTAGAGGTAAGACTTCATATTATTATTATTATTACCTAAGTCTAAAGATATTCATTTTAGTTAAACATAAAACACTTTTGATTAAACAACTCCAACCAGGTATTAACTTTATTAATTATTAAAAAAATAATGTACAGTATTGTTTTCTGCGTGGTATCAATTTATAATTGTAAGTTTTCTTAGTTGGCATATTTTTTAGAACTATTTACTATATTTTGGCAAGTGTGTGAAGTGTTACTTCTGTAATTATATGCACACCGTTTGTGAACTGAAAAATAGCTTCATTTTTATTTTACTAGATTTTGTTAAAATATATAAATTGTAACAGAATGAATTCGTAGAATATTCTATTGAATGTGTTAGTTATTTGAAATGATAGAAATCGTAAAGTCATTAGTCTTTAATCTTTATCACTTATAATTACTTTAATCACAACGACTAGTCCAATTTTGATATCCTAAAACAATTTCCAAGCAAACATAAGTATTGGAATACTTTAATGAGTAAAAATAGAGACTTGTCAAATAATAGGCGCTTACAATAAATAATATTACATCGTGATGTCAATCATCCACTTATTTCTGTAGATCATACGAGTTGACGTCTACAACTAAGCGTAGTTGTAAAAATCCAATCCAACCAATTTGTATGAAAAACTCTAAATGATATAGTCTTATAGGTAAATTGAGCAGATGATCAGGGTATAATGGTCGATCGTATCCAATCGAGGTACTCAAATACTTTGGTGTACACGCCGGGTATGTCTTCTAAGCCGCACGGTGTGGGCCCGAAGCTGACGACGCCGACCACTTCGAAAACGGTGCCTCTCTCGTACATCAGTGGACCACCGGAGTCGCCCTTGCACGAGTCCTTGCCCTTCTCCCCTCCCGCGCACAGCTGACCCTTCCATAAGGGAACGTTGCGTGGTGGGAGACTGTATGATGTTTGGCACACCTATAATAATAATATTGGGTTTATTTTTTTATTTAATGTTCTTACTACGTGTCCGATGGCGTAGGTAGTTTAGGTTCGAGTCCCACCTAGGACAAATGTTTCGTATGGTATTTGTTCTGTGTCGTTCTGTTCGTGTTAACATATTTAAGTAATAGATTTGTTTCTGGCGGGTCCGATAGCGCAAATAGTAGTGATCCTATCTTGTGGTCCAAATGTCGTAGGTTTGATCCTCATCCAGCACAAATATTTATATGATTAATATTTGTATTTGTTCTGTGTCTGGGTTTTATTTAAGTATTATATTTGTAGTTTCGCTGCTGTCTGTAATATAAATGATTTAAACTACTTATCTCGGAGTCCGCGCAACCTATGAGATGTCTTGTGAATTTATTCTTTTATTTCAATTTAGAGGTCAATATATGGGATATTGTGTGGATAATTTTTTTTGATATTATGTTGACGACAATAAGACAGAATAACTCAAAGTATTGAATTTTTACCTCCATAGAGACCAGGGGCACTCCCACGTGTAACTTGATGTTGCTCTTTTGATGTGTGGCGTTGATAGCTCCCCAACCGGCTACCCACAATTTCAGGTTAGACGGGGGTGAGAGAGTTATGTCTGACCTGGGAAGGCAGATCGGCCGAATGAAGTCTGAAATGTCACAAAATTACAATAAAAATTAGACTTAATATAAATGTTGGAGCAATATTTGTAATATTCTTTCAATACAAAAATTCAATGTGTTTTAACTATGTTATTGATTATCGTTATATACGATACTCGGTAGTATTAAGTGAGCTCAAGAACAGCGGTGAGTTACCGGCAGAGTAGAATAGTACCTCCCCCTGTACCAAGTACCTGTACTAGACCCGACAGATGGCGGTATGACTATTCGCAGCAAAGTGGCTCAAATGCTCAGGACGAGGATAGGCAGCAGAATCCCCGTTGCGAAAACTGCGCTCTGCAATTGCCTACTCTTGGCAATCAGAGCAGAAACAGAGCAATTATGGGCAAAATTACCCCTTTCTTGGGGAGGCCTATGTCCAACTGTGGACGTCCAATAGCTGATATGATGGTGATGATATGCAATACCGTATCAATGACCCATTATTTACTTCTAATTAAAATACCCGTTTACATATTAAAATACATTCATTTGAGTAAGTTTGATAAAATCCGGATTTAATTGGACCGGCGGTACAATTTATAGTTACAACAAAGCCTTGCTTTTGTCATCAAATGGTTCTGTAAAATATTTGTCTTTCGTTTGGTTATTCTCATATAAGCCGAGCTGTAACGACGGAGTGGAATAGTACCTCTCTCTATACCAGTTGTCGTAAGATCCGACAGATGGCGATATATCCATCCGTAACAGCGCTGCTTAATACAGGAAGAGGATGAAGCTAACACGCTTGCCCAGCGCAGTAATTATGGACAAAAATTCCACTATATTGGGGAGGCCTAACTTTTTGGACTGTTGACACTGTCTTTTATACTTAAAAATGTCAACACATGCACTCTGAGTCACTCACGCAGTCATTAACGACAGTATTACCAATATAAAAATACCATTTCAATCCAATTTAAAAACAATTAGAAAAAATCCTAACTTAGTATACAATGTACACTGATTGTTAAGTATACTAACAGGTGAATGGCGCCGTCTGAGCCAGTCTGATTAGGCCGATGTCGTTCCTACGCCTCAGCGGGTTGTACTCCGGGTGGGGGATGTACTTCTCTATGGGTATGATGACCGGGGGTTCGTTGCAGTCTTCGGAACCACCCTGAGCTGGCACGCAATCTTCACCCTCGTGGCTGGTATCGTACTCGCCTAGTCGCACGTTCGTTCTGAAACGCGTATAATACGGTTAAAGTGTTTTAATATTATTCATTGGCCGTGAGGTACCGGCGGAGTAGAATAGTACCTTCCACTGCACCAGGTGTCGTAAGAGGCGACTAAAGTACCAGAACCGCGAAAGCTGTCGTTAGAATATAATCCCAACTAATATTATAAATGCGAAAGTAACTTTGTTTGTCTGCCTGTTACGCTTTCCCGATTAAACCTCTCAACCGATTTTGATGAAATTTGGCATAGACAATCTTTAGACCCTGAGAAAGGACATAGACTATGTTTTCAATTTGAAATAAGGTTGTTAAGGGGTCGAAAATGGGGATGAAAAGTTGTAAGGAAGTATCGCTATTTTTAGAGCTATAAACTTGAAACTTATTTTTCAGGCCATTGAATCGATATAAATAAACATGACATTCATAGTTTGTATAAGTTAAGGTAGGTAAGGTAGAGCGGGCACAGCTGATAAATTTGATTATTATTTTATCTTAATAAGACCTCCGAAAAGTTCGGTTTGGAATAACACGCGAAACACGTTACAGCAAATGAAAATAGTGTCAACATGCTATTCCATTTTTAAATCCTGACCTAGAACGTTTTGCCACGTGCGATATACGATATAACGACTCACGGTGTTCCTAGATCAAGGATGGCGCCTGCGACGCAGTGGGCGGCGGTCAGCACATATTTGCCGCTGATCAGTTCACCGCCGCACAGCAACTTGATTCTGTTGTTCTTGACGTACTCGATCAGCGTCAACCACGGGTACTGGTCCACGGAGGTCGCATTGCCTCCTGGAATATTTATCATTTATATTAGCGTAGGATTGAACAGTGCCCAAATTTTTTTCGCATGTAAACTTTAAGTTATTCGGATGCACCGTTAGAATTTTGACGGGCCCGATAGCGCAGATAGTTGGGAACCTATCTTGTGCGCCAAAGGTCGTGGGTTTGATCTCCACCCAAAACAAATATTTATATGATGCTATTTAGGTTTGTTCTGTGTCTGGGTGTTAATATATATTTTTAAGTAGTATATTTGTGACTCCTCTGTTGCCTGATGTCCGTAACACAAGTGCGCTTTGAGCGACTTATCACGTAGTCAGGTCAATGTATGAGATGCTGTGGGAGTTATTATTATATTTAGATTGTGTTAGTTTTATTAATCGACTTTAATCTAAAACACAACTGGTTGATTCATTAATGATATTAATTATATTTTCAAATTTAAGCTGGAATTATATAAAAAAAATCCAAGTCATTATCTAAACAGATGACATAAACATGGTAAATACAGAAAATAAGGAAACTTACTAGTTTACTATTTTTAATTGGTAGTTATCTACCGACGAGTCATAATTGACTTAACAATTAAACGTGGTGAGAATTTCCAAAGAGTCCTATAATAGTCTCCGATTTCCTTAATGATTGTTCTTTAATATGTTCAGATCTTCAGTTTCACTTAATACTAGTTAACTTTGAATAAACTTATTATATTTTATTATTTCAAATGTAAGGTACTCACCAGTAATCTTGTTTCCACCCCCACTTTCAATTCCGCAGCACCCGGTCCTCGGATCTGGGGGAAAGGCCGTGACTCTAGCGGAACACTTGCCCTTCTGAACTGGCTGGTCTGGTGCTGGACCGCAGCAGACGCTGTATTGGTCGGGACCTTGGCACCTGTCAATTAATTAATCGAATTAATGAATATTTCACAACTACTCGTACATTGACCTAACTCCGTGATAAGTTGCAGTAAGCACTTGTGTTACGGACGACAACAGAGTTATCACAAATAATATACTTAAATACATAATCAACAGCGCTAATAACGCGGTCTTGAACTATCCCGGAATTTAATTTGACATGACTCCTAAATGGCTGGACCGATTTGAATGGTTTTTTTGTATGCGTTGCGGTGGTTTAGATTCATAAACCCAGCCCTGCGGATGGAGTGGCAGTCGGTATTTAGGTTATTTGTCTTTCATTTTGTACTTTGTTTAATTCCCTAATTACTTATATCAATCTTCATCATCAACAATCATCATACCAGCCATTGGTTGGCCACTGCTGGACATAAGCCACTCCAAGAAAGGGGTTTTTTGGCTCATAATTGCCGCATTGGGTGTTGGTAATCGCAAAGCGCAGCTATCGCGACGGGGATGCTGCTGCCCATCCCCGCCCTGTGCATTTGAACTGCAATAGTTCGGATGGATATACCGCCATCTGTTCGGTGCCTTGTCGCCTTTACGAAACCTGGTGCAGTGGGAGGTAATATTCTATTCTGCCGGTACCTCTGTAATTACTTTTCCTAAAAAATAATTTTAGCAATTAAATAATAATCATGCTTCACGGTAAAAACATAGTAACTTTCTCTTTGTTTTTCACAATACGCCTTGATATTAAGCAAACATCAATTCAGTTGGACCTTGACATTCATTATACTGGTTAGTAATACAGGTTTTCCATAAGACTGTCAGCTGGTTTCCTATAGACGTTTTGTCCTCATTGGTGGATAATGTCATGCGAAATATTATTTTATCCTCGGTACACAGAGTTGACACTCAGTTGCAAAGCATTCTTAGTTGAGTTTGACTCACCGTCAGAACTCTTTTTTTTTTACGTTTTATTTGTAATTGATACGTCATATTATGTACGAATGTCAATATTTTGGTTGTTTGTTTTGTTAAGTTTCTTATATTTTATTGTCAAGTAAAATTGATTATATTTTATAATGAAAATCCACAACGTCTCATACAGTGACCTGACTCCGTGGTGAGCCGCTTAAAGCACTTGTGTTACGGATATCAGACAACAGAGGAATTACGAATATACTAATTAAATACACATATTTAATAACATTTTATCTGTCTGTCTGGACAGAACGAACACAAATATCATCATATGAATATTTGCTCTGGGTGTGAATCGCACCCACGACCCTTGGCAAATAGGATCACTACCATCTGCGCCAACGGACTCGTCATATATTTTGAAAAATCATATACCTAAGTCTCATGTTTGCACTTCAACTTTTTCGATGGTCTATAATAAATATGTCCTACACAAACCATTGTGTTAGATATATAGAGACTTTATTTGAATGAACGTTATCATTTTTTTTGCCAACATTCGATAATCTAGCTAGTTACATTGCGAACTAACAATATTTAGAATTTTTACTCTGACATATATACATTTGGAAGACATGTTTTGTTTGAATGTGTAAAAGGTGTGTATGCGAACACGTTATATTTTGTTGTTTTTTAATATATTAATGACCCGCCTCGACTTCGCACTTGTGCTATGAGGGTTTAAATGGTGTTTGTGGGTTTTTTCTAAGAGATGTACATTTACCAAGACGTTTTTGTAGAGTTTTTGGAAGGTGTACATATTTTGAATTATCTCGTCCGATTAAGCCAGCGTTTGCAATATTTGCAAACTTTCGAAACTGCATATTGTATATATTATTATTCAACAGAATCTTTCTATTTTAAAAAAAATCAGCATCAAAATCTCGTTCGTAGTTTTAAAAGATCTATATTTACCTACATAGGGACAGACAGACAGCAGAAAGCGATATTTTATACTATGTTGATATTAAATTGTCCCCTTAAGTTCTTGAATTGGATCTTTACAATATATTTCCTTACGGAAAATATTCGATACGGTCACCGTCAGCCAAGACCTGTTTAGTCACATTATATATATCCGGTAACTATTAATTCAATGGCAACCAATGCAATGACGAAGATTGTTGACCGATAAGTAAACAATATATTTACTTGAATATGTTCATGGCCTCTGTTCGGTCGAAAAATTTGTTGAATTATAAGCATGACTGAGAAAACCTGATATCATCACTGTTCGAGCATGATATTATTGCAATGTTTCATCAATTTATGCAGTGGTTATTGACGTGAATGAATAATAACAAACATTCGCATTTATGTTATCTATGGGATTAATTACACTTAAATCCTAGAAAATTACTACTTTGTCAACTTGAAGTGCAGTCAAAGGACAGGGAGTCGAACAACTTATCCTTGCGTCTTACACAAGCTGATAGAACACATTTAAATGATTCATCATCAACATACTAGATATAAGAAGTCCACTGCTGAATATAGGCCTCTCCAATAAAGGAGGTTGTGTTCCCGTAATTACCGTGTTGGGCAAGCGTTTTAGCAATGCCTATCCCCGTCCTGTGCATTTGAGCTGCCCTGTTCCGAATGGATATACCGCCATGTCGGTTCTGGTATACATTAGTCTCCTCTTACGACACCTGGTGCAGTGGGTAGGTACTATTCTACTTTGCCGATACCTCCCTACAAGTTACTGTCTTAAAATGACATGTCTTTTTTATATACATAGAGTTATTGTGCCCTTAGCGTTCAGGGAATCCCGGATTGTATACCTTCAGTTATTTGTGACGTGTTTTAATACCACAATTCGTGTGATTAATGCTTTTTAATGAGCGGCTATTAATATACAATGATTTTAATGTACTTATATATAGATGTTTACTTTGAACTTTAGTTTACTGTAACATCATTCATATCGTGCCGCGATAGTGTCAGTCTGCAACCCGTCAGCATAAAGGTTGACGATCTTTGAGTATGCAGATTTGTATTTATTTCAGAAAACTGGTTTTGGGTTAAATGTTATTTACATCTAGTGGCGCTCCGCGGTTTCACCCGTAAGTTATAGGGCTTTTACACTAACGTTGTACCCCACTTATACCCACTTAAGGAATGATTTTGGCAAAAATATTTTTCACGTGAAACACGTGTAAAATTATAATTGTCCATATAATCACTTTCTTATTGGAAATATGATTGATCTTATTATTCTTTTCGTTATTGTTATTTTATTGAAGATTTCAAGTGCTTGCAACGAATGGTCCTACTTGAACAAAGTATATTTGACTTTGTAGTTGAACCTTAAATTCTTCATTTGAATAACTTTAAAAATGGCAGAGTTTCAAATATATCCAAATATCCTTCCGAATCACGTTACGTTATAAAAAGAACCGCTATGCAAAATTTCAAGTTTATAACCCTTATAGTTTAGGCCTTGCGTTGATATGTCAGTCAGACAGCGCCTTTTATAAAGTTGGAAGTCTTTTTTTTATAAAAAAAACTAGCTGTGCTCGCGACTTCATCCGCGTGGATTAGTTTTTTTGGGTACCATAGGTATGGTAAGTTTTTATAAGTTAAGGTAAAGAGGTCTTTACCTTAACTTATATAAACTTTGAATGTCATGTTTATTTATATCGAATCAATGGCCTGAAAAGTAAGTTTCAAGTTCCTAGCACTAAAAATAGCGATACTTCCATACAACTTTTCATCCCCCTTATCGACCCCTTACAAACCTTATTTCGTAATAAAAAATAGCCTATGTCCTTTCTCAGAGTCTAAAGATTGTATGTGCCAAATTTCATCAAAATCGGTTAAGAGGTTTAAGCGGGAAAACGTAACAGACAGACAGACAGAGTTACTTTCACATTAATAATATTAGTAAGGAAGTAAGGATACTATTTTAGCGCAGTCATGGTGTTCTGCAAAGGCCGTATTTGTAGGTAAAAGATTTTTTTTATTATTATTTCAGATATAGCTTAAGTTAACGACCTCTTAGCTAAGATTAACCCAAGAGGGCGTTAACAATATTTCTATATGTCACTTTATAATGTTTGAGCTTACTTGGATTTCTGAACGAACGCCAGGTTGTCTTTAGGTACTGGTGGTTGGAGCATCTGGGCCAGGTGGGGGCACGAGTAGATGTTGACGCATTTCCCCTGCTCGAAGTTAGGTGTAATACACCCGTCGTTCGCACAGCACACCTGGCGTTGTTTTATTGTTAGTTGTACAATAATTTAATAATGATCACACTGAGGTAATCAAGAATAATATAAAGTAGTTAGAAAATATAGTTAGTTAAAAAAACGCTGTTCCACTTGAATTTACTAGTAGCCATTTTGTTTCTGTTAAAATAAAGCTTTCTGGTTGTATACAAATGACTTGCAATTGGTTTACAGATAATTGTTAAATTGCTGCTTGGTTTTTGTTTGGCAAAATGCTGATTTCAGAAATTCTCAATTATAAAATTTTTGAAAATCTTTACCGAGCTATTTTTGTACGGCTGTACGATTTGCCTTTTTACGAGGGTCGAGAGGTCGGAGACAAATATAACTTAAAAAGGAATTTTAAGTTATATTTGTCTCCGACGATCGTCTTTTATTGTTTCAATTTCAATTGTATTTAAACCACTCCCTTAGATAGGACGCGCATCCTAGTAAACTATTGATTGCAGTATTAGATATCACAATAGTCTGATTAGATATCACAAGATAACTGAACTATCATCATTCCTCAAAACTTTTTGATTTGATGAAGAACAAAGCTTGCTAGCAGCAATCAGACATGACGGAATGGCTGTAGTTACGTACTTTGGGAGTGGTTCCTTCAAAGCCACACGCGGCCTTCTTTAAAATATCCAGGTCAGCTGGGGTTCTGTTAGGTTTGCTGACCAGTTTCAGCATATCAGGACAGTTCTGGATCACCACACAGTTGCCCTGCCCTCCAGAGGGAGCGGTGCAAGATTCTGTGAATATTAAAAATTTGTTATTCAAGATAGATTTGGGAAACTGTAAGATGCGAGAGATAGTCATTGAACATTTCGTTGTTTGTTAATTAACCTTAATATGACCGTTACATCGGTGTATTCTTATGCGCATTTATAATTTATAATATAGTTTTTATGTGACCTATCAATTTATAGGTCGGATTAATAAGCATTATTTTAATTTATCTTATAAAGTGAATATTCGCCTCGATAGGCGTAACATTTTATTGTATCTTCGTGAGGTGTCAAGTATCCACTTATATACTTCCCGATATATGGTAGCCGACTTTCATACTTTACTTTATGAGATTGTGTCGGACATTAGAATTATATTTGTTGCATTATTTATATTGTTTTTCTGCTCGAAAACTTCGAAACTAGAGCGAATTGAAAACCCATTAACTTGTAACATTATAGTATTGTAGACGATTATATATAATATATACGACACTGCAGTGAGGTACCGTCAAAGTAGAATAGTACTTCTCCGAGGTGTCGGAAGAGGCGACGAAGCGAGGCGGTATATCCAACTGAAATAGTGTATCTCAAATGCACAGGTCGTAGATTATTATTCCCGACGCGAAGGTTGCGCTCCGCGAGTGCCGACACGATCGGCCCAGCGCGGCAATTATGGGCAAAATTCACCCTTTCTTGCGGAAGCCTATGTCAAGCGGTGCACTTGGCTGATATGATAATGATAATGATATATAAAATTCAATTAAATAATACTTCTATGTGCTAAAACTCAGAAATGAGTCTTAATAACACTTTAAAAAATAAGGAAAATCTAAAACTTGTTTAAAACTAGTGGGACTTGTCTCATCAAGATATTTAAGTGTTTTCCTTGTCTGCTGGACTGATTTCAAAATACTGTGTGTCACTTTATTGAAATATGTTATACAGTTATACAAGTTTGGTATGGATGTTCTACAAGATTGGTATGTAATTCTCAGCAAGAACAAGCGTTCTTAAGTAATCGAATTCAAAAACTACATTTTCTTCTAATAAAATCAGTTTTTAATTCAATTAAAGTGCCGTGAGGTATCGGCAGAATAGAATAGCACCTCCCACTGCATTAGGTGTCGTAAGAGGCGACTGAGGTACCAGAACCGACAGATGGTGGTATATACATCCGAAACATGCAGATGGGCAGCAGCATCTCCGTCGCGATAGCTGCGCTCTGCGATTGCCAACACGCTTACCCAGCGCGGTAATTATGGCGCGGCAAAAAACCACCTTTCTAGGAGAGGCTTATGACTTATGTGGACTTCCAATAGCTGGTATGATGATGATGATAAATTTATTGAAATAGCTGAACGTTTTTTAACTGCAATGAAACCAGGTCAGAAATACCAAGAATAAACGAGCGTATATGAAAGGACTAATGCGAGTAACGGAAATGAGAGAGGTATGCCAAGATCGTAACAAGCGGAGATCCATAGTCTCTGCCTACCCCGATGGGACACAGGCGTGATGTGTGTATGGGAAATTGTCAAGACTGCATTTATCATATTAACTGTAAGAAGTCCACTATCCACAGTTGTGGATTAACCGACCAGACAGGTCGATTCATTTTTTTTAATCAATAGTGGCAACTTATTGTATCTGAGCTGAGCTGTTTTGGATGCATATACCTTCGCATGTTAGATTCGGTACCTCAGTCGCATATTACAATACCTGGTACAAAAATAAGTACTATTCTACTCTGCCGGTACCCCACGGCACGGTTGATGCATTAGTGATTTTTTTTCATACTTAAATCACTTACAGAAAGCAAAGTCGCCGTTTTTCTTTGTTTGCTTACTTACTTATTTCTTTGAGGCACGTGACAAATTGTGAGGTTTCTATACACAATCTATGTATATTTGTAAATGACGAATTATCTGAATTTCGATGGTAACCTTCATCAGCTTCTTCTCAGTCAAAGTACTTTGCTTTAAGTCGTGTATATGTGCTACACGAGAACTACAGATTTGAGATATGGATTTGTTAACCTTCTTACATCTACATATCGGCTGTCAAAATGTTTTTAACAAATATTATTAAAATTGAATCCTATTTTACTAGAGTAAGAAATAAATAAATACAAAAGGAAATGCTTTCATATCTCTTAAGAAATCAATTAATTGAATTTCTGACCGTCGATATGCCCAATCAAAATGGCGCCGATAGATTAAATCTTCAAGATTTTTATCAATGAATTAGTCATAAAACAAGTTTATGAATCGAATTAGTTAATGTACTTCTTGTTATGTCATTTAGAAGGATAATTGTGCAAATGTGTAATTACACGTAATTTCAACGTTCAAAGCTCCCACATTATCCTCTTGATGGTGAGAATCCCAGCGCAATATCTTTAACCGCACTGAGGAATTCTTATGGAATTTATCCTACAATTAGTTCCACCTTTTATCTCTGACATAATAATTGTTAACTGAACTTGTCTTCGGTATAACAGTGGTTTTACTATTCTATTTATGTTTTTTATACTCTTAGTATAATAATTGCAAGCGCCATTAAACAAGAATATTATCCTCATGTTCTTTAAGCGAAATAAAAACGTCTACAAACATAAGAGAATAAAATATCTAAATAGCTGCTATTGGTTTATATCATTTTGTATATTATAATGGCTTTCCTTATGAATGTTGAACCGTTGCTTTTAACCTTATATCAAATGTCCATAGATTATTGAATTGCTTCCTAGATTCAATAATTATATATACATTGAAGTAGATAAATGTGTAATGACTTTATACGAGTGATTTACGTTCTACATAAAGTCGACTATGTTATAAGCATTCATAGTGGTTTTGATGGAACTATGTGTTTATATACATTGTATAAATATAAATATATATATATATATATATATATAATAGTAGTTTTAAACCAGTTCTTGGGTCTCTAACCTGCTTATTATGATAATGTATTTTACATACACATTGTGTACGTATATAAAAATGTAATTACATCTATTTTATCACAAACAATAAAAAAAAAACATACATGCTTACTTGATAGGGTTCGAATCTACGGTGGATAAAATTTACGTTAGTCTCTGCGGTATCTAGTGTCTTCATACCACTACGCAAATTATATCATTACATCTTGATACTATTGTAAGTAGTATAGATAGGACCAATGAACCCTTCTCGTAGACACTACTACGAACTGAATGGTGGGATCTTATCAGCAATCTTTAAAGTAATTAACGGTATTGGATATTAATGATTTCTTAATTAAATCTACTGTATCTTTTCATTTAATAGTCAAAAGATTTCTGCTGAATCAGTTATGTTTTATGTCTTGAATAATTAATGGTTATCATAACAAGGATTAAGAGTTGAATCATAAATAGTAATACCCGCTATAATTACATGCGCGTGTGTTGTAACTTGTTATATTAACTAATTAACTATAGAACCCGTTCGTACTCCTGAAGAATATTAACTTCGTTGTATATATGTATATGTATATGTATGTATATATATATATATATATATGCTTTCTTATTATTGATTAAACGGTGTCCGAATTAATCGATCTCATATATCGGGATACATGCTACACCTTCCGGGTTTTCTACATATTACCTGTGCTGACATAATTTCTCAACTTTAACACAGGGAATTTATTGTTAAATACGCGATGTTTATGTTGCTCATTACAATTATGATGACCTGCGTATTTCCTGATTATTTGATTACATTCTTATATATGTGTTTTCATAAAGAATCTGCGAATTAATTATTTCCTTACATTAGAGCGGTACAATATATAAAATATTATAAACGCGAGGCAAACTATATTGTATGTATCTCGTGCAAAAACCGGCACAAAATTAGCTCTCAAACAAAAAGCAGGTATACAAAAAAATAACTTACGTCCATTCACGCTGAGTGTTGAAGCGATCGCCGCCACGGTAACCAACAGAAACTTCATTTTTGTGCCGATATACTAAGCGAGTCTAAAACATAATACGAATTTAATAACTTATGTAAATTGGTATCAATGTGTTGACGTCCGCACTCCGCCGCTGCCGGGCCGGTTCTGTGACTGAGTCGCCGATGCCGGCATTGATTAAGTACCCAAGATGTTTTGCCTGTTCGCATAGTTGTCGCGGGAAAATGACGTACCCGGCTAACTAACTGTGTTGACTCACTGAGGCTTCGTTATTAAAAGTTTCAAGGGGCAAACAATTCATATAGGATAAGCGTTCGATGTAAATATTTATCCCTTGAGGAAAATTAAGTATTGCAGCATAAAGAATATGTGCAACCTGCGGGTATTTGTTTCGCTGTAGTTTATAAAAGTATTTTACATTGAATAGAAAATTTGTACAATTAGAAATATGTTATAATTGAAGGTGATATACTAGACATCAAGTATACACTGCATATTATGCTAACGTTTGCTGTATATTTATGCCATTTGGTGTTATCTACATGTTTGGGCAGCAAACCCTCTCTGCACTGTTCACATTGCAGTGAACGTATTCAACCATGTTATACCACAATATCATAAACGTTGTATTTTTATTAGATTAGAGCGAAGTAGAACTTACTCTGTACCAGGTCTCGTAAGAGGCTACTGAGGTACCGGAAACGAAAGATGGCGGTATGTCTATCTATTACAGTGTAGCTAAAAAGCAAAAGGGCTCTGATGGGCAGCGTCCCCGTCGCGAAGGTTCGCTCTGCGTTTGCCAAAACGCTTGCTCAGCGAGGCAATTATAAGCAAATTGCCTCTTTATTTGGCCTTCCAAGGCCTCTGTAGCCTATGTAGGACGTCTTGTGGCTAATATGATGACTCTTCGAGTAAATAAATCCTGCGGTTATACTCAGATCGTCTGTCCATCTTGCGGATGGACTATACTTTATCGAAGAGTAAATTTAAATAGATACTTTCATTGAAGAGTAAAGAATTGTAAAGAGCAATTTTCATATTTTTATTTAGTTGAAAATTGAGTTTCAAATCAAAGTAACACTTTTCGTACTGGCTCCAAATTGTTTGTTTTTTTTGCTGTTCACAGCTTGTTTTAAGCAGTCGTCTGGGTATACGTTTATTTTTGGTTCATAAATGATTTTTATTCTAAAGTGATTTAAAATACAAGTAATTATAGAGTGGTGAATGTTTATTCATGCCTATAAATATTATTGTTCTTAATAGAAGAATGGAAACGTGCCGTCCAAGACAACTACGCATCTGCCTTAGTTGCGAGTTGCAAGACAACTTCGCACTGGAATGTCCATACTTTGCTCGGTATTTTTTTATTTCTGGTATTTTGTATACGGTCATAATGAAGGCAAAACAAAAAAAAACCTACAAAATATGAAAATTTACTAATAATATTATATTTTTACCTGTTTTTTGATGGCACAAACTAAATACACAAGACATGAATAATAAACGTTGTGCATATTATTTTACAATAATATACAATAATTTAATATATAATTATTGCATAATAAATAATACTTTTGTTACCCGTTAATGTGTTAAAAAAATGTTAGCAAATTTCCAGTTTTAAACCTCATAAATATCATTCATATAGTTTTTTTATGTATTGTTAGAAGACGCAACATATGTGTATAAATAATACATATTTAAAATAAATAAAATATGTTTCAGAAACAAAGCACTGATTATATACGAAACCTTTGTTCAAAAAGAGAAATAAACATACTGAATTCTAAACAACCTTCTCATTTTGTTCGTCAATTTGTGCTCACTACTGATGAGGCGACGTCTTGGTTGCCTCATAATCAATAAATATAAGCTCAGTTTTTCATTATTTGGAAACTCGTACATGTTTTCAAAAACTTTTATAAGGCGGATCGGCAACCTCGCAAATTTAAACAGAACAACCCAAAGAGGTGGTTTGATGGTATTATTCATTAGAATGCCTATGGTGGTATGAAGAAAGAAAACAATACACCAATATATGGTATATTGGTGTATTGTTTTCTTTCTTTAAATGTCATTATTAGGCATTATTTTGGAAGTATTAGAAGTAGTCAATGCTGCAGTATATTAGTGTATTACATGAGACTGACCTCTGAAAAAAATCTTCATATAGTTAATCTCTCTTATTGACTTACCTAGTTCTGGAGCCTAAACATCATATAAGGTATGTAAATAATAGATAATTAATTTAATTTATATAAACTTTGATGTTGTATTTATTTATATACACAAATCAATTGTCTAAATAGTAAGTTTTGAGTTTCTAGCTCTAACAATAGAGATACTTCCATACATCCCCCCTTTCGACCCCTTACAACTCTTATGTGGAATGAAAAAGTAGCCTATGTCCTTTGTAAGGCTTTACACTATATTTGTATCAAATTTCAGTATAAGTGCGGTTCAGTAGCTTCGGCGTGATTGCGTAACAGACAGACAGAGTTACTTTTAGATTTATAGTATTAGTAAAGACTGACAAGCGGCTATTAAACGTTACAGTTAACGGAAAGTGTCTGGCAGTATTCATTATAATTACTTTACAATGTTCCCTAAAAATATATGTACCTTTTTTTAACTACCTTCAGCATCGGATTCATTATAATTGGCTGTCGGTCCAAGTTAGCAGTTAGTGTATGTATATTACTCATCTACTTCATCATCATCATCATCATCATCATTACAGTCCACTGCTGGATATAGGCCTCCCCAAGAAAGGGGTAATTTTTCCCATAATTGCCGCGCTGGGCAAGCGTGTTGGCAATGGCAGATCGCAGCTTACGAGATGGGGATGCTGCTACCCATCCCCACGCATTTGAGTTACACTGTCTATAATAGATATACCGCCATCTGTCGTCTCTGGTACACAAGAATGATAAGTGTAAGAAAATACCAAAAATTACGATTTAATTTTACAACGCAGCCTACTCGTAGCTGTCAAATATTTGAAGTAATATCTATTTATAAATTGAAATGTGTCATTTGGTTGTCAAATATTTTTGTGGATAGTACGGAGTTCACCGAGTCATGTAATCCCTACTATCCCAACTAATATTATAAATGCGAAAGTAACTCTGTCTGTCTGTGTTTCGCTTTCCCGCTTAAACATCTCAACCGATTTTAATGAAATTTTGCATAGACCTTGAGAAAGGACATAGGCATATTTTATAATTCGAAATAAGGGTTGTAAGGGGTCGAAAGGGGGTCTGAAAAGTTGGATGGAAGTATAGCTTTTTTTAGAGCTAGAAACATGAAACTTATTTTCAGGCCATTGATTCAACATAAATAAACATGACATTAAAAGTTTATATAAATTGGGGTAAAGAGGTATGGTATCCAAAAAAACTATTCCACGCGGACGAAGTCGCGGGCACAGCTAGTAGTTAGTAAATATAACACAGTGCCAGAGGACACAATAAAAAGTAATCAACGTCTGACTCGAGAACTCGCTTACCTGTAAGCAAATCATATAAGAACCCGAGACAGAAAAAAGAACCTGGACACAAGAAAAACATGTTACACTTGTAATCACAAGAAAAAACGACACCCGTAGATATACATAGATATAAACTGATGTGTCGAGTGCAACTAACAGATGTGTTTATTAATGAGAGGTTAAAATTTTTTGTCTACTAATACCGTTTTATTTATTATTTTCTTGATGTTATATGATCTATTAGAGATACGAAAACCAAAATAATTTTCCAAAAATTCCTGTTTTAATTTTGTTTATATTTCTTAGAAAGTTAGTATTGTCAATTTTCAGTTTTTGAATAATGCTTATTCTTATTTCTTTTCTGAGTAGAGAAAAAACTGATGTGTGCCAATTGTAATATAACCGTATTATTGGTTGTCATTTTTTGTCTAGTAATTGTTATTTTTTTCTTTATGTTATATGATCGATTAAATTTACAAAAATCAAAATAATTTTCCAAAAATGCCAGTTTAAATTTTTTATTAAATTTCTTAGAAGTTTAGTTTTATCAACTTTTAGTTTTTGAATAATGCTTTTCTCTACTACTAAGTGTACTGATAGTACTAGTGATTAGTAGTGATTGTAGTGATTCTTGTAGAAACTTACAGCCAAAGAATTTTATATGTGTAAAAAAATATGAAACATAATGAAAAACGTTGTTTTTATTTATATAATTTATATAACCATAAGTACATTATATGTTTTATACTGAGATAAATATCAGTAATTTATTTATTTAACTTTTTGCGCATATATAAATTGATGTACATATGCCGGAATTAATGCCAAGTGGCATTACCTATCATCGGGCAAAGCAGAAAAAGGACAAGGTGGTGCAAAACAAAAAAAATAACAAAAGAATAATAAAGAATGAATATATTAATAAAACTAATATACAATTTTCAGATATTGAATAATACATTGTGGACAATTTAAGTGAGAACAAAAGGACTAAAGAGAATGCGTAAGGCTCTCTAAAATACAGATTTAATCGATACTTGTTTAATATTAAGAGGAAGCGCATTCCAGATTCCTATAGCTGTCACAGTATAAGAATGGGGCATGGTGTCACTTGTATGCCCTGTCGTAAGTTTGAAACGAGTGTTCGCAAATTTGGATTTTGTGACAGCTACTATCAATATCGTCGTTAGGTTATTTTGCTCTTCCATTAGTCTCTGTGAGCAATTATTAATAAGTAGTAGAGGAGTAGTTAGATTGTAATTTTAGATCGTATCCAGACCAGGTAGTCGAAGACTTTGGTGTAGATTCCGGGCAGGTCTTTGGTTCCGCACTTTTGGGGTCCAATGCTCACTACTCCGATTATCTCCATGATCTGTTTCCCGTCATAGGTTGTTTTCATCATCAAAGGGCCTCCAGAGTCGCCATTGCAGGAATCCTTACCGAGCTCACCTCCAGCGCACAACTGTTTGCTCCACAATGATGGGGCTTTTTTGAGCATTTTACGCGAATAGGCGGCCTGACAGTCCTGAAAACAAACAACAAAACTGCAAACGTTTGGAGGAGGAGGTTGGCAAGAGCAGTGTGATCTTGAAGCAAACGTAAGAAGCCTTAAGGAAATGTGAACGCACCGCTGTGCTAACGATTGGTACTTCGACGAATTGCTTGACTCTACTTTGCGAGATGCGATCACTAACTTTTCCCCAACCGGCGACGACGGCCCTTAACGCAGTGTTCGTCACGTCCATTATGGGGAGACTGATTGGTCGGATGAATTCTGCAATTAAAATTGGACGAGTATATCAAATAATCGTATATATATACATACATACATCACGCCTGTGTCCCATCAGGGCAGGCAGAGATATGGATCTCCACTTGTTACGATCTTGGCATACCTCTCTCGCTTCCCTTACTCGTATTAGTCCTTTCATACACGCTCGATTATTCTTGGTACTTCTGACCTGGCCCTTTTCTAATATCTCTTCTACCTGGTTAAGATATGTATGCACTTGATGGGTCCGATGACGCAGATAGTAATGATCCTGTCTAGTACGCCATAGACAGGTTCGATATTTACACACATATTTATATGATAATATTTATGTTTATGTGTCCCAGACAATTTTAATTTAATTTATTTTGGAATACCTCCGCAGGAGGTACCTCATTTTACAACCTTAACGTATGTAGGAGGAAATGTTACTAAAACCGTTGATTACCATTTTGGTTCTTAAGTGTGCGATGATCATTCATAATTTTCAAATGGTTAATCGACCCATAGTACATGAGGTAGACTTCATACAAAAGGTCGTCTGCATTAGTTCCTCACTCTCAACTATTTCTACCGCCAAATAGAAATGCTGTGCATTGCTGTGTTCCGGTCTAAACGGTGAGCGAGGCTAGGTAATTTGGCATAATATCTTCAAGTTACAAGATTGGCAACGCGTTAGTGATATACCTACTTACGTCTTTAGGCAGCAGCGACGCTTACTATCACGTGGACTGTATGCTTGTATATCTTTGTGTAATAAAAAAGTACATGTCATACATAATATCCTACTCGTTGCCTTAAAGTATGTACTATCTATATATATAGTTCTTCTAATTCTAGTTAGTTGTAGTTATATTAAAAACAAGTTTACCATATTGCCGGATACAAGTACCTGTGTACGGGGCCGTGTCCTTCAGTCTCAATAGAGCTATATCGTTTTTGGAGGTTGTGATGTTGTATTCTTCATGGACAATTATACTTTCAATGCCTATCGAGACAAATGGAGGAGCACAATCCGTGTCCTGGCAATCTTCCGTGGTCCGGAGGTCATACTCCCCTAATCGCACGCTTACCCTGAAAAGTAACAAGACTCCGTGACAGTTTTTGGTAGTAAGTGACATTTGGTATTCATCAAGTTTGGCCCTAATTATAATTGGGAATTGTTAATAGCCGCGAGCTGCGAGGTACCGGCAGAGTATAGTACTACCTAAACTTGTACCAGGTGTCGTAAGAGGCGACTGAGGCACCAGAACCGACAGATGGTATATCCATCCAAAATAGTGTAGCTCAAATTCACAGGACGGGACGGGATGGGCAGCAACATTCCCGTCGCAAAAGCTGCGCACTGCGATTGCCAACACGCTTGCCCGGCGCGGCAATTATTCCCCCTTTAGCAGTGGAATTCCAATGGCTGATATGATGATGATGATGATAATTAATAGTTTTTTTTAATAAATATGCTTTTAACGCCTCTAAACGTTGATGTTTATATTCATATATAAAACTAACCACTTGGTATAAGTAAATGTATAACCACCAGCTTGTCCTACAGATTCATCGCTGGTTGCTCGCTTAGTGATAAATTTGTTCTAAATATAGTATTAGGTCGTGTTTGCAGCCGACGTAAAAAAAGGATATTATGACGATTTGTTAGTGCTAGTAGCAGGCTATTTAAATAATTTGAGATGAGTGGAATATTTAACTTTATAAACAACTAAAGTTCCCATCATGATGGTGAAGTGAGATTTTGGCTGGTCTAAGGAATTTGCAATAATGACAGAACATCTTAAGGTACGGTACTTTTCATAGATCTTGTCATTTAGTTCATAACAAACAACGTCTCATATCGGGAACAGAAATAAGTTGCCAAAAGCAATAGATTTGTATTCAAATTGGTATTCGTCACATAAATGTTTGTCTTGGGTGGGGATCGAACCCTCAGCGTACAAGACAGGATCACTGCCATCGTCGTCATCTAAAATGATATTTGATTGATGATCACTTTGACAAAGTTACACAGTTGTGTACTTACGGGGTTAATTTCATGCAATGTGCCGCTGTTAGAACATATTTGCCGCTTATCAATGTTCCGCCACAGTATAAATTCGTTTTACCGTTTACCACGTACTCTAACAATACTAGCCAAGGATACTCGTCCAAGCCCGCTGCCGAGCCACCTGGAAACATTGGTCACATTTTAATATTATAACACTTAGCTAGATGCGATACAAAATTAAGTGATTTAATTGGTTTTACAAAATGAATTGTTAGTCATATTAAAAAAAATATATTAAATTTTCTTTCGTTTACTAGAAAAAAAGTTAATTTACATGTCTTTTTTGTTGGCTTTTATTATCGGAGTATGGTATTAATGGTTTTTCAATGGATTGTTTTATTTAAATAAATATTTTTACTTACCTGTAAAATATATTTTATGTTTTTGTTTCACTTATAGGTTTCACATAGTTCTTGTCACATTTACTTAAACAGCCCAGAATAAATTAGAAAAGTTAAAATAAATATGGGGCTAATGTTGTAGTTGTAAAACATAATGGCAGTTGGTAAAATAATTGTATTCAGATAAAATAGATATACCGACTTACTGCGTGCTACTCGGCTTTTGTCAGTGAATCGCCATGTTTTACTGCCAAGATATGGTTTACACGTGTTTCCGTTCAATATACTATTAAGAAACAATTCTATTCCTTAAAATTTTGAATGCTTTTCTGGTTTTCGTGCTTTAAATTATGAATACAAATTATGAAAATCATTTAAACACGTGCCTCGACAGCCTTCTACTTGAGACAAAAAAGTACACCGCTGCTTACCAACTATTCTAGGTGCCGCGGCGGCTTCCAACCCGCTGCACTCGGTGTTAGGGTCTGGTGGGAACTCGGTCATCAGTTTGCTGCAGTTATCTGCACGACCCAATCTATCCGGCGGTGGTCCGCAACAAAATGAGTTCTGTCTCTCTTTGCAACTGAAAATTAGAACAAAGTTTAGGATCAACGTGTTAATTGTAATCTGTTGTAATCTACCTTTCTTAGGTACAAGAAATAGCTGCATTTAATAACGCTGTTCCAATGGACGAAGTGAGGCGTCTAATGATAAATTAGTAGTTTTATACATATGAATTAATCAAATCGATGATAACACATGGTGGTGTTATTAATATTAATAATGATAAATTGTGTAACAAAATCCGAGTAGTAAAATAGTAAAGTTTTTGAAGAGCTAAAATTATCAATTCACCGAAGAGTCCTTTGTGATTTTGTAGAAAATTACGGTGATATATAAGTATAACAAAATATATATGTGTGTAATAAAATGACGGTCATCGTATGATAAAAACTCTGGTTATGTATTTATTAAAAGATAACCGACAAGACATTCGCCTAACAATTATGGCAATTGTACCACACGGTAGGTCATAAGTGGTTATACAGATTTAATTTGTATGTATCAAATTGTATTTTGTGACCGTGACATGAATAAATAAAATACAAAAATATATAAATATTTGTCCCAGGTGGAAATCGGGGGAAATATGTATTGAAGTAATTTCATATTTGTGATTCCTCTATTTTCTGGTGTCCGTAACACAAGTGCAAGTGCTTTAAGCGACAGAGCGGCAATTATGGGAAATATCTCTGTTCAGCAGGCGATCTCCACTAGCTGATAGGATGATAATGATAACTTATTACTAATTTTGAATTGCAATAACAACCGAGCAAAATCTAATATCAATATCTAATATTCAAGCAAAATCTTATATTAAATTTAATATCTATCATCACCATTATCATCATATCAGCCACAAGACGACTGCTAGACATAGACCTCCCCAAGTAATCTCCAATAGGACCGGTTGTATGCGACCTGTGTCCAGCGCGATCCTGCGGTTTTAGTCAGAACGTCTGTCCATCTTGCGGGTCTCGCTCTACGCTGTCTAATGAATATTTCCAATATCTAAATCTTAAGTATATGTTATTTTTAATCTAATTGCTAAGAATGATGCTGGAAGCAAACTAATATTATCGGAACACCGTATACACATTCGAAGGGATTCAAAGCTGTGATAAAATATATTAAGGTCCTTAAATGAAAAGTTATACTCTCTACACATTCGTAATAGTGGGCTATTATACTGTACATTATTTCCGGAAAAAGGTACACAAAACAGATGCTGTCTACGGTTGGATGTAGAGGAACATAAATGGAAATACGTAAACGTCCATGTAAAGAGTGAAGCACACTCGCACACACACATATATATTAATATTAAGTAGGTACTTACAGCGAATGAGTTATGAATCTCATATCATTCTGTTTAATTCTTTTTGTTGCTAGGTTTTGTAGAGAATTGCATTGCTGTAGCGGCTTACACACACCGGATTTGCCATCAGGATTGAAGCATTCTGGGCAGCAAACCTGAAAGTAGTCTTGTTTATAGAGTTCTGTTATCAACTTTGCGTTTGTTCTCCACCTAGATGTAAAACACTTCTTGGTCTTATTTTCTCAGAGAGTTGTCAAAGTTAAAGATATTCTCAACAGCTCGCAAGAAGCTTACAAATAAAGTTATAATGCTGTTATTTTTTATTATAAAATGTAAGCATTGATGCCGCCCATCAAAACACAAAGAAAATACATTTCTGGCGGCCTTTATTTCTGGCATAACTCACCAGATATAATTGTCATACGCCATAATGTTATCGACTCGTCATTTTTGGTTACTTACACTCACGACTTGACTCACAAATAAGTCAAACAACATCACATACTTTGACCAGACTCCAAGTCGAGTCGCCTTAAACATTTGTGTTGCCGATGTCATTTTATAACCCTATTTCTGATGTACGTTATTTTATATATATTTTTATTATATCATATGTATTTATTGCGTCTATTTATACAAATATGTATGTAACGTTTATCTATTTTGTGTATATATTGTCTGCACCACTATATATATATATATTTTTCTGTTTCGTATAATGGTTGACTGGGAGATAATGCCAACTGGCATTAAGTCCGCCATTTGCAGGCTCGACATAAGCTCGGGCGGCCATCGTTGGGGGTGAATTTAATTATGAAATTCACCAATTGAGAACGGATGGAGTGAGCCCGGCAGCTCTTCGGCTGCCAGTTATCGTTCGTTGGGGCAGGGACTGCACGCGTTCACCGGCTACGCTGTGTACTGCTCTATAATATGAACGCATGTGCAGGATTAGTAATGGTGTTGTGCCAGCGAGAGGGCGGGGAAGGGCTACGATTTTCTCGGTAGTTTTGTCGGGCGGAGATCTGAGCATTATTTGTTTGTGGTACTTACGAAAGCGCCCTGGTTACATCCAGAATAAGAGAGCAGCTTGCTTAGAGAACTACTGCTATTCAGGGCTCTTATTCCCAATGGGTGGAGTTTCGGACAGTCCGTGATGTCTTTACATATCCCCTTACCGCCGTCCGGGGTGTCACATTCTAAAAAACATTGATGTCTGTAGAATTAATTATAGTAAGGATATCACTAGCTCGTTGCCAACATTGTAAATATATTATATATGCCACATTAATCAGCAATTCTACTGCTTCTCTCATACTTCGAACCGGAACACAGCAATACGGACGCTGTTGACCGACAGTAGACATAGGTGAGGGTGCTGGTGTCAATGCTGATGCCATTTATGTCTTCCTCAAATAATCAACGAGTTTGGTTAAACCACTGCCATGCGGGAAATAGCTCAATATTGATTTGTTTATAGGGTAGATGTCATCATCACTCTTAATAATAATATATTCCACAACATCTTATACATTAACCTGACTTCACGGTCAGTCGCTTGAAGCACTTGTGTTACGGACATCAGACAATAGGGGAATCGCAAATATATTACTTAAATTTATATATTTAACACCCAGACACAGGACAACCATAAATATAATAAATTAAGTATCTGTTATAATGGGAATTGAACCCACGATCCCTGGCGCATAAGATAGGATCAAAATTATATCGTGGGTTTAGGTCCCTCCGAGTTATTTCTGTATATAAATACCTCATAAAAAAAGTCGTCTGCATTGGTAACTTACTCCCACCTATTTCTACCGCCAAATAGCAGTGTTCAGATTGCTGAGTTCCGGTTTGACGGGTGAGAGTGGAAATTACTTGGTCATGTAGCATATATAATATCTTCACAAGGTTGGCAATTCGCTAGTGATATTACGAGCGTCTATAGATGTGTGTTGCTTATTATTACGCGGACTGTATTGAATGTGGATCTAGTCTTTTAATAAAAAAATTGGTCATGTCTATGTAAATAATGTTGCTTCGTTTTTTTTTTATTTTGTATAATATTTATGTTTGTGACCAGTATACTAGTAAACATGATGTATGTAACTCACAAATGAAATCTTTGTACAATAAAGGTCAGTGTGGGTTATCCTTTGGATAAAAACATATGTCATCGCGTATCTTTTAAAACTCCGCTGCACATATATTATTTTGTATTAACTTATTTTTACAAAATATTTTTTGCAATAGTTTTTTTTTTATCTACAACGACTCGATAACAATTGTCGACTGGGAAACACAGGCATCTGGAAATGACTTACTTTTATTTTATTCTAGCTGATATGACAGACGTTCTCATGTCTCAACTATGCATATTAATTATTTGTTTTATCACTAATTGGTATCCCTACTAATATTATAAATGCGAAAGTAACTCTGTCTGTCTCTGTGTTCTCAACCTCTCAACCGATTTTGATGAAATTTGGCACAGACAATCTTGAGACCCTGAGAAAAGAGATAGGCTTTTTTTTCAATTCAAAATAAGGGTTGTAAGGGGTCGAAAGGGGGGATGAAAAGTTATATGGAAGTATCGCTATTTTTAGAGCTATAAACTTGAAACTTATTTTTCAGGCCATTGATATAATATAAATAAACATGATATTCAAAGTTTATATAAGTTAAGGTATAGAGGTATGGTACCCAAAAAACGATTACATGCGGACGAAGTTGCGGGTACAACTAGTAATTAATATAATATCGGGTAGGTCAGAGGTACCAAAAATAAACGAGCGTGTATGAAAGTACTAATGCGAGTATGGGAAGTGAGAGACGTGTTCCAAGATAGCGTAACAAGTGGAGACGCAGTGGAGGGAGATGGGACACAGGCGTGAAATATGTATGTATGTACGTACGTACGTACGTGTAATGTTATATTGAATACAAGTTGACCGACAGACGTTGTCTTGTTATATGTTTGTCATGAAAAAAATATTACGTCTATAAATTGAGGATTTTAACTATCCCATCTCTCAAATTGAATCAAAATGTACACAGTAGTAGTTTAAGTAAACAATTTAAAAAAAATATCCTTTCATATATTTAGAAACTCCTCCCCGCAATACATCGGGGCATGTAGTTTTTATATACAAAGAACGCATGATACCTATCTTCGACCGATACATCTGTTTTGAATTATATTTAAAGTGCTAATTTAGGTCAACTGTTATAGTAATATTCGTATCATATCTCATGCTTAGCTGACTCTGAGATGACTTGCTCAAAGCACTTGTGTTACAGGCATCAGACAACAGAGGAATCACAAATATAAAATTTAAATAAATATTTCAACACCCAGACACAGAACAATCACAAATATCGTTATATAAATACTTGTCATGAGTAGAGATCGACGCCACGGCCCTTGGCGCGCAAGATATGATCACTACCATCTGCGCCATCGGGCCCACAGTTATGACCGACAGTTACAATAATTAATGCCATAACGATGGGTACATCAGAAACGTCAATGAACCTGCTAAGTTTTCTTGAATTGTCTTGTCTATTTCTTCTATAAGAACCTTCTGCTGATTATAAAAAAGACAGCAGAAGAGTATTATAAAAATCGATCCAGTCGATCAGGCGTGGTGTCGTGTTCAAGGGAAATGTGGAGTTTTATTTACTTCTTATTTATACACCAACGATCAGAAATTCAATTCGCTTTAGGGACATAAAGGCAATAGTTTTTGTTTTTATATATTTCTGACTTTTGTTCATAGTTTTAACCAAATGAGGATTCAATTTTAATAATGTTTGTTAAAAACAGCTTTTTTAATAATGAAGTTATTACAAAGTAATAGCTTTTTATTTTATTTTTTGTTATTCCTGTAGACTGGCTCATATTAATTATGACAATTGAATTTATGATCGTCGATTGGGTATAGAAGATAGAGAAGCTCCGTGCATGCTTAGTTAGGTATTTTATAAAAAAAAACCCATACCTTGTTGGCAATGACCCCCTGCTATCAATGCACAAATTACAAGTATTTTCCACATATTTGCTAAACAATATATTCGATTGCACTGAACTCTAGTCAAATACGTACACGCGCTGGAAGCGGTACGTACTAATTAAATCGTAATACTAATGATAGTAACTTATATATATAATTGAGGCATGCGTGGAAAACATGATATGCAACCAAAATGCCAAGTCTCGCTACGCGTGATTTTACTGCGAAAAGTTGTAAGATCATATAATTTAAAAAATATTTATATATTTCAGGTAAAGCTTTTGCTTTTAAAAGGCCGCGAGATACCGGCAGAGTAAAATAGTACCTCCCTCTTTACCAAGTGTCGTAAGAAGCGACTAAGGTACTAAAACCGACAGATGGCGGTATATCGATTCGAAACAGTTTAGCTCAAATAGATAGGGTGGGGATGGACAGCAGTATCCCCAACGCGAAAGCTGCTATCTCCGATTGCTAACACGTTTGTCCAGCGCGGCAATTATAGGCAAAATTTCTCCTCCTTGGGGAGGCCTATGTCCAGCAGTAGACGTCCAATGGCGGTAATGATGAAATCTTTCGCATTTAAATTGCTGGGGCTTAAAAAAAGTAGTCAAAAGGTACTTGTGTAAGGGATGCCTCGCTCTCCCTACGTAAACATAACTATTGTCTAATATCTAATGATTAATAATACTAAGAAATTCTTTATTGTACACCGGATACAAAAATACGAATTTCGAAGTTTTAACAGATTTGGGTAGGTTATGCTTTGATAAGATAATAATAATAAATTTGACTTCTCATACATTGACCTGACTCCCTGATAAGAGCTTGTGTTACATATATATGCTAGGAAACAGAGGAATTACAAGTTAAATACTGAATACATAAACCTTATTAAACGTAATATCCAGACACAAAACAAATGCAAATATATACTGATAATATTTCAGCCTTCTTGCACAGTTATACTAAAAACTCAAAATATGCTTTATTACAAGTAGGCCATTACACCATTTAGCCCATAACGCATTAATTACCCAGGCACTTTCAAATCGTTAAAAAAATATAATAAAAACAATAATTAACTATAACAAAAAGTACTAAATTCCATTATGCTTATCTTACTGATGATCCCAATGACCATACGAGGTCATGAGAGCTATCTAACTTTTATAAATTAGGCCTAACTTTAACTAGTCAGCCGACGCCAGACGGGTCTTAGAAAGGAACCTGCGAGAAAAACTGGTGGTGATAATGACTCCATTAATAACAAGTAATTAGTGTTAATGAAAGCCCTATCGGTGTTGGCTAGAAATCCTTTGTCATAAAGCTAGTGTTTCAAATCCCAGACAGATTTATTATTAATATAATCTTTCACACTACAATAAGCTTCAGAAATAAGCTTATGTTAATTGTGTTTGCTATTTTGATGGTATCAGCAGACTACTATAAGGTCAGCCTAATTTGTGTTAGATGACTTTTATAATCCCGTGAAGTCATCGTGGTCATCAGCATTATAAATATAATACAAATGAGTACTTTATATTTTTGAATTTAAATTGTTTTATTTATTATTTTTGACGATTTGAAAGTGCTTGTGAACAGGCCTACTTGAATAAAGAATATTTCGATTTGATATCTCTTTTGGTACATTATCAAATCGCCGTTATGGTATATAATATCACTATTTATCAGTCACACTGATCTTTTTGTAATTTTATCATTTAATTTACGCTCTTGTATGTCTTTTCGAGACGTGAGTCATAGCAGCAATTGGAAGTCCACTGCTGGACATACGCCTCCCCGAGAAAGCGCCGCGCTAGGCGAGCGTGTTGGCTAATCACAGAGCGCAGCTTTCGCCAAGGCGATCCTGTTGCCTATCCCCACCATGTGCATTTGAGCTGCACTGTTTTAAATAGATGTACCGCTATCTGTCCGTTCTGGTACCTTAGTCAACTCTTACGACACCTGGTACAGAGAGGGGTACTATTCTACTCTGTCGGTAACTCACGGCTGTTCAATGACATATGTTGGTGACCATATTGATGAACGCTATAGTGTATATAGATATGATCGCGATTATAAAGCAGGTGGTGGCCGTATAGGTGGCGATGTTGTGATTTCTGTTACATTTGGATTAACTTGCATCTCCAATTTTAATTCCTATTCCAAAACCTTTAATTGCAATATTATCTTACGCCATGTACTGCCGACAGAGTATAAGAGTGCCTACTCCTGTACCAGATGTGGTACCGACATATGGCGTTATATCCACCCGAAACGGTGTAGTTCAAATGCAACAGGGTGGGGAAGGTCAGCAGCATTGCCGTCGAAAAGCTAGGTTCTGCGATTGTCACCAGGTTCGCCCAGCGCGGCATTTATGGGCAAATTCCTCCTTTCTTGGGAAGATGTTAAGCAGTGGATAAATATGTATATATATATAAATATAAGAGTGCTTGACTTGGCGATGGCCAGGAAAATCCAATTTATACATATGTAACATCAAATATATGTCAGACAGAACAGATATCGGACACTTTTTATAAAATCAGCCAATGAACGTCGCTGTGTCAACAAAATTGTGTGTGGAATTTTCCTTATTAAAACAATAATTACTAATGTTATGTGCAAAAATAACTGTTGAAAACATATTTATCCTGTTTTTGGTTTAAAGGAAGATACGACTTGGGAATACCTTAATATTTTCTCTCTTACTCTTTTATCGGTATTAAAACGCAGTTGATTGAACTTTTTACATTTTTTGTTCGACGTACGTAAATATAAATAAATGAGTGACGATGCCGAGATATTTTAAAACCGTGGCCTCTCCTGAGATACCAAATAATGCCGAGGACAATTTTAATCGACATTAAATATCTTCTTTTTAATAATTTCTTTTTTAAGGTTAAGAAATACATCATATGCCGGTAGAGTAGAATAGTACCTCCCCCGGTGTCGTAAAAGGCGACTGAAGTACCGGAACCTGATAGCTGGCGGTATATCTAATCGAAACAGTGCAGCTCAATTGGGGGTGGACAGTTGCGTTCCCGTCGCGAAGCTACGCCCTGTGATTGCCACCACGCTCGCCCAGCGTGGCAATTATAAGCAATTTCCTCTTTCTTGGGGAGGCCTATGTCCTGTTTGATAAGTTTAGGGATTTTCGAATCTGATGTCGTTAATAAACACTTTTATTGCGCTTACATTGCAATCGCTGGCTGAAGCCGACGAGATCTATCGAAATAATGTACTATAATATTGTACACCATCAACTAATCAAGATCTACAAACATATCCGCGATGACTTATGTGTATCTCTTGGGGATAAATCATAATGAGCGTTTTTTTATCATCATTGCATCCGTGCGGAGCCAGGGCGGCGTCTCTTGTATAAGTTTTAATGATATTAAATAACTGTGTTATTAAATTTATTTTGTCAGCAATGTAATATTCATAATATTTTTCTATCAATATAATATGACATAAAGAGGATATATAAATTTAAAAAGGAACATAAAATGGATATATTTACCTCGTCCGGGTACCTACAGGGAAATTTTTTATCCCGTTATTGTAATAGCAGTAATTTGGCAATTGCTACCACTAAAAGTGACCGAGTTGCACATAAAATTTCAACCATTACGACGGTACCGATGACGCAGATAGTAGCGCTCCTACATTTGCACCAAATTTGAGATCGATCCCCACCCAGATCAAATATTTATAAGATTATATTTGTGTTTGTTTAGTGCCTGGGCGTTGAATATATGTTTCTAACATTTACATTAGTGATTCTTTGTGTCTGATGTCCTTGAAACAAGTTGCTCGAAGTTAGGTCAATATTTAAGATGTTGTTTATATTAATTAATTTGAATTGATTAACTTGATCGTTGCAGTTAAGTTTTGGTGACGCTGGAACTGAAGTCATAGTAAGTTATGTTATGTTATGTCATAGTATATAGTATTAAGTTGGTTAAATAATGTGGTTTATAACTAAATTAAAAAAAAAATTATGCCTTATTTTTTAGTACATAGTATCTTGTAAGCTCGCCGTGAGGTACCGGTTCTTAAGTCCCCTCCACATTCTCGTGAGATATTCACTCGTGAATCTTCACGAGATTCTTAGCGAGAACGTACTGATAACTTCTTTGGGTACACAGTCACAAATTTCTCACGCTCGATAACGACGGACGCTGAAGTGACTGCTGCGGCAAGTTTATTGTTATGCGCTCTTGCATATTATAATTTGCGTATATTAAAGAGAAAAAAATGAATAAAAATAAGTAGCGAAAAAGAAGGTAGCCGACGACAAAAATTCATCGGTACACAACACCACTAGTTAAATCGGCGACTCGCTCATTACTGAGAAACATGCGAGTGTGGAGTCAAAATACGTTCTCGCCTGTTCTCATGTTCTCGCGCTTCGAACAGCGCGAGAACTTGAGAAAAATATGCCAATCGCTTTCACATTCACGTTTCTCATATGTTTCATGCGTTCTCCCGAGAATGTGGAGGGGCCTTTAGGGATAACCCGCAATAACCTAAATTTACTGACGTTTTCCTATTTTACATTATCGCATAAAGTAGTATTAAGTAACGATGTTAACAATGTTGTATGGTTATTATTTATTTAGAGCCACGGTATACAGTGATTTATACAAGGAATGTAAAATCAAAAAGATAGGTGTAAATAAAAATGCGTGAAGTACTGGCAGAGTGGTATAGTACCTGGTGTCGTCACCCCAAGAGGCGACTAAGGTACTAGAATCGACAGATGGCGGTATATCCATCCGACTCAATGTAACTCAAATGCATAGGACGGGGATGGGCCGCAACATTAGCAGCTGCGCGCGGTCAAAATGCCCCTATTCTTGGGAAGGTCTATGTCCAGCAGTGGACTTCCAATGGCTGTAATGATGATAATGACGATGTAAGAAATCTCATAGTAAAGTCTCATAGTGATTTATTGAATGTATTTAAATTTTTACAACGAAATTAATTATTTACTTTTCACATGTCAGTGGTCTTATTTTACCAGAGTATATAGTAGTAACTATCTAGAAATATTTTATTTATTTAATGGAGACAAATAGGTTTACAATAATAAAACATACAATTATGGAAAATGCAACAACAAATCTTCATTATTCAATATGTCTTATTTGATATAAGATACTCCATTTATTATTTACAAATGGACATAGAATTTGACAAATTCTAGTTTAAAGAAACCATGTATACCTCCAAAAGGTAGGCGACATTGGCACCTTCATTTCACCTATTTCCACTGTAAAATAGCAGTGTACGAATATTTGTGTTCCGGGTTGGAGGGTGAGAAAGGCAGTGAATGCACTAGATTATGCAACGCGCTAGTGATATCCTTGTGATATTATCATATTTATCAACCTAGTCTAATAAAACAAAGAAATATAAAGATGTCATTTAAAACGGGTAATGCTGATACGTAATAGCGTCATATACGTAATTGCGTATATATATATATATATATATATATAAATGATGAAATGTATATTATTGTGACACCCGTATTATTTTCATCAGATTAAAGTCTTATATTGTTACGAATCCAAATGTTGTAGTCAAACACGTTTGTATAAACGCCCGGTGTCGTGGTGCCACAGTCTCTCGGTCCATAGCTGATGATTCCAAGGATCTGCCAGACACCGTCCAGGAAGGATAAGATGGGGCCGCCAGAGTCACCGCCGCAAGAGTCCTTGCCGATTTGCCCTCCAGCACATAGCTGAGTCTCGTGTATTACGTGTTGTTGTTGTCTGCGACGTCCCAGGAGACTGTAAGCCTGCATGCATGCCTGAGTGAAAGAAATAGTTGGCAATATATTATTAATAGTGCTGTACAGGTCTGTAATAAAAATACCTCGTTTTTGTATTATTACTTCAGTTTTCCGTTCATTGTAATGAGTGTCAAATCTTTCGTCCTTCAAGAGCCACATTGTATAACTAAACTATCGATAAACTAATGTAGGTTGTTTCTTCGTTATTTATGGAATATTTAAGTATTTATTAAAAAACAGAAGTAAATAATATTAATATTTGTTTGCTTTTCATATTCAATTAATTGCTTTTATATGTGTTTCACAATTTATTCCATTCCATATCAATTAATTATTAACAATTTTATTTTTTTTGTACGTCATTATATGTTACGTGCTACGGAAAAATTGCGAAAAGTCAATATTTAGGATTTACTTCTACTTTTATTGGATCTATGCACGCCATAGACTCACTAGAAAATTTTCCTGTGACGTAATGTTATTAAGAGATAGTTAGAACGCGCGATTATGTGCTCTTGTCGCTAAACAAATGAAAGATATCTAAAAATAATTTCCTACCGTCTTATCAACCAAAGGTAATTTGACGATCCTCTTGACGTTGGAATTCATTGCTTGTTCAGCCTTGTAGAAGCCCCAACCCAATGCCGACATCATGAAATTTGCGGGCGGCGCTTTGGTAACGTCTTCAGTGCGAGTCGGTAGGCATATCGGTCGAATGAAATCTAAATATAGGCAAAATCAGTGAGATAAATAAAAATAATGATATTGTTAAACTTTATTGCACAAAATATTACAAAATGTACGATTGGCGGACTTAATGCCAGTTGGCATTATCTCCCAGTCAACCATTATATGAAACAGAAAAAATATATATAGTGGTGCAGACAATATATATACAAAAAGGATAAACGTTACATACATATTTGTATAAATAAACGCAATAAATACATATGATATAAAATAACGTACATCATAAATAGGATATAAAGTTAGAGAAGCAGCATCAATAAATAAAGTACATAGAAAGCGATTCAGGATAAATTTGTTTGGGGATTGCTTAATATTCAACGCAAGCTCATGCCAGTGTCGTATAGCTGTCACTGTAAAAGAGTTGGTCAATAAACTATATACTAATCAGACTCCGACCTAAGTAGCTTAAAGCACATGTGATACGGATATTACACAAGAGACGAATCATGAATAATAATTTGACGGGCCAGAATGCACTGATGGTTGTGATCCTTACATTGTGCGACGAGGGTCGTCGAGACCGACGCGTCGGCTCGATCCTCACCCAGGACAAACAATTATTTGGTTGATATTCGTATACTACATGAGATAGACCTTATACAAAAGGTCGTCCTCATTGCTACCTCACTCTCACCTATTTCTACCGCCAAATAGTAGTATTCCCATTACTATGCTCCTGGTTAATATGATATATCTGCTATTAACGAGGTTGGCGATACCCACGTAATATTTTTTTAATATTTTGATTGTCTATAGGATGTGATGGTTGCTATGAGAAGGTCTGTATGCTAGTTTGTTGACCTGGACTAATAAAAAAGAATAAGTATTCGTTAGTCACTTACGTCTGAAAAACAACTTTAATAAGCGACTCCTAGCACTTACACTGTGATTTACTGGAAGACATTATACAAAGGTCGTCTGCGTTGCTTTCTCACTCTCACCTATTTCTATCGCCAAACAGCAGGGTTCTTATTGCTATGTTCCGGTTCGAAAGGTGCGAAATGCAGGGAAATTACTACGTAAAATGACATTATATGTTTTGGGTTACAAGGTTGGCAACGCGCTAGTGATAATTTTGTGATAATACGAGTGTTAATAGGCTGCGGTGACGCTTACGCGCTAGTGATATTTTTGTGATAATAGGAGTGTTAATAGGCTGCGGTGACGCTCGCGCGCTAGTGGTATTTTTGTGGTAATCCGAGTGTCTATAGGCTGCGGTGACGCTCGCGCGCTAGTGGTATTTTTGTGATAATAGGAGTGTTAATAGGCTGCGGTGACGCTTACTATCTGCCGTATCGCATGCTTGATTGTCAACTTACGTTATATAGAAAAAAATGAGTTAAATTCTTCCAAAAATTTTATTCGCCCACCACGACGTCGCCGGGTAACTATTTTGTTTCTTCTTTTTTTTTCGGACAAACTTACCGCTGGAGTACTCGTGGACGTGCTAATTCCAGTGTTACTGAAATACGGGCGAGGCCGCCATACCCTATTTCCGGAAGAGGCTCTACCAACTAAATGTTTTTTTTACAAACCCGTATAACGCGCTGGATTAGTGAGCCTGATGAGCGCGATGTCATGATTGTAAGTGCTGTCGGTTGGGTTGTAGCTGGGGTGAGTTATGATTTCTTCGATATGGTATGTGACAGCCTTGTCAGCGCAGTCCTTTAAGTCGCCTACGTAATCGCAGTCTGGATCGGTGGTTAAGTCGTTCTCGCCAAGGACCACGGACACTCTGAAAACAGCATTTGCATTATTCTCTCGCCTCTTGCACTGATTTTATTGGCAGGCACAGAACAAACATAAATATTTGTTCTGGATGGGGATCGATCCCACGACCTTTGGCACAAAAGACAGGATCACAAGCCTGATCGCGCAGGTGGTAACCTGCGCCATTGGGCCCATCAATCATTGCAAGCCAAAAATCATTCAAAGCCAGAGCTTATTGCCAACTACAAGAGGTATATCATAAAAAAGTTAGTCTGGTAGAAATAGGCGAGAGTGAGCTCTCAATAGCTTCTCTCGCCTATTTCTACCGCCAATAGCATTGTTGTTTTCCAGTTTAAAGGGTGAGAGAGGCAGTCTACCAGGTAATGTGACATAATATCTTCAAGTCACATGGTTGACAACGGGCTAGCACTTATCCTTGTTATATATTGAGGTCCCATTATTATGTAGTGGTTGGTAAAGGATTCTCCTTAGTAGGCGCAAAAAAGAAACAGCTGTCGTAAAAGTAATTGTTACGAATAATACATATATACTTATGTAGTGACTTCGTCACTTTTGACATGGTAGTAGGAGAAGTGCGTGATATACAGCCATTGAATGTACACTGCTGGACATAGGCCTCTCTAAGAAAGGAGGAATTTTGCCCAAAATTGCCTCGCTGGGCAAGCGTGTTGGCAATCGCAGAGCGCAGTTGTCGCGACGGAGATGCTGCTGCCCATCCCCACCCTGTGCATTTGAGCTGCACTATTTCGGATGGGTATACCGCCATCTGACGGTCCTGGAACCTTAGTCGCCTCTGACGATACGTGGTACGGGGGGAGTATTCGACTCTGCCGGTTCCTTACTTTTTATAGATTGACCTAATTTCGTAAAAGTACTTGTGGTACGGATATCAGATAACAGAGGAATCATATACATATTACTTAAATAAATATTTTAACACCGGGTCTAGGAACACAGTGATTTAGGAACTTTAGATTATAGTACAAAATATTGCTTTAGGTACTTACGCCCTATTCGATTTTGTTTCGTGCACACAGTGGGCAGCGGTGAGCACATACTTATTGCTGATCAGAGTTCCACCACACTTCTCGTTGATTCGATTGTCTGCGTACTTAATAATTACCGCCCACGGATGTTGTCCCAATTCCACTATGTCGCCACCTTTAATTGCATATTAAAAATAACGGATAAATGGTTTGACACCTGGAGATTGACAGGCTATTTTTGATTTCCCCGTATCCATAAAAAACATATATATGATGAATATTTTTGTTAGTACTGCGTCTGGATGTTAAAAAATCTTTAAGTATTGCATTTATGATTCCTTTGTGTTGTATGAGATCGGTAACACAAGTATTTTAAGCGACTTATCTCGGAGTCAGGTCAATGTATGAGATGTTGGGAGGATTAATTTATTATTATTCAATGCTGAAGATAAAAAGACCATTTAATGCTCGACTGTAATGTGACTGACTAAAGAATTATCTTGTGGAACATGTTTATAGTTATTTATCTAATAATTATATTTGAGTTAGTACAACTTCATAATATATCTGTAATCTCGGCTTTGGATAACTAATGCTTTTCTCGGATCAAAAATAGCCTTTATTCATCCCTAAGATTCTAGCTACACCCACACGTCAAATTTCTTCGTCAGACTTCCCACCCATAGTTTATTTATTTATTAAACTTTGTTATGTATTTGTTATATAATAAAATAAAATATAAACTTTGACATATATAGTGGTGCAGACAATATTTAGTTACATCTATATTTGTATAAATAAACGCAATACATACATATGGTATAAAAAAAATACATTAGAAGATATACATGTATAATATAAGTAGGAAATAGTTTTGTTTTTAATACCTTCCACTGCACCATCGCTATGTCGTAATAGGCGACTAAGGTACCAGAACCGACAGGTGGCGGTATATCTATCCGAAACAGTGCAGCTCAAATGCACAGGACGGGGATGGGCAGCAGCATCTCCTTCGCGATAGCTTCGCTCTGCGATTGCCAACACGATTGCCCAGTGTGGCAATTATGGGCAAAAACCTCATTTCTTGGAGAGGCTTATGTACAGCAGTGGACATCCAATGGCTGGTATGATGATGATGATGGCTTACCGTAAATTCTCGACTCTCCATAGTCTAATCCACAACAGTCAGTCTCTAGATCAGGTGGTAATGCTGTCATTGAGTGGACGCAATCCACTTTCGACGCAGGTTTCGGTGGGTGCTTTCCACAACAGTATCTTTCTGTGCGTCCGTCGCTCAAACATCTGAATGCAAATGTAACGATTTCATTACTCTAACATCTTTATATATAAGTAAAATCAAAGTGTCTATCTGTATAAAAGTATGTTCGATAACTACAAGAGAAAGAAGCCTATTGAACTTTTTGTTTGTCTCATTAAGATTTTACGCTACTAGAGCCTGATACATTATGGATTTCAGCAAAAAAACTTACGCTTTAAAGAACATGTAAATTAGAGGAAATAGTTTGGATGTGTTTCTTATATATCTCAAATTTCTTTCATAATGATGGTGTTTATTACATATATTTTTTCTTTGACACTTTATGTAATTACTTTTTCAATATACATATTTAAATATTCAATACTTGTTGATAATGATATAGAGAGCATCTCTTTTTACATATAACTTGGATGTCGTGTACCTTGAATTTTGTATAAATTTTGCACTGGAATTGTGGATTGAAGGGCATTGCAGGTAACTTAAACAGTCACCTTCTTGCCCGTCTGGAGTGTAGCATTGTGCCAGTGGGCAACAAACATTACGAGTTCCCTGTGTGAAAGTGCCTAGTGTTAGACTTGTGTTTCTCAAGGAGTTTTCATCTTGGTTGCCTTAAAGTAACCGAACAAAAGTATTTATATTGTGAGTAGTGGACGTTGAAATATTTTAAATGATTTCTATTTGTGTTTTTAACACGCTTTTATTAGCTTCACTTGTAACTATGTAAGAAAATCTTGGAATCTTAATTTGACCCACTTCCCGGTCTTTGATTAGGATGAAATTTTGCACACGCTCTGAGTTCTGATGACAATACATGACTAGCTAAGAAACGTCATTACAAATCCAATATGGCGGCCTCCCCAAGATGGCGAACTGACTGTTGTCAGGAATACGAAAAAAATATTCATGTGATTCAAATCCAACATGGCGGACGTCTACAATGGCGGGCAGGCTATTTGAAATGCAACCATATGATACGGGTATCAAATGAAAGGGATTGCTGTCAGGAATACTAAATAAGAAGACTAAAAAGTATATATATAACAAAAAATAATAGCTCAAAAAACCAAAAAGACACGCTTTTATTATGCACTAAAACTAAAAAACACGTTTTAATGATGAAAGAAACTAAAAAGAGGAAAATAATTTAGAAATAAATCAATAAACACTCAATGATATTATTGTGAAAAAAGCGTGGGGCGCTTTTCAAGAACTGATATATGGAGCTAAAATATATAGATATAATAAAAGCGTGTTTTTTAGTTTTTTAAACTATTATTTTTATGAGTTTACGTCCGATTTGTGGGATATTAATTCTTAAGCGGTGAGAGATATAATTAGAAGATACTATTATAAAACTCACCGGTTTACCGCAATTAGCCCCTCTGACGAGCATTAGTTCTTGTGGGTAAACATGTTGTCTGTTCTGTACCCTGTTGAGAATATCAACAATTCTAGGACACAGCCCGTAGAACTGACATACACCGCGCTTTCCGTCCAGTGTTTGACATGACAAACCTGACAATAAAGGCGCACGTGAATTAAAGAAAACATATTAAATATGCCGTGGGGTACCGGGTAGATTAGTACCTCCCCCTGTAACAGGAGTCGTAAAAGGTGACTAACAGAACCAATAGATGGCGGTATACTATCCGAAACAGCACAGCCCAAATACTACAGTTTGGGGGTGGCAGCATCATCCACGTTTGCGACTGTCACCACCCCCCCTGCCCAACGCGCCAATTATGGGAAAAAACCTCCTATTTTGCACAGGCCTTTGTCCGACAGTGGCCTTTTTTTGGATGTTGATGATATAAAATCACTCCAATTATTTATTAAGGCAGAACAAACAGTTTTAATATAACATCAGTCGTTGGTACATCACTCTCACTTATTTCTACTACCAAACAGTAGTGTTTGTATTATTGTGTGGCAATATTTTCAAGTCACTCTGGCAACCCTTGTGACGATACGAGCGTCTTCAGCTTCGGGGCGTTAACTATCAACTTTTTGTTTATCGACTTATATAAAATATATATACATATATACTGCAGATTATTAATTAATAATAAAATGTATTTATATCATGTATAATATTATAATCCTTACTTGGGTATGTATCTCCAAAACAGAATAAAACAATAAGTAATGCAAATAACTTCATTGAAAGCGATTGAAACGTGTGGATGTTGAACACAAGCGACCCGGCCTCCGTATATGGCACAATTAAAGTGGGATAGTTAGTTACCCCGATACATTTCGAGCGCGATAAGGAAATAAACGCCGGGTTATTCCACAAATCGTACGCGTTCATTATTAACGTGTCGAGTTGTGAGATTACAATATATATTGTCACCGTGCCACGAGACATCCTATTTTTATTGGTATGGATGCAAATATTGCTGTGAGGTACCGGCAGAGTAGAATAGTACCTCGCCCTGTACCAGGCGACTAAGGTACCAAAACTTGCTCAGCGCGGCAATTATGGGCAAAATTCCCCCTTTCTTAGCCTATATCCAGCAGTGGACTAACAATGGCTGGTATGGTGATGATTTTAATTCAAATTCAATATTGCAGTCACTCATAGAGATAGTGCGAAGTCTGTAGTCTATCGGTTAATAATATTCGCCCTCTATATTAAGTTGTACAAGTATTTTTCCTACATTATCTATATTAATAAAAATTCACACAATTTCTTATACACGGACCTGACCCCGAGCTAAGTCGCTTAAAGAACTGGAGTAACGTAAACTTAATTACATATTCGTAACATCCAAACACAAAGATCCTTATATAAATACCCTCGGCGCATAAGACAGTCCACTTCTATCTGCATACATTATCTGTAAATCGGTAAAATTAGAGTTTACGTTTGTGATATCAAAATAACGGTTTTTAAATAGGAAAGTAAGTACGGCACTTACTTACGGTAACAAAATTAAACTAAATAACTAAATTTGTGTGTCAGTCTGTTTGAGATAATTTCTTAAACGGCTGATATTATAAAAAGTAAATAGGTTGTTAATTACTAATTATTTAAGTTAATTACTATTAATAAGGTTAATTACTATTTTCACGGAAACGGAAATAACACTGGCGAAACCGCGGTGCATCGCTAGTTACTTATAAAACGACTGACTATAACAAAAGATATTGACAAGCCCGATGGCGTTGATGGTAGCAATCCTATCTTGTGCGCCAGGGATCGTGGGTTCGATTCCCAATTCTTACTCAGCTCTGACGTACGTGACACATCTACAAAATAATATGTTTGCCATTATTCTACGTTTGTCGCCATTTATTAGCAAATATAAACGAAATTTTGAATTTATTCAAGATAGCTGTGCCGCGCTTCGTCCGCGTCGAATAGTTTTTTTTTAGGTATCATACCTCTATACCTTAACTTATATAAAACTTTGAATGTCATGTTTATTTATATCGAATCAATGGCTTGGTTGAAAAAATAAGTTTCAAGATTGTTAGCTCCAAAAATAGCGATACTTCTATACAACTTTTCATCCTCCCTTTCGACCCCTCACAACCCTTTTTCGAATTAAAAAATAGGGTTTCAAAATTGTCTTTGCCAAATTTCATCAAAATCGGTTCAGAGGTATAAGCGAGAAGCGTAACAGACAGACAGACAGAGTTATTTTCGTATTTATAATATTAGTAGAAATTTTCTTAATAGACGACATGTTTAGAAGAGTTTTCTTTCCGAATAAATATGCGACTCAAGGCTATACGATGATCTTCAATTTCTAGAGTTCTAAATAAAAATACAGTATAGAGTTTTTGTACTCTTCATCTAGGACTGCGATGTCTTAAGCCGCCTTTCAGAAGAACTGAATTGGGTGGCTCTCGCCTGTTTGCTCTATATCGTTGAGTGTATTTCGCTACACTCTGCGCTCTAAAATTAAATACGTTTCATTTACTTAATTTTGAGCGTATCTCTTTCGCTTTCTATTTTGTGCTAAATTGCGATATATTTCCTTGTTCTGTACATGCTGTGTTCATCCATACATGATTGTACATTTATACTTATTATTTAGTTCTATACAATTATGTTTTGGTAAATGTATTATTAGGATGTGATCCATTTACTATAGTATAATAAAATTATTAATGACAACGCACTAAAGATCGCGGTTATCACTTATAAATAAAATAAATATTATTGGTTCATTATAAAACGGAGAAACCGGTCGTAAGATTGCTGATAAGAGCGGTGTAGGATTCTTGATATCACTTAACGTGGTACATCCACGATGAATACCTATTCAACTTTGTAATACACCTGCATTGAAAATGATGAGGAAACCTAAAAGTTAACGTTTAGATTTTCTAGATTTTTACAAACCAGCTGGACAAACGAAAGCTAGATCTGTGCTCGTTGTTTATTACAATAAATCCCACATCCTAACAACCAACATACTGTTTGTAAACACTTAATTTATTAAATTTATTTATTCATCATTCTGTCATTAAATTCTACTGTTCAGTATAGTAAATTCCATTAAACAAGGTGTCCGATAAGATTCGACTCTGGTACCGGAACTGGTAGAATGGCGGTATATCCATTTGAAGAAGCAGCGTAGTTCAAATGCAACGTCAATAGGGGTGAAATGGGAGCCAGAGTTTGTGAACGGCAGGTTCTTTTTATTTTTGGAAAATATACTAGAAACTTGGTTTCATATTACATATTATTCAAAGTTAACATCTTTGGAGGTCGAATCGTGATGTGCATGTTTTAGCAAAGGGAGAACCAAAAAGGTAACGTGTCATTGACGTATTACATTTTCTTGTTGGAGTAATAAATTGAAAAATTAAATATTCCTTGTGCAGTCAAGAATATCGATAAAAAAAACATAAATTAGTGTCGTTGTTACAGACAAATAAGTTTAAAGAAAAATAATAAATGGCATAAAAACTGATAAACGCCAGTAAAATCCTTTTCTTTTTATAAATAATAATGTAAAGATAGAACAAAGATAGTATGGACACATGACCCGGGTAATGTAGTTCATAAACGTAACATTTATACACGTAACATTGCCTAATTTTTGTATAATTTTTTATTTTTATACAAGCAGTGTTCGCCGGATTTGCTCTCGTAAAATTGCAGATTTTTCATACTGACTGCAGCCCCTTTTTACCTTTTTACTATTTCTAATTCTCAAAAAATCCCTTCTTTGTGCTTCCCTTTTTAAACACTAAGAAGATTCCTTTTTTACAAAAAAAGAAATTCAAGCTTCTAACTCTCATAGTTTAGGCCCTGCATTAATATATCAGTCAGCTTCTCTTTTTATGTATATAAATAAACAAAACTTAACTTCATCTCCCAATGACGACCACCAGAGCCGAGGTCGCGCGTTTAGAAGCCCCTCGGGTGATCGCCGTCGATCGCGCGGGGCCTGCGGGGGTGACCGTCGCCGCCGCAGAGCACGCAAGTGTATACAGACACAGGGTCGCTCACTTAAAAGCCTCCTCGCCCTCTCGTTCGGTGGCGCTGGAATTGAGGAGGAGAAAACATCCCTTCGTCCCCCTTAAGAATCTTTCATATTTTTGTAGGGATTTTTGCTCACGATTTCTGCGCTGAGTGGGGCTTGGTTGGCGACTGCTGGCTTGTTAAATTTAAGTTATATAGTTTTAGATGGATATATTCTTTTCTGTTGTATTTTTTCTAACTTTAAATGTTTCTTTTTGTCACAGGAGCTACGAAAGAAATCGGCACGGCTCTTACCAGGGTATGCCTCCGGCACAGAGCTATCGAGACGAGAATGAAGACGTTTATAAGGTACGTGAATATTATAAAAATATTGGTCACGATTAATCTTGATCTGGTCGACATTAAAGAGCCATCTCTATAGTTATTTGTACACCGGCAAGTCCGGAGAGGTGATGGGCTCCATTTGTAACTTAGCCATGAGTAGCTCACAGAAGGAAACTCCTTCTGTCATGTGTGATGACAAACTGTGGACCTGGCTCGTGAGCATGAACACCCCCTTCTTCCTTCCTAAATTCATGCCCGGCTTGGGCATTACGCAAAAAGCAACTTGTCTAAGGAGATGCCTAATGTGCTTGTCACCTGTCCCTTGCAGATACCAAAAAAATATATTCCGCTTGTGAGATAGGTGTAATCACTTAATAATAACCCGATGCGCGTAACATTTTGTTCGTGCTATCGATTTAGGGATAATCTGGGTATCAGGGTTCTATAAACGTTCTAGGTCAATATAGAAGTGTATTGTATGCCAATCGGATGTATTCCAGCGCGCTAATGGATACCTTGATCACGCCACTGTCGGAACGCGCGGAGGAGTGGCGGCGGGGGTGCGCGGGGGGCGCGCTGGGGCGCGAGCACGCGCGCGAGTGCAAGCGTGCCCGCGCCGAGCTGCGCAGGCGCGTGCACGACGCTCAGCGTCACGCGAGGAAAGCTCGTCGCGCGCCACCCGACGCCAAGCGGAGAGCCGATGTCTGCATACAGGTATCAAGATCAAAGTACACTTCTTTAATATAGAAGTGTTTATCAACTTGATCAAATTAAAAGAGACACAAAATAAATATTGGTAGTATTGATTGCCAATCTTTTGTTTAATTAAATTGATATAAGAGAGTTGTTCTTTCTTGTTTAGATGTATTGCTTTTGAATGAGCACCTTACACAAACACACTAGAGATAATCCTCTTATAAAGGTCGTCTGTATTGGTACGCACTCACCTATTTCTACCGCCAAATAGCAGTATGCGCCTTGCTGTGTTCCGGTTTGAAGAGAGACATGCCTTGAAATTACTTGGTAAATGTTACATTGTACCTACCTTACGTTTACAAGGTTGGCGACACACTGGTGATATCCTTGTGATGATTCCAGTGTCTATAGGCTGCGGTTACGTTTATCATCAAGCAGGTCGTATGCTTGTTTGCTGACTTCATAAAATAAAAAAAAAACACCCCAGGGGATCATATGTTGCGTTGTTTTTAATCAGCGTTTGAGATTTATTATAAATTTGGTTTTCCCGGCCAGAGTACATAATCTCCCCCGCTTATTTTTCCGCATACAACATTTTTGCATCGTCACTTATATTAGATATGTAAGGTAGCTACTTTTTTTACTGTTATTTCTCAGTACAAAATGCTGTAGTCACGAATTTTCATCAATGTAAACCAAACACAATTTGATTACTTAATGCCTCAATGCCTTAACATTTTAAAACTTGACAGAATCTTAAACATAGGCATAAATAATATATTGTGTCTATTTCAAGGATGTTCAAGAACGTAAGCAGCAATTGGAAGAAATGGAGGAAAAAGCTGTAAAGGCGGCACTAATTGAGGAGAGGAATAGATTCTGCCACTTCGTATCGCTTTTGAACCCCGTGGTGGTAAGTTCTCAACCTTAATGACTGTAGAACTGATAAAATAGTTTCTCTGTTGTCGGTTTGGTTCCAGGTGCGCAGATTGAATCAGTACAATTATATCTTGCTTGGCGCAGGTTATAATTTATTATCTAAAAAGTTACTCGATAAATGAACACGCAATCGTGTTATTTGATTTAAGATCTTTATTTTCTCACAATCTACTAACGTAAGGAATAACCAAAATAAAGTTGATTTAGGAGAGCGTTCTAAACAACGAAATAAACACCAAATGCTAATTTTGTAAATAAAAATAATTCTAAGGGCATTTACAAAGCTTAAATAATTCAAAGGAGAGTGAGCAAGTGCAGAATTAAGCGTAGATACGCAGAATTTACATAGAAATACATACAATACATAGAATGTGGTTGCACAACGTTCATGTACTTTAGTATACTGTAGGATCATGTACTGTAGTATTAGTAAGTTACATTTTGTTTATATATATTTCAATTTGTGTATTATTACTGTTTGTATCTGGGATGTGATGTTACGAGAGATAGGAAGTATAAAGAAGATATTGAACGGAGTGTGAAAGCTTGAAATAGTGTCAATGAAGCCTTACACTCTTTTATGGGCAGCCAAAATATGTCAAAAAGGACACGACTGGCTGTTCATAGAGGTGTGTTGGTACCAACACTGACATATGGTAGTGAATGTTGAGTATGGCGGAAGAAGCACGCGAGTAGAATAAATGCTGTTAAAATGGGAACACATCGAAGTATGTAAGGTGTGCGTTTGAGATAGATAAAAGAATTGTGTGATGTGACAACAATAGGGAAATGAATGATGAGAAAGTTTGGATATGTAGAAAGAATGGATGAAAGTTGAATGACTGCAAAAATATATAGAGCGGAAGCAAATGGAAGAGTTGGTATAGGATGACCTAGGCAAACAAATCTTAACCAGGTAGAAAGGGTATTAAAGAAGGGCTAGGTCAGAAGTACCAAGACTAAACGAGCGTGTGTGAAGGGACTAATGCGAGAGAGGTATGGCATAACAAGTGAAGATCCATAGTCATTTCATACCCCGATGGCAGACAGGCGTGTGTATTGTATGTATGTTTGTACTGTGTGTATGCATATCATTAATTCATATGTAAAGCTAAATATTTATTTATACTCTCAATATTACTAGGATCATAATGAATCGTCTAAATAAATTACGAAACGACACTATTCATTTAATTAAGTACCTTTTTATTTTATTCGCAGGAGAGTGAGGTAGCAATGCTGGCTGAGTTCGGACATCTGCAGGAGGGCAGCGAGCAGCTGATGAGGCACACGACCGAGCCCAGGACACTGCCAGCTGCTAGTTTGCAGGTGGTTCATTTAAACATAATTTTAATTATGAAACATAGGTGTATTAATTCATCACCTTCTTGATTATCTACATTGTTTATCATTTTTATATTATAATAGTAAAAGCTGACCAGACTTGATCCAGACTGACTGACATATCAACGCAGAGCCTATACTATTAGGGTTATAATGTTTAAATTTTGCACAAAGGTTCCTTTGAACGAATGGAAGCACTAAGGAAGTATTTTTGTAAAATCAACCTCTGTGGGGGGTAAAATGGGGGTGCTAATTTAGTCTAAAACTTTGCTGATCTGATGTTTATTGGATCAAATTCAGTAAGAAGATTTTAAATTTGAAAGTCATGACTCACGTGTAAAATATATTTTTTCGACATACATCAATTATTGGGGTAAAAAGTTAATATGAAAGTTCTAGAACTTGACGCGGGTGAAACCATTCAGCGCCGATAGTGAACAAAATTTGAACATTGTGGCAAAGGGAAAAATACATTGGGAATTGGTGGTCCAAAATATGACTATAATTTATTTGTTTTTCAGTTCGATGCTTATTTCATTTCTCGTTATAGTCATTAGCTTTAGCAAGTTGTTGACATTCTATAAAACAAAAGTTAATTTCGTATAAAGATTATAGACAATGTTATGTGTCAATCAAGCATTAGTATGTGTTTTTTGACTTTCATTAATTTATTTAGTATTTATTTATTTCATATTGGATTACCAACATAAGTTTAACAGTAAATTATGAACATTAATTGTGTTTTCTAAAGACATCAACTAGCTGTTCCTATAATTACAGACAACAACTTCATGCATAATTTTGTATAAATAAAATAGCTTTATGCACTTATTCTCTATACTAACTTTAATCGTGTGTTTTTTTTACTTTATACAGTCAGCAAACAAGCATGTGGCCCACTTGAAAATAATATATGATGATATTTGTTCTGTGTCTGGGTGTTAAATATATGTATTTAATTATTATATTTGTGAATTCTCTATTGTCTGTTGTCCGTAAACAAGTGCTTTAAGTGACTTATCACGGAGTCAGGTCAATGATTGACATGTTGTGTGCATTGATTTTTTATGTTTTCGGTTGACAGGTGATCTGCGACATCAAGTCGTGCTACAGCGGCTGGGCGGAGGGCGGGTCGGCGCCGCACTCGCCGTCTGCTTCCTCTCGCCTTGGCAGCCGCAAGTCCTCGCTCACCTCCATTTCCTCGCTGAACAGCCAGTGCAGCGACAACCAGCACGGTATACCCTTGACCTCACTGTATGAATCACTTTGTCTGGCCGGACTTCGAGTCGTGTATTTCTCGGTTAGACACCTGCAGCGAACTCGTGTTCATTAATTCTTCAGCCAAACTCTTTTTAATATTATATTATTTTACTAATATTACAATATATTCGTGATTTAAAAGCTACGTTAACCCGCATGCTGAGTGAACTAAGTTGGAATGTTACAATTTTATCGATATCTGCTAAGGTTTCCTTCGGAATGCGTCCTTAATAGACTTATCGTGATATAGGTTTGGGTGTCGAGTATGAATATCGTAAATCAATATATAATTAACTATAAAAAAGTGTTTGTACATGTAAAAAGGATGGATGAAAGTAGTATGATTGAACAAATATATAGAACGGAAGTGAATGGAAGAGTTCGTATATGATGATCTGGGCGAACATACCTTAACCAGGTTGAAGAGGTATTAAAGAATGGCCAAGTCAGAAGTACCAAGCATAAACGAGAGTGTGTGAAAGGAATGCGAGTAAGGAAAGCGAGGGAGGTATGTCAAGATCGTAGCAAGTCTAGATCCATGTCCCTGCCGACCCCGATTGGCTACAGACATAAAAATATTTTTCATTAAAATACAAGTAAATCAACCAAATCCAAACTGCGCAGGAAAATATATTTTTCGCAATATTATTATTGTCTTGGTTACTGCATTTTATATTCTTTATTTATTTATTCTTTTTATTTTTCTTTTACTTTCTTCTTTACTTCTTAGTTAAATCAACCTCGACGTTCCTATTATTACGCGTTTTATACTATTTTATTTGATAGTCCTATAAAGTAAATGATGTGATTAAAGTGCAGGTATTCTGAATACATAATTTCGCATATTAATACTGGGATTCCGAATGAAGATGCCAGCGATATTTATGTGCGGTAAACTTATTATGATAAAATATGATATATATAACGCCAATACTAGTTGGGATGTTATTTATCTATATGAATAAAAGGAGAAGCTGACTGACTGACTGACATATCAGTGCATCAATGCACCCTGCATTAAACTATAAGGGTTAGAAACTTTGCACATGAGTTCCTTTTGTAAAGTAGGGTTGACTAAGAAGGATTTTCTAAAATTCATATTTGAATTTTATAATGCGGGGTTTTCAAATGTATTTCAGTATTCAGGTTCTTAATCAAAGTCATGGAACACGTGTAAAATATATTTTCGAAAATCATCCCTTGATAGGCTAAAAGGGGAGTGAAAAGTTAGTATGAAAGCTCTACCATTTAATGCGGGTACAACCACTGGGCATAACTAGTTAGTATAACTAGTATTTGCGTCACAATCAATATTTTTCGGTAAATATTAATCAACTTTCATTTGGAAAAGGTTGTTGATAAGTGCCTGTCGTTGGTTGCTAGGCAACGCTGTGTTGGTAAACACTCTTTATTGTGTTTGGCTGGAGTATAGTGGTATACGGAGTACTTTAAGTCTCTTTATGTCTTTAATAGTGTTAGAATCCATAGTGACTTGTTACATTAGTATAGAATAGATATTGAAGGTGATATTGGCAGACCCCACTTCACTTTCTATCAAGTAGTATGATTTATTTAAATAATTTAAACATAAGGTTTTCTACTTATGTAAAATCCTTTACCAAGAACGTTAAGAACTGTGTATTTTGTATGAATAAAATAAAAACAAAGGTTGTTAGTGGTCAGACTTTGGGCCCGTTCGTTATTTTTCAAGTCTTATGTGTATGTGTTTAGGAGTGTCAGGATCGACGGTGAGCTGTTCCACCCCCATATCTAACGCGTCATCGGGTGGCACGATCCCGGCGCCTGCCAGCGATTCCCAGCACTGTCTGTCACAGGTAAATTATTGCTACATTTGGTTTTTTTTTATGAAAACTGCTTCAAGTCTGCTAACAAGGTTTATTGGTTCTATTCTAATTTGTGCAACTAAGGTTATTATTTTCCTATTTTAAAGTAGCCCGTTGGCGTGGATGGTAGTAAAGGTCGTGGGTGCGTTCCCCACTCAAGACAAACACGGTTCGGGTACCTAAGTCGCCTCTTACGACAACTGCTAAAGGGGGAGTTACTTTTCTAGGAGTTACTATTCTACTCTGCCGGTACCTCACGGCCATCCAGTTCGGGTTTATTGGCAATTAAGAGAAATTTTAGTAATTTCTCAGTGTAAAAGAACACTAGGAAGAATTTGACATGTCCGTTAAGAAAGATCTCGGTAGCACAACGGTAGTGCAGTCCCCTGGTATGGAAAGATGCAGGTTCGAGTCCCGAACCTGCATCTTTTCAAAAAATGTTTTTTTTTGTTTATATACATATATAAATATTTATTAAATTATATATATATTATTTAATTCAGCTTTTTTTCTATGCATAAAACTTCTAAAAGTAAAAGAGAAATTTGAGTTTGCATTCAAGAATTCTCGAAAGCACAAATAAAAGCAAAGAGGATTTATGCGTTTGTATTTCCGGCGATATACTGTGCTATTTTTTCAGTTATGAAATTTAAGTGGCTTAAGCGTATCACTCACTATACCTAGGTGGTAGAAGTTTTTTTTTAGTTCAAATATCGCACCCCTAGACGACGACTGCAACAACTTAAAACTGTGTATTCCTTTCAAAATTGATTTATGATTCGCATATTTTTCGGATAGAAAATATTTCTGAACGTGTTGCATGTTACGAATATTTTTACGAAAGAATTCGACATTCCGTTTAAAATTGCGTAATTATGCAATGCTTCTAGAATTGTTGGAAATTTAAGTTGATGCAGACATCATCTAGGGGTGTAATATGCATTTTTATTTTTTTATTATTATTTTATTTTGGTTTGATTATTATTATTTTATGTTATTATTATTTTTGTTTCGCCACGGTAGTCAGCGTTCCGGCTGGCGAGCGTGTGCAGTGCCGACTCTGGCTTTAGATCTCAGGACGCGTTGCTGCGGCGTTCGCTCTACGTTGACAATGTAATTTTGATTTATTTTTGCTTTATTTTTTCTTTTATATGCAATATTTTTCTTCTTCACACTTTAACGTTTTATACGAATATATTGATTACAAAATAAATAGGCTGTACTATACTACAGTAAGTAATGAAGCTTGTTCGCTTGTTCTACTGCTAGGCATAAGTCTCCCCAAGATAAGGGGAATTTTGCCCATAATTGCCGCGTTGGGCGAGCGCAGGTTTCGTGACGCAGATGCTGCTGCCCATCCCCGCCCTATACATTTGAGCAACACTGTTTCGGATGGATATACCGCTATTGGTTCCGGTCAGTCAGTTGTCTCTCACGACACCTGGTACAGAGGGAGCTACTACACTACGCCGCCGATGCCTCAGGGCCATTGTTCGAAATAGTATAAAATAATTTATAGGCTATTGAAATAAAAAATAGAATTTCTCAACTTTTTATTAAATTGATATATTATAATAAAGTAGTGGTAATCAAACAATTAGTAATAAATACTCCAAATCACAAATATTGTTTAGTTTACGTAGAAATTCCCAATAATTCAAATTGTCCGTACTTTTATGACCAGGGTTCAGATAATCAGAGCGTTAGCAGCGAATGCATTCAAGCGACGAAGAACGCCGACGATGAACAAACCGACGACTCACACGATGGACTCGGTAATGCAGGTATTATACTTCACTACTATTTATATATATATTTACACGAGGTATACCCCTTGCAAAGGTTATCTGCATTTGTACCTCACTCATCTATTTCTACTGCCGGAAAGCATTGTTCGCATTTCTGTGTCCCGGTTTGAAGTGTGAGAGTGACAGTGAAATTACTGGTTCCAAAGTCGACAATGCGCTAATGCTATTCTTGAGACGTAACGAGCGTCTGTAGGCTGAGATGACGCTTACTATCACGCGGTCTGTATGCTTGTTTGTGGACCTGGTCTGAAAAATTACATGTTTTTCTATACTTTTAATAATCAGCAAAGTTTAATACTAATTGTTCACCCCTGTGAATATATAATTTATATATATAAAATTTTATATAAATATATATTAATATCTATATAATATATATTTATATAATACTATATTTTAAGAGGAACGCCTGTGAACAATTTTAATTTTCTACCCTTATAGTTTAGGCCTTGCGTTAATATATCAGTCAACTTCTCCTATTATATATATAGAGTTTGAACTTTTTTGCGTGATTGAATTCATTGAGTGAGACGATTTTCGAAGGTGGATCGATATAATAAATCAAATATTTTGTTGAATTATTGGCTGGACATTCTTAAATGTAATTTTATTTCATCTCTTATTTCTCTCTTAAATGTAATTGAATCCTACAATTAAACTACATTTTTAACGGATTTAAAACGCTCAGTTTCAGTTGCCTTAAGGTAAAAAAGCCGTTTATTAAGTAATTTCTAAAAAATAGTAAACTTGTAAAGTTTCTAAAAATAGTAAAGTAACGCGTAAATAAAAAAAAATTACTATTTTAATCCCTTTCCTTCGTGTAGTCTAATAATGTTTATAAATTATTTGTAATAGTGCATATGTGGCGAGAATTAACCGTTGATTAATTTTCTTTTCCCCAGCGTCGGCCACGTGGCCCGACTTGAAAGATACGGCGCAGTTCGAGCGAGCAGCGTCCGCTATAATGGGTGGTAGGCCGCATACTATCTCTGCAGGTATCAGCTGTGTGCAATTATTTTGCTCGCCTTTTCTTTTTTTTTTGTCTGATCGTGTCTCATGGACTTGGATGGTTACTTTATTTATTTGACACACCAACGGTTGTTCACCCTTTACTAAAATATAAACATTACACTACGCACCATTATACAAGCTGTGCTTTTATGTAAGATACACTAGGTTAGTATATCTTACACAAAATGCCTTCTAAGTGCCAACTACAAATACTTATAATTATTTAGTTTAAAAAGTAACAAAAAAACAACTAAAAGAGAAAAATATATTCATACATACACACACACACAGTCACAGACACACACACGTATATTACATATCGAACGTAAGCAAATATTTTAATGCTCTCCTTACAAATACTTGATATATATGAATGCAATGTTTTTTCGTGAATACGTCTGATATTTCGTTTAATAATTTATTATTAAATATATTAAATTGTATTATTCGAATAATGTAATTATCTTGGTAATATTAGTATTGTACTTTTAAATCCTAAATATTATTTGTATATTTGATAAAATAAATAATAAAATAAAATGTATTTCTCACCTCAAATAATAATTTTAGAATTTTTCATTGAAGCGTTGTGAATAAACCGTCTAAAATGTTAAACTTCACAAACTTCAAACTTCTCTATCTATACTGTGTTTATTCTAATAAGGATACCAATAATTTGATTTAAAAATGATCATTCTCTTTTCTTGAGTTATCGAATTGTATAATTATGACCAGATACTTAAGTCATTAACTATGGAGGTACATTTTTAGGTCGTATACACGTCAAACAATTATGAAGTACAGTGGACCCCGGTAGTCCGACAAACATTTTGCTGGGTAGTGTCGAACTATCGAACTCTTCGGATTATAGAGTACTGCCTAAGACCCCCTATACAAAAGAGTACCTTGTAATCCGACAAATTACAGATCCAATGATAATATTCTTTATACATATTATATATACATATGTACATATATGTAGATACTCTGAAGTACAAATCATACTTGTTTTTCAAATTTAGTAAATTAACGAACAATAGAGAGCTTACGTTTTTATTATAAAATTAACGTCATTAATGCTTTAGTAAGTACATACTAACAAAAAACATGCAATAACTTTACGTTAGGAAATAATTGTGTACAAACAAATGTACATATTAAAATAATGCAAGCGAATATTCATCAATATTTTTTTGTTTAACATTGTTGAAACGCGAGATTAACGCTTTGTAGGATGCACCATTTTCTTAAGCCCATTGCAAACCCAGCTCAAAGGAGTTAATAAAAAGGCACTAGCGAAGTAGTTGCTATCACTTCGTCGTCATCTTCCTGATTTATTGTTGTATGACTAGAAATCTCTTGTATAATCTCTTCGTCAGATATTTCATAAAAAATATTTTACTCTTTATCCATTCCACGGCACCAGGTTTCCAAATCATCCGGACGTATTTGTATTTCAGCAGCAATTTGCTCTATTACTTCCGAATGTACACTGATTTGTGGATCGTTGGTAGGAGTGGCGACTATATTACTGGCCATAACTTTTTTCAAGACGATGTAATAGTTGAAGAAGGTAATGTATTCCACGAATGTATTAAAAGTATACCATGACGACTTTTGAAACGTTCTAGCCATCCCTTGCTAGCCACAAAATCGTCTTTTTTTATTATTTTTTTTATAAAAATATTTAGCTTTCATTGCCAACATGTGTCCCGAAATGGGCTCATGCCTATTTCTTTTCTGAAGAAACCACATGTATAAAGCTTCTTCCACTTCTAGATGTTCAGGTTTCTTGAGTGCCTGTCTCTTGCCTGGCCCACAGTCAGTGGTTGACACGAACTGTTTAATCTTCTCGTGGTTTTTTTATGTACTAAATTGTAAATCGGCCTACGCCGTATTCGCTTGCTAAACTACTGAAAGATTCTTTCGATTTAGGAGGTCCAAAATATCACATTTTTCTTTAATTGTCAGTGTTTTGTGCTTTCGCTTCTGACCTTGTGACGACATTACTAGGTACGTATACGTAATACACAATGAATAAACAGTAAACAATGAACACGCACTAGGCCGCACGTAGTCAAATTCCAACTACGCAATCGCAATCAAAACGAGGCGAGTGATGGTGCGTACAAGTTGTAACTTGTTCACTCATGTATTAGCGAATACAAAATATGTATTCAATAATAAATAATAATAGACCATGTCGGATTACATGGGGCGTCGGATTAGACAGGGGCCGGTTTACCGGCTATTTGTAACGTCCACATTAACAATTAATGTTTGGGTCAGTTGTAGCCTTTGTTATGCTGATACTAAGGAATGCCCCCCGCATTCCCGAAGAAGAAACGTGATCTAATTTAATTTGTTTGTGTACGCCTTTCGTTATTTTTTTGCGATTTTACGAGTGCTTTTTACCACTTTCAAAGGCTTCTAAAGTTTCAGTTGAATTGTATTTTTATTTAATTCATTCCTCTTCAACCAACCGAACGATCGCTTAAAAAAACGCGACAAAAGGGGAAAAGAGACAACAATTTTGTTGGACAAACGAAGAAGATGCATTGTCATTTATTCCATTGAAATGTATATTTATGCGCAGAAAAAAAGCATGCTTTTTATATTACAACAATCGATTCATTGACAAAACTGTTAGAAATATACGTATTGTGAGGTAGCGATGGAAGTATAGGAATGGTGTCCGATTCGGTGCAGCGTACGAGCGCGCGCACGCGCGGCCGGCGCTCAGCGCGCACACGTTTGCGCACTCCGAGCACGAGGTCAACGCCCGGGACGCCATCTACGCACGCCCGCCGCTGCCCACCGTGAGTATACGTCTTCCCGCGCAGCGCGCCTACCACCACTAGTAATATACAAAACTAATACCACTCCTAGTCGATATGCATCAACTGCATCAACTGAAAATAATATATTTCTCATCATCATCATCATCATCGTCATCATCGTCATCATTGTCATCATCGTCATCATCGTCATCATTGTCATCATTGTCATCATTGTCATCATTGTCATCATTGTCATCATCGTCATCATCGTCATCATCGTCATCATCGTCATCATCGTCATCATTGTCATCATCGT
>JACJUM010002768.1:2688792-2803566 GCA_020976665.1 Heortia vitessoides
CGTCATCGTCATCGTCATCGTCATCGTCATCGTCATCGTCATCGTCAGCGACAGCGACAGCGACAGCGACATGAATGAATTTTAGCTACAATGCTCCGGGTGGATATACCAAAAGAAGTAGTAACCTGTCGGTTCCTCAGTCGCCTCTTACGACACCTAATACGCTGTCGGTACCATACGGCCAGATATATTATTCACAATTCTAGATCGCCGTTCACTCGCAAATTTAAGCAAATCGTTGAATCATTTGACAGGCTAGATGGCGCAGATGGAGTGATCCTATCTTGTACGTCAAGGGTCGTTGGTTCGATTCCCACCCACAGCAAATATTTATATGATTATATTTGTGTTTGTTCTGTGTCTGGGTGTTAAATGTATGTATGTAAGTAGTATATTTGAGATTTCTCTGTTGTCTGGCGTCCGTATCACAAGTGCTTTAAGCGACTTACCACGGAGTCAGGTCAATGTATGAGATGTTGTGGAAATTTATTATTGTATTATAAGTTTAGGAACTATTCAACATACAACATGCTCAGAAAAGAATTCCTCCCGAGCAAATATGCGAATCGTTGATTTTAAAAATCTTTCAAAAATGATATATATTATGTATATGTCATATTATAATACATGTCAATTATACATTATTACTATATAACCGCATTATTTATGTATATTTTGAAAGATCTACATAAAATTTTAGTGTTGAGTTGAAGTCTTCACCTAGGGGTGCGATATATCACCAAAACTGTGAGCTAGGATTAGAATTAGTTCAACTTCAAGAAAGAAGTTAATCAATTATTTAATCTACTTTTGGACAAAGGCCTCCCCAAGAAAAGGGGATTTCTGTCCATAACTGATACGCTGGATAGGCGTGGTGCCAATCGCAAAGCGTAGTTTTGAAACAGGGGAGCTACTGTCCATCCTCACCCTGTAGAATATGAGCTACACTATTTCGGATGTATATACCGCCATCTGTCGGTTGAGGTACCTCAATCGCCTTTTACAACACCTGGTACAGAGGGAAGTACTAATACTTAATATACTTGTGTTTATAAAATTTTTTGTAATGTAATGTCTACTCGCAGCGGTGCTCGTCGCTAGAGCGGCCCTCGGTGCCGGCAAAGACCGCCAACGCCAACACTGGCCAGCAAGAGTTCAAGCCCACCAAACCGTCGTCCTTGCCGCCGCATCTTACCAAAGGTATGAAACGATTTGAACCTATTAACATTTAGTAGTCTCGACTATATCGTAAATGGATTTTGATATATTTGTGTAGGAACACCATACTATACAGAACCATCTATATAGACTAAAAATATATCTGATAGACTAAAAATATATCTTATCTTCTTAATATATATAAATCTCCTGTCACGATGTTTGTCCTCGATGGACTCCTAAACTACCGAACCGATTAGGATAAAATTTTCACACCATATGTAGTTTGCTCCAACTTGAGAGATAGGATAGTTTATATCTCAATATATAGTCGCAATTTTATTTAATTGCAAATTATTTGTCTATAATTAATTGACAGTTACAATTATCTGATTTAAACAGACGTCGACACTTTTCGATTGGATTGAGTTAGTACTAGAATTAGTCAATAGATGGCACTGCTATGGTAAACGGAAAAACGTGTTATATATGAGCTACAAAAAGATTCTAACAGATGTCGACACTTTTAGACTGGATTCAGTTAGTACTAGAATAAGCCACCATATCTTTTTACAAATACCATCTATGTAAAAAGCATGGTGGTCCCCGTGACTGATGTTCTCCTACCGTTCCTCTATCCCTAGTTTCGCCAACCTTGTGAACTGAAGATACAATGTCGCATTTACCCAGTAATTTCACTACCTCTCTCACCCTTCAAACTGGAATACAGATGCGAGCACTGCTATTTGGCGGTAGAAATAAGTGAGAGTGAGGTACCAATGTAGGCGACCTTTGTAAGAGGTCTACCTGTATTCACAATATGTGTAGTCTACGATCGTCGGATGTTTATTTTCTCTGCAGTTTCATTTGTTTTGCACATCGAAAAAAAAATGTTTTTTAATGTAATAGTCAATAGGGTCTTTATTAATTATACCAATTATAACCTATATAAAAATAATTAATAAATAACCAATGTATCAATGCTGTGTTTTTGTGTAAACATCTATTGAAAGATCCAAATATTGTAATCAATTTTATTGTAGATTAGAGGTTAATTTATTACAACTAATTTTATTGTATACTAGATTATATAAATTGAATATTGTTAGTAAACTATTTTATATTCTATTAGCTGTGCCCGCGACTTTGTCCGCGTAGAATAGTTTTGGGTACCTTACCTCTTTACCTTAACTTGTATAAACTTTGAATGTCATCTTTATTTATATCGAATCAATAGCCTGAAAAATAGGTTTCAAGTTTCTAGCTCTAAAAATAGCGATACTTCCATACAATTTTTCATCCCCCTATTCGACCCCTTACAATCCTAATTTTGAATAAAAAATAGCCTATGCACGTTCTCAGGGTCTAAAGATTGTCTGTGCCAAATTTAATTAACATCGATTGAGAGGTTTAGGCGGGAAAGCGTAACAAACAGTCAGACAGAGTTACTTTCGCATTTATAATATTAGTAGGGATTTTGTCCACCATGTTCGTGTGATGTGACAAGCAATAAATTAATTTGAATTTGAATAACAGCTGTCTTAAGTCTTGATTTCCATCAAGCAGCAAAAGTTATTCTTATTTGCGCTTACAGATATTGCATTTACGAATTCCATGAATAAGAATTCTATTATTAAGATCTAGAAATAATAAATTAACAAAATCTCCTGATATAAACTCGATATAAGTGTTATGTGTATGTAATTTTGCCGCTAACAATTTTCAAGGGGGGTACTCGTTTGAGGAAATGAAGGCTATACAAGAAACCTTTAGGCGCTGTAACTTTACCATAAAGAAAACATATATTTTTTTGTATTATCATCACATCAGCCATTGAAAGTAAACCTCCTAAAAAGCTAGACATAGACCTCCCCAATAAAGATGGAATTTTGCCCATAATTGCCGCGCTAGGCAAGCGCAGATAGCAGCTCTCGCGACGAGGATGCTGCTGCCCATCTCCGCCCTGTGCACATGAGCTGCACTTTATCGGATGGATATACCGCCATCTGTCGGTTCTGGTACCTTAGTCGCCTCTTTCAACACCTGATACAAGGGGAGGTACTATTCTACTCTACCGCCATTTTTAACTTAATAGATTAAAATTAATCTATGCTCATATTCCACTAGTCATAATTCAAATAAAATTTGTTTTCAAATAATTTTCTCAATATGGGTAATATATTGGGCCTAGCACTGATTTATGTATTTGACCTTCACGCACAATTACATTTTCAGCGAAATTTTTCCATTTAGCATGCCACATGTACTATAAAGAAGAGAACTAATTATATATACAAAACGAGTGACTTACATAAAACGGGCCCGATGGCGTAGTTGGTAATGATCCTACCATATGCGGCAAGGGTCGTGGGTTCAATCCTCACCCTGGACAAATATGTATTATATTTGTGATTCCTCTGTTATACGAGTATGATGTCCGTAACACAAGTGTTTTAAGCGACTTACCACGGAGTGATGTTAATGTTTGAGATGTTGTCTTAATATGTATTTGTTTATACAATGGAATGATTGCTTGCAAAATATATTAACGTCGGTTCTTTGTCCGTTATTCATAATTTAAATATCTTATGGCCTGCGAATAATTTAACTTGGATAGTGACTTATAAGATTTCAATGGGATAGGTTTGTTTCAAATATTGTTCTAATCTAGCCTTAACTTTACATGAGGTAAACCACATATAAAAGGTCGTCTGCATTAGTACCTTACTCACCTATTTCTACCGCCAAATGTTCGCATTGCTGTGTTCCGGTCTTAAGGGTGAGAGAGGCAGTGAAATTACTGGGTAATGTGGCATAATAACCAACGTCAATTGGCAACGCGTTAGTGATATCCTTGTGATATCACGAGCGTCTATAGGCTGCAGTGACGCATACTATCAGTTTAGCATAAAAGTGTATTATATTTTTTCTTGTTGAATAAAGTTGTTACTAATAATGATCAGCAAAATATCATTGACGAGTGACCAGACAGTGATTTATTTTTCAGAGATGCCTCAAGCGTTGTACGTTAACATGTCAGAATTGGCGACTCTGGCAGCTTCGAGAGCCCAACAACACAACGCGGAACATCAGCAGGAAAAGGTGTGTAACAGAATATTTTATTATTGACTAGCGACCCTCATTGCACCCGAGATGTGCTGGGCGCGCTGGTGCAATGGGGATCAAAAATGGATATTGTGCGTTATCCCTAAGAGGAAAATACTATTGCAGAATTTTTCGTACACCTTTTTATTGTGTACAACACTGTAATATATTTTGATCTTTCGTGATTAGCTAGTAACGCTTGTTGAATTTTGAATTTGACGGGTCCGATGGCATAGATGGTCGTGATCCTATCTTGTGCGTATATCGGAATGAACTGTACTTCTTTCTAGTACCATACTAGTTTTCGCTTTTTTTCCTCTGGTACTTCCATACCATACTCTTTACAAGTTGATTCTGCTTTTTTTGCCTGTTCGATTTTTTCGAAATCCGAAAATTAGCTGCCTGATACGAAATGGGGGTGCATCCCGTGGAGGTTTTCTTCGACAGCACCCCTGGCCTTTACCACCGAGCTTGTGCTCTGTAACTTGTTTTTTGTACAATTTTCATAGAGAATGTGGGTGGATAGGTTTATTAATTTTGAAAGAGATTATTTTTCAACTGCTTTACGTTTTTGTTTGTTTACAACAATTTCTTATATTTTTCTTTTATGTATTTACTTTTAGTAGTACAGCATTAGGCTCGTCCGAAAAAAAAATATCTCGATAGAACTATTACAAAAGCATGAAATGTTTTTAAACAATGTCAAATTAAATAAACCGTAACAATTTAATTAATTATATGTTTAAAGGTTGCAAAGGGTTACTTTTTTTGCATCATAATCGTTTCATCCAGTTGGATTGTAAATAAGCAACCATTGGAAATGATAAATCAGAGAAATTAACTCAATTAATTTAATCGTGAAAAATAATCATATTCTTATTTTAAGATTTGTATACATTAATTTTGTCAGGATTTTCTTTTGTTTAATATCCGACAGATGTGTTTATAAATGTAAATTATAAATGTATTTTTAATTCTATATGCTAAAGTTGAAGATTCTCATGTTGGTTGCTTTGTCTAGGTGATATTCTGGTTTGTAACGCGATGAGCTGGAACAGACAAGATGTTAGATTTTGGTTAGACTAGGAACGTTACAAGTCTTAGACACAAAAGTAAAAAAAAAAAAATACTTCACTAGCGACCTGTTTGGGTGTAATGAGCCATCGCGGACATTTTTGTAGACCTTTTTAATGTGTATATCTAAAATACTGTAGTACATTATTGTGATCTATCTCGTCGGGTTCAGCCAGCGTTTGCAATGTAAGCGCAAACAAATGTGGTTATTTAAGATATCACGTTAGAAAGCCCTAAAATTGTCAGTGTTTCTCTAGTATATTATGTTTTTATTTAATAAACCTTCCTCTTGAATTACTCTATCTAAAATCCGTATAGTTTAAGATCTAATTGTACAGACTGAAAGGCTATTTTGTTTTTTTACTATGTAGTGATTATCAGTTATATAGATTTTAGAGATATTCCTCGGATCGGCCGAAGCCGAGTCTTGCTATTTAAATATAGTTATTTCTATATATTGTTGTATTGTTCTTATGTAAAAAGTATAAATACGTGACGCTTAGGTTATGTATATTATACATGTATTACTAGATTGTAGGGACCGAGTAACAATAATTTTAATATATAATATTTTTAATATTTAATAAAAATAAATAAAATTTAAGAGCAGCATCATTTGATATTATCCGCTGCTACAGGTTTTTCCAACACTTACAACTTCATCTTTTCTTTTTGCATGATGTTTTATTAATAAGAAAAAAAAAATCGCAACTGAGGTACTGTAACCGACTGATACCTAGGCACAATACCCATCCGAAAAAGCGTAACACTCAAACAATAGAGTAATGATACCAAAAGCATTCCCCTCACAAGTTACGCCCTGTGATTATTTTAGAAAAAGAACACATATAGGGCAACTTACATTTTATCCCAATGGAACTTGGAAGCCAGAGTCTCTGAGATTTGTCCCTCCTTCAGTTGTTTCTTGACGGTCCTCTCAACGATTCTCATTGTTGAGAACGTGTTCTGCACCGACGACGGCTGACGCATGCGGGAAGTTGTCTGGAAAATCATGGTCACCAAAATATTTTGGATTTAAATATGCCTGATAGCCGTTTGACAACAGCTGAGCAGAATAGTACCTCCCCATGTATCTAAGAGGCGACTGAGGTACCATAACCGACAGATGGCGGTATATCCACAGTTTAAATGAAACAAGGCAGAAATGGGCAATAAAATTTCCGTTGCAAAGCTACGGTCTTCGGTTACCACTACGCTTTCCCAGCGCGGCAATTATAGGTAAATTCCCCCTTTCTTGGGGAGGCCTATGTTTAGCAGTGGAAGTTTTACGGCGGCTGTGATGATGGTGATGAAATATGGCAGAACGGTGATAAATGTTCGATTATTATTTTAAAATATACAAATTGCCCAAACCTAGAACTGTGATTTCATCATCATCATTTTATCATTCCAGCCATTGTAAGTCTGCTGCTGGACATAATGCTCCCCAAGGAATGGCAATTGCAGAGCGCGCTTTTCGCAACGGGCATGCCACTGCCCAACCCGCCTTGTGCATTTGTGGTGTATTGCTTCGGATGGATATACTGCCATCTGTCGGCTTGATTACCTTAGTCGCCTCGTACTACACCTGGTACACGGCACTGTGATTTAGCTACGCTATTTATAAAAAGTTGTCAAAACTCCGATTCTCCGAATCCAATGCTAAATTACACAAATTATTTAGTAAATGAAATTGATTAAACTTTATTTAAATTAAACACTAATGGTTAAAACTTTTGCGGACTGTGAGTCACCCATCAAAAGTCCGAATAGTTTGAGGACATAATGAGAGAATAAGGAAAAAGGTTGGTTTATGTATCCCAACAAGATACTTGGACTCTTGGTATGGGCCTTATTATCTTGAAAGTAGACCAACAAACTATAGACAAGGTTTACACGAGTTAGACCTTATACAAAGGCCGTCTCCGTTAGTACCTCACTCTCAACTATTTCTACCGCCAAATAGCAGTATTCACATTGTTATATTACGGTTTGAGAAGTGAGAACGGTAGTGAAATTACTAGGTATATGTGATATTTTTAAGACACAAGGTTAGCAACGCATTAGTACAACGATATCCTTGTGATATTACGAGCGTCAATAGGCTGCAGTGACGCTTACGCGGAATGTATGCTTGTCGTAAGTTGACCTGGTCAAATAAATATATTAGAACCGCGCTGGTCGCATGATACCAGTCGTGTTATAAAATCTCCTGCTTACGTCCAGCGGCATAGCATTACAGCCATTAGAAGTCCACTGCTGGACATAGACCTCCACAAGAAAAGGGCAAGTTTGCCCTGCCGCGCCGGGAAAGCGTTTGGCAATCGAAGAGCGCAGCTTTCGCGACGAGGATGCTGTTGCCCATTCCACCCTATACATTTGAGCTACACTCTAGGATGGATATACATACCGCCATCTGTTGATTCTGGTATCTTAGTCGCCTCTTACGACACCTGGTTCAGTGGGAGGTACTATTCTATTCTGCCGGTACTTTACGGCAAGTGGTATATAAGGCAGATATTGATGATCTAAAGCTTTACCGTAATTTCTAAAGCGTCGAAGAGTTTTTTCATTTCCTTCCTATCCCTGTCGGTGAGCGTGGGGTCTTGCCAATCGAAAACGCCGCTGCCCTTCAGCTTTGCCTTGATCATGTCCAGTGTAATGGGGGCGTCCTGATCACCTATTTCGCCAGTCTTGTACGCTGCCTTGGCTTGTTCTTCTAATGGGCTAAAAATTTGTATGTAAGAATACATATATATATATATATATATATTATATTAGGTATCCCACGGCGTACGTATATATATAGTGTTTTCCTACTTTTCTATCTCATCAAAAATAATCTTCTTAACAGGTGAAACTGAAATCCATTAATTGATTCTCAAATAACATAGATCTCTAGAAACATTTCGAACATTCAATTAGAAACATTGATTATTATTTTCAACGAGTGAATGTCATGAATGAATGAATCATATCTATTCATTCATGCCACCAGTTCGACGCTACAGTAGCGAAAGATACTGAAACCACGAGAAGATACTAAAACGTATGAGTACTACAACTAACCACTGATCAACAAAGCTGACTCAGAAAGTTTCAAAAACGAAATTACAAACCTCCACTAATTTACAATGAAATCTAACGAGAAAGTGAACAAATGTAATTTAATTTACTCAATAATATTTGTGAAGCGATAGTTTTTAAATTATTGTATTCTTGGTAATAAATTGTAACGAAGTAGCAATTATTTTATGTTATCTCTTCTACACAATATTTTAAACAAAATTTGACTCACCATTGTGTACTAAAGTTTGTGTTTACCGCAACACTGCAAAAGACAAACAGATTTGTGTTAAATAACAGTAACATTGCAACGTCATGATACAACGTCCAGAAAAAAATCGACTAGTAGTTTTTTTCGAGAAAATCAAAACCTAATATTAGGATCCTGCTATACAACGACCTTCACCGAGCTGGTTAATGGATGACAAGTATTTTATATTCAATGTAATATGTCAATAAATATATTGCAAATAAGTTGCCTTAAAAATTGCAGTCCAGAATATTGTTAATTAACAATAAAAAGAAATTAAATACCATACCAATCGAAAGTATGAAGCCCATAGAATATGCAAACGTTAGGCTGACTATTTATTTCCCGTTACTAATCTGGGGTAGGCAGGTATAAACACGTAAATCGGTACTAGTAACTTGCACCGGTCTGGTTAATGATATAATTAAACAAACCAGTGAAATGTTTACATTATTTTTTTTTAATTGTTAATTAACAATATTCTGGACTACAATTTTTAAGGCAACTCATTTCCAATATATTTATGTAAGAAAATCTAAGAATCTTAATTTTAACCCACTTCCTGTTTAGGATGAAATTTTGCACACGCTCTGAGTTCTGATGGTAATACATGACTAGCTAAGAAACGTCATTACAAATCCAATATGGCGGCCTCCCCAAGATGGCGAACTGGCTGTTTGAAATGCACTTCCATAATATGTGTATCAAATGAAAGGGCTTGCTGTACGGAACACGAAAAAAATTGTTAAGTGACTCAAATCTAACATGGCGGACGTCTAAAATGGCGAGCAGGATATTTGAAATGCACTTCCATGATATGGGTATCAAATGGAAACATTGGTTTCATCTCTGAAATCATCTGGCCTCATTTCCGCCGTGACCAAATCTGACACAGACATTCCATCAATTCAAGTAAATTTTGGCAAGGACGGTGAACATTTAATAAAGCTTATAACAAAACAATTCCCCGCAAAATTTAGCTATGGCACTGTTGAAAGACGCGTGTTACCGGTGATTCTGAGTTAAACGTCGCCAGTGCACAAAATGCATGGTTGTTCTGTGGATAATGCTGTAGTATATTTGGGACCCCGTACTTTTGCATCCGGGCAAGCTTACGTTGCTCTGAGTCGTGTCAAGTCCATAGATGGCCTCTAAATAGAGAACTGGACTGTTCATAGCTCACGGGAAAAACTCCTTGCAACACTGACGCATTAGCGGCAATGGCAATGTGAATGCCTGCTAACGCCGTATTAAATTTGGATGCGTAGAACTGTGAATTTTGTTAAGTTTTTTAATAATAAATATCTTTAAATACCTATCAATATTTTAAATTAGTAAGAAGTAAACTAAGTTTGAATAATAAGAAGACTAAAAGGTATAAAATAAAAATAATAAAAATAAATAGTTTAAAAAACTAAGAAACACGCTTTATTACGCACTAAAAATATATTTAAAGAAACTAAAAAAACACGCTTTAATGATGAAAGAAACTAAAAAGTAAAAATTAATTTCTAATTTAGAAATAAATCAATAAACATTAAATGGTATTATTGCGCAAAAATCGTAGGGGCCACAATATACCAGTACTTGAAAAGCACCCCACACGTCTTACACAATAATATTAATTTAAAAATGAATTGAGTCATGCATGCATCATTATAGGTAAGGTTTGTATACCTACTAAAAAGTACTGTTTCATGCTGTGGTTTTATTTGAACACGTTTTAACGGGCTACAAAGTCCAGGAAGTATCCTGAACTGTGTACTCGGCCGAGTAACTCGATTCGATAAAATTTAAATTTTCGCCAGCGTAACCTAGTACAAACAGGTTCACGCTGGTCGGGTTAATATTCTGCCGTCCGGTACCGGTAGAGTAGAATAGTACCTCTCCCTGTACCAGGTGTCGCTAGAAGCAACTGAGGTACCATCACCGGCGGGTGGTATATAATGGGTATATATATATATATAATGGTATAGTACGATAAAGTATATATATACATATATAATCGATACACCGATGGCAGTATGTCCATCCGAAACAGCGTAGTTTCAATGCAGAAGGGAGGGAATGGGTAGCAGCATCACAGACGCTAAAGCTGCGCGCTGCATGCCCAGCGCGGCTATTATGGGTAAAATCCCCCTTTTCTTGGCAAGGCTTATGTCCTGCAGTGGAATTCCAATAGCTGGTATGATGATGATGATGAAATATTGATTTTTTTTTATTACGTTCCTCTTAACTTTGTCTCATTTCTACTAATTTATTATCATAATTTTGTTTTATTAATTGAGATTATCAAAGATTTCCCAAATTGAAAAAATCTTTTTTTTTTTTCAATATTATTGTTATATTTATTTGTTGAACTTTTTTGAACAAACTATTACAAAATGTACAAATTGCGGACTTAATGCCAGTTTTAATTGTTTATCTCTAAATATATTGCCATTTTAAAATCGAGTATACTCGGCATTAAAATCGAATTATTCGGCCGAGTACCGAGTATCAATCGAGTACTTGACCCATCTCTACCCTACCCTTTGAAGAGAAATTCTTGACACTAGTGCGATTTTCTTTGGGCATCGGACCTCTCATCTTTGAGAGGCCCCGCCCTCTTTTTTCGGTGGCGCTGTAATTGACGTCTGAGTATTCCAGCAATAGGTTCGTCCAAAAAATGACAATAGCGCGATTTCCATGTGTCATTCTAAAAACGCTCTTAAAAGCTCGACTATACAAACCAATGCAACATGAGTCACACATAATGTCATTTTGTGGAACAAATAGAACAATAAGAGTTATGCGGTTGGGAAAATTAAATAGCATCTGGATTGTAGGCACACGCTAATTCACAAACTGGGCAATGTAATGATTTAACCACAACGTGTTTTTACGTTCAAGTTACATATGTTTATAACTTGGTTTGTTGGCTTGGGTTTTGTCTGCTATAGTCCGTCTCTTCTGAAACTTGAAAAGAACAAAACCAACTTGTGGCTTATGAAACGTGGAGTTTTTTACATGTAACCAACTGTTGCATATCCTAAATTAACTTACAATCGCAGCATGATAGATGTTTTTTTATTAAATTTGGCTATACGATTGGGCACAATTCATAGGGAACTTAATGTGCGTTATACAACCATAAGAACTTGACTATCGATACGCGCCTACAATTTTTTTATTTTTTATTATTAGTAATATTTTTGGTAGTACTTTATTACTAGTATTTTTTGTAGCTCGTTGGTGCTGTGAGGTACCGGCAGTATAGAATAGTACCGCCCACTGCACCAGGGGTCGTAAGGGGCGACTAAGGTACCAGAACCGAAAGATGGGCGTATATTCATCTGAAACAGTGCAGAACAAATGCACAGGGTTGGGATGGATGCTATTGCCCACATGTTTGCCCAGCGCGGCAATTATGTGCAAAATTCTTCTTTCTTGGAGTGGTTTATGTTCAGCAGTGGACTTCTATTGGGTGGTATAATAAAGATGAACATTTTTTATAATCAATGTACAGATTCAGATAAAAAATTGATGATGATAACGACTGTCTTTGTACAGTACTGAATTAGGTGCAGTAGGGTTACTTTGACTCACGGGGAAACATGTCCATGTATAACGGAGACCACTTTACATACATTGACTACTATTAACTAAATTGTTAGTTTGTAGCACCAGTATAATAAGTCATGTCATACTGGGTAAAATTAGAACAAAAATATAATTTTGTATGTTTCTTAGTACTAAAGCAAAATGTCAAATGAGATTTAATTTTAAACTGAAAACAGGCAAATCAGTGAAATCTAATCGAACAGAGAAGTTTTTAATATAACATTATATATGTCAGAAATAGTGTAAAGGACTTATTGTGTATTAATGTAAACATGAACTCACAGTATGTTTAAGATGAATATCTTCGCACCGGCACACGTCATCTTGCACTGAACGCTTGCAAGTCCTCGACTGGTTGTGTTAGCACCGACTCAATTTTATTGCTCACACGCATCGATTATACAACACCTCAGAAGGTTTGATACTTGATAACGTTGCACATGGTATATTATTCGCACAGTTATCGTTTGATTGATGATTTTATTGCTAATAGTATGTTTTTATATAGTAAGGTATATTTAATATGAATATTAATCTAATAATATAAATAAAAAAATTCAACATTTCACACAATTATATAAATAGTATATCACTTAAATATATATATTTAACACACAGACACAGAAAAAACACATACTATCATAGAAATGTTTGCTTTGTGTGATAATCGAATCCACAACCCTTTGCGCACAAGATAGGATCACCACAATCAGCGCCGTTGGGCCTGTCCAAAAATAAATCTTATATGTGTCATGGACCGTCCACTGCTAGGATATACGTTTCCCCAAGAAAGAGAGGACTTTTGCTCATAGTTGCTGATCATAATAAAATGTTCTTTTGTCATTTATTTTTTGTTAAACAGTAGTGAATCCCAAACAATGTTCCGATGGATTAAATAGGTTTTTAGTATGCCCAAAAGATAATGAACAATATACATATTGCCAGTACAATTTAATTACTTGAATAACTAGGTATTATCAAATTGCGATCGCATATTGGTAATTTTTCATAATGACCGGGTATAAGGTATTTTAATACCAGCTATCGAAAGTCCACTGCTGGACATAGGCCTTCCCAAGATAGGGGGAATTTTGCCCATAATTGCCGCGCTGGGCAAACCGTGTTGGCAAACGCAGAGCGCAGCTTACATACACGCTCGTTTATTCTTGGTTCTTCTGACCTGGCCATTCTTTGATACCTCTTCTACCTGGTTAAGATATGTTCGCCTCGGTCGTCCTATACCTATAATTTTGTTGAATTATACATTTTATAGTTATATGAATAGATGAAAATGAAACTTTTTTATCTATTCCAGCATTTAAATTTTATGTTGATTTTGCCCAATCTAATTTGTGGATTTTTAGCTGATTTCTGTTTTAGTTATATGTTTCTTATAAGATATTTCGTTTAACGTTCCATCCCAAACAAATAAAAGTGGAAAAAAGTGGTAAGTGAACACAAGTTTCACTCATTTGTCTTATCTTACAAAGAAGTGTAAAATATAAATATCATAAGCAGTAATACGACGAGCAGAAAGCCAGAGTAGGTCAATTTATAATATAATGGCAAAAAGGTTTTGTCACTTAAGTAGAAACTAAAATAATTATCATTTATTTTCAATGAAATAAAACTTTCTGTTATGTAATGTTCTTAAAAATAATACATTCTTCTATGTTATTCATTTTGATATATTCAATATTTGATTCTTTTTTGCGAAAACTAAATTATGAAAAAGTCTTTTTCTTCAGTTTCTGTAAGTATCAACATTACCTGGTCCCTGCAACCATTGATTATGTGCATCGTGCTATTGTTCTGCGTGAACGACGCACCGCTTATTATTCGATATTTTGACAACATAATGTTACAGTATGCCAAATTTGGCGGTATCACGATGCCTATGATTGATGTATATATAGATTTACAAGTATTTTGTATTGTTGGTCCACGGTATAGTCTGCCTGCTATGCCAAACTGTCGATTTTAATAAAGGGCTTAATATTAAAGTAATAAAAGGAAAAAAATCCAGCTGTGTGTTCATACAATCTTTAATAAATTTATCATATTTTTAAGACAGGAATGCAGCTTTAAATGAACCAGCGAATTGATTGAAATAGAATTGATCAACATTTTAAAGATTCTAAACAAGAGTCATTGAGTTCTTGTCCAGAGGGAGGTACTATTCTACTCTATCGGTATCACACCGTCATTTTGTATCATCATCATCATTAGAGCCATTGGAAGTCTACTGCTGAATATAGGTCTCCCCAAGATAGGGGGAATAGTGCCCATAATTGCCGCAATGGGCAAGCGTGTTGGCAATGGCAGAGCGTAGCTCTCGCGACGGGGATGCTGCTGCCCCTACCTGCCCTTTGCATGGATATACCGCCATCTGTCAGTTCTGGTACCTTAGTCGCCTCTTACGACACTAACGGAAGTACTATTCTACTCTGCCGGTACCGCACAGCCAATCTTTTTAAATCAAGTTTATTTAATTTCCAATTTGTAACTTTGGCCTGTCATAATTAGCTAAATAATCGAATGCGCGATCTCTGGCGCATAAGATAGGAAAGCCATCGGGCATTTGGGCATTGTGTGACGGATAGATAAAGCAAAGCATTGGTGGTTGTTTGTTGCCAGGTCTGCTCGGAGAGTAGTGCGAGCGAATCCTCTTTAGAGTCTTCGAGCGGATACGGCAGCCAGGGGGCCTTTGCCGCGGAAGACCACGCTCATCTGCACCAGCCGCAACATGGCGACGGTAAGTGTCCATATTCCATTTATACTACATATTTTTACAATAAACAGTCTTAAGTCGCATCTATAGTTACCCAATTGATGTACACGTGGTAGCAATTACGTGTTTGTATATACCAGAGTCATTTGAGTTAGACATAGCATATGTACATTCCTCTTCAATGAACCTCCTGAACTATTTAGATAGAAATTACAATAATCGCTTTGTCCATCCATCCGCCATTATATTGTGATAAATAAAATTAATGTCAGTTGTTAGTTCGTAATTAATGTTAGAAAGGTAAGCGATTTATGCTTAATTTTATTAATTTTAAATAAAATAATAAATATCTGCTAATAAAAGTCCGATTATTTAAATAAAAAAAAATAAATATCGATAGTAATCATTATTAGTCACTTATAACCCAAATATGCATCATAACATTTTATTGAAAAATAACTTTGAAAATCAGAAAACTTTCATACTAACTTTGCACTCTCGTTTTATCGATTTTTTTATTAGGGGGTGAATTTTTAAAAACCATTTCTTAGTGCCCCCTTTTTTATAAAAAGTAACCCCTTTGCAAAATTTTAAGTTTCTAACCCTTTTAGTTGGCTCATGGTTGATATGTCAGTTAGTCAGTCAGCTATATATTCTGTAGAAACGTACGGACACCGCAAAAATTTTATTATACAATCAACAAATAAAAAAAAAAACAAAATTAGAATTGTTATTGATTGTTGTATTATTATGACATTATTTTATGTATTAATTTATGTAACAATAGGTGATATTCTTGGACAAGCTTCTTGTTAATAAATTCATTTCGGTGGCATACATTTAGATGTTCGATAGAGAATTAAACAGAGGCTAGGGGTGATTTTTCGATGCATTGCTTGAAGTACACATACTAGGCGCGATAAAATAGGAGACACATATGCGTTTCCCACTGTGACACAGTAATTCACATATGCGATTTTTAGGGCTTGTTTTACCACTTGCTGATGAACAGATAGGCTATCTGTAACTTATCTAATAGATAACGTTAAATATCGTGTTTCATAAGTGTCGTTAAAGTTAATCTAGCAACCGATTTATCTAGCAATTATTTTATCTGTCAAATTATTAACATACACTTTATCAGCTCGTGGTGAAACAAGCCCTAAAACTGCTAGAACTAATCTTAGTTCTTTCTAAACTCGCTGTAACCTAGCACGGTTTGTTATACTGTTTTAGAAATAGTTTGATAGAATGACAGATCTCGTTGTACTTCCGTCGCACGGGTTTATTATATGAACAATATATATTTGTAATCATAATTTATCGACGGTCAGAAATTCCATTGGCTTAAGGGACATAGCGCGAGGTACCGGCAGAGTAGAATAGTAGTTCCTACTGCTCCAGGTGTCGTAAGAGGTGGCTAAGGTACCAGAACCGACAGATAGCGGTATATACATCCAAAACAGTGCAGCTCAAATGCACAGGGATAGGCAGCAGCATCCACGTCGCGAAAGCTGCGCCCTGCGCTTGCCCAGCGCGGCAATTATAGGCAAAAAACCTCCTTTCTTGAGGAGGCCTATCCAGTTCCACTGCAATGGATGATGATTGATGAAGGCACATATAAGCAAAACATTTTGTATTTATTTATTTCTGACTTTTCAAGTAAAAGTGGATTCAATTTCAACAATATTTGTTAAAAGCAGTTAGAACGTAATTATAATAAGCTTTTCAAATAATAATAAAGTTATAATTAACAAATTGTTATTATTTTCCTTTTTGTTCTTCCTGTAGACTTGCACATTGTCTCTTACGACAATTGAATTTGTGACCGTTGATTTCACAGTACAAAGGTTTCATACAAGTAAAGTTATCCTCAAATGATGACAAAATCTATAAAACTAGTTTAATAACCAGTTTGATTTGACAACTGTCATCCAAATCAAACTATATTTAGTATGCACCCTCGATTGAATGAGTGTCGTTTTATTTGTGAAGCATGATTATATCGCTCAGTATTGTCTGGCTAGGTATTATTTTTAATTTATGCTTTTTATTGAAGGTTATTACACCCGAATTATCAATTTTTAATTTATATCATTTTCATAAATTTACTCGAAGCCTAAAAAATATTACCATTGCGTAATCAAGACGATAAAAAGGGGGTAACACCTCTGAACTTAAAAAACAGTTTTAAATATTTGTTTTATTAGCTACAAAACACGATTAAGAAGAAGAAGTAACGAGTTTTGAGCTGGTGTTTTAACCTTTTTGTATGGTTTTGAAGTTTTGTTCTGTTTTTTGTTTTAATCCCCGCTTTGCATGCCGTTCGTTTGCGCAACAGTCGACACAGAGATAGTGACTCTTCGCCGCGACAGCGACGCTTCTGTGGCCGCCGCTAGAGAGAGCTTCTCTATATCTCTGGGCAGTCTCGAGGAGGCGGTTAGGTCTCTGGACGAGGCGAGTGACAGCCCCTCCTTCGCAACCATCGGCAAGAAGCCGGCTGTGCCTAAACGTCGCCCCGTATCAATGACTGGTGAGTTCGGATCTAGTATCGAGGTGACGGAGATTTCTTGTGACGTATATAACACCAGGTATTGGGAATTTCTTCTTGTCTTACCCTAAGGCTCTTTAATACGTTCAAAACGCGGCAATAATGGGAAAATATCACTTCTTTGGGAGGCCTATGTCTAGGCCTAGCTGTGGACATCCAATGGCTGATACAATTAATAGTAAATAAAAATAACTATGGTGACAAAGATTTTGGTGACGCCTTATACCAGATATTTTTAGCCATCATCCGTTGTGTTAATGATACCGAGAGATTTTATAATAATTGAATAGCATTTTATAGATAATATACTCTACATGTTCCAAGAGTAGATCACAGACAATGGTTGGATTTTTTTTGGTTCGGTATCAAAATACAATTTTAATTATTTCTAATTTCTTAATTTGCATTACAATAACAATTGAGCACATTTTTTAAATCTCATCACCATCATATCTGCCATTGGAAGTTCATTGCTCGACATGTGCCACACGAAAAAAGGGGGTATTTCGCCCATAATTGTCGCGCTGGGCAGGTGTTGGCAATCGCAGGGCGCAGTTTTCGCAACAGGAATGTTGCGGCCCTGTACATTTCAGCTACACTGTTTTGGATAGATAAACTGCCATCTGTCGGTTCTGTTTCCTCAATCACCTCTTACGACCCCCGATACAGAGAAAGATACTATTCTACTCTCTGAGGAAGGCTAGAGACATCTACTAAGAATTAAATAGGAAGCAAACTAATATTATCAGAAGATAGCGTTAATTTTGGAAAATATTTAAATCTCTGATAATATATATCAATATCTTAACAAAAAAGTTTTCTTCACATTCGTATTGTCGATCTCATTAGTATGATTGAGCGCATACTACCCTTTCAAAACCAACCTACCCTTACCAGTCAAAAAATTAGTCCTTGAGTATCGCCGTCGGTCTCGATCCGATCCCATGATATCAGTGAAAAATTCATTCTGTATGTACGCACGTACGTTGTAAGTTGAAATTCGTAAACATAAACATCCTTTTCAATATCCGTACACTGCCTTGTTGAGTCATCTATGCAGTGAATGATCAGAGGTAATGTTTCGCTTTGCAACACTCGTTATAAACGAGAATGGCCGATTCACAGGGCCTAATTATCATAACTTTGACGTTACGTGTCACGCACACACACACAACACACACACATACCCATCAAAAATAAATGATACTACTGACATTTAATCAAACCCTAGGGGGTTCCAAGAGTAGCCTGTATATTAAATATCCTGTGCTAAGATCTATTGCCTGTGTTACTCAACGTTAATGTTGGTTACTAATTACGCGTAAGGTATGTTTAGGTAAAGGTCCGTTAAGGTCCACCTTGATACATGCTGGTGTACGTAGGGAGTAGCGAGAGTGAATTTTGCTATCATCTTCTGATTTATCCGCTAATGTTGTCCAATATTTAAATAGTTGATAATAAGTTTAGTTTTAATGTAGTTTTCAGCTAATTGTATGTGTAATGTTGATAGCATTTCTTAATGTTTCATAATAAAATAACTCTGAAAAAGTGTCCGATTCGAATAGTGCTATGTTAAAAAATTCTTTAGAGTACATTGTAAAAGATTCGGTGCGACCCCAAAATAGACTTGTTTAATTTGGGTCTAGGTGAGTGGAACTATAGTTAAAATTATGCGACATTTTTATTTTTAAGGGAATTGCGAGAACTGATAAAAGCTAATTTTTACACCGTTCAAAGTTCATTGCGTGGTGGCAATCGCAGAGCGAAGCTTCGTGAAGGGAATGCTGCTGCCCATTCCCGCCCTGTTTCATTTGAGCTACTCTGCTTCTTCTTATATTGCCATCTCTCGGTTCTGCTACCTCAGTAGCCTCTTACGCCCACCCTCATGCGCTTAAATGCGCATGACTATACATAAATTAACATGCATGCCGCACATTAACTATGTAAGGAAAAAATAAACATCTTTGGTAAGAGCTTTTCGTAAAATAGCACACTGTATACTCCGAATAATTAAATAACTTTGTACAATGCCTATGTAAAATCACATTAAACTATCTTATCGAGATTTGGGGTTCATCTGCACCCACAAACCTTAATCCATTGCAGAGATCTCAAAACAAAGTCATAAAAGCCTTATTTCAATATCCCTTCCGTACATCAAATATATATATGAAAAGAACTGAAATATTTAATCTATCTCAATTATACAAATTCAATACACGCGTGTAAAAAAATTTGTTACAAGTTCTGTCAAAAGTAATATAAGACTGTTAATAAAAACGCCACCCCCACAATCTTCGAACTAAGAATAAAGTGCAACTATCAGCACCAAGAACTCTCTATGGAAAGAAGACTGTACTGTTTGGAGGAGCACAGCTGTTCAATGAGCTACCTTACACCATAAAAGAGTATGAAAATATAAACATATTTCAAAATAAGTTAAAATTGTATTTAGATTCGAGTACCGGCTAATTGTATATTTTTATTAGAACTATGATATCTCATTGTAAACAAAATGTTATTTCGTATGAGAATAATGCCATTGATGAGCGATTGCCAATACGCTTGCCTGGCGCGGCAATTATGGGCAAATTTTCTCTTTCTAGGGGAGGTCTATGTCCACCCGTGGATTTCTAATGATTGATATGATAATGATGAATGGTGAATCCTTTGCCGGTGTGCGTTTGCGTCTGTTTATAATTAGTTCGTTAGTCATGCTTTGACGCGAGTTCACCGTAAATTATAGCATTTTCTTATCGCACGCGCGTTGTGGCAGTATTTCATTTCTGAGAACTAGTTATGTACTTACCAGGAATGTTATCGATATTTTTTTAAAAACACTTTCATTATTAGCAGTGAGGTACCGGCAGAGTAGAATAGTACCTACCCCTGTACTAGGTGTCGTAAGAGGCGACTAAGGTACCAGAATCGACAGATGGCGGTATTTCCAACCGGAACAGTGTAGCTCAAATGCACGGGGCGGGGATGGGCAGCAACGTTCCAGTCGTGAAAGCTTTCTTGGGGAGGCTAATTTCCAGCAGAGGACTTCCAATTATTGTAATGATGATGATGATGAAAGAAATTGTTAGTTTCATAAAAATGAGTAAATGATTTGACTTCATTTCTAGGTTTTCCTTTGATTTTGATTAGCCATGCATTAATAGTAACTAAAACTACACTATTCTTCTTTATATATTAATTATTCCATGTTATTAAAGGAACTATTCATTATCATCATATCAGCCATTAGAAGTCCACTGTTGGACGTAGGCCTCCCCAAGATGGGAGCATTTTTGCTCATTATTGCCGCGATAGGCACGCGTGGTGACAGTCGCAGATCGCAACTTTGCGACGAGGATTCAGCTGTTCATCCTCGCCCTGTTTAAGGTGCGCTGTCTTAGATGGATATGCCGCCATCTGTCGGTTCTGTAAAGGTTTGTCGGTTTGTCGGTTTGTTTGTTACAGTTTCACGAATATAAAGCTTAGTTAGGCATTTAATTGGCTATTCGTAAATATAGCTAAATGATAACGGCTGGGGGAGGAAAATAAATTAAATAGTATATCTATTTTATATTTTACATATTTGACTAATTTTGTGTTTGTGCTGGTTGTGGTTACATCTTCAAATTCTAATGACGGTGTGATTAACATATTTGTGTCATATTTTGAATTTATTATCTCATTAAAATGTATATATTTTTCCTCATTTATCACTTGTGTGATCTGGGTTCAATGACCCGATGTATTATATAAGGAAAATATAAATCTTCCATAATATATATTATCTATAACACATTTTTATTATTTAAAATAGTATGACATTTTAACAAATTAAAACGAACCATTGACAGTCTTCGAAATCTTCGGGTACTTGCTTGCAATAAATCAGTTTAGTTAAAAGTGCTACAATTATTTGCGGAACTATATACATATTGTATGAATGATAAATTTAATAAATATATTATTGATTCTAATAAATATATTTCTACTGACAAATTCAAATATTAACGCCATTGTTATGAACTATTATATCATTACATTTGGTATATTAATAACTTTATTAATGTTATTGACGGGCCCGATGGCGCAGATGTTAGTGGTAGTCTTGTGCGCTAAAGGTGGTGGGTTCGATCCCCACCTAGAACAAATATTTATATGATGGTTTATGTTTGTTCTATGTATGTATGTATTAAATATATGTATTTAAGTAGTTGCCGTGAGGTACCGGTAGAGTAGAAAAGTAGTTCCCACAGCACCAGGTGTCGTAAGAGGTGACTGAGGTACCGAAACCGACAAGTGGCGGTATATCCATCCGGACCAATGCAGCTCAAATGCACAGGGTGGAGTAGGGCAGCAGAATCCCCGTCGCGAACGCTGCTCTATAGGCTAAAAACCTCCTTTCTTGGAGAGTCTTATATCAAGCAGTGGACTTTCAATGGCTGGTATCATAATGATGATTTAAGTAGTATATTTGAGATTCTTCTGTTGTTTGATACTGTGTTAATAATGTTGTGCTATAAGCGACTTATCACAGCATGAGGTCAATGTATAAGTTTTGTAAATTTACCTTTGAAAACGATCGTACAGGATTCCTGAACACACGCACACCTTAATAGGTTGTGTATTGTTACGCCACAATCGGTCCAGCTTAGCAACAAACCCTAATCGTATCGATATGGTAATGCCAACGAATTGTGGTTTTCCCGTTACGCGTGATGACGACGTAATACTACTTAAATTACAAAATTAGATGCTGCCCGCAACTTCCTTCATGTGAAATGGTTTTGTGTATGACAACGTTGATTATTTCACGAAGTTGTTATTATTTCACGGAGGCCCGATGGCGTAGATGGAAGTGCTTCCTATCTTGTGTGCCAAATGCCGGTCGCATTCCTACCTGGACAAATATTTATATTATGATACTTCTGTTTGTTCTGTGTCTGGGTATTAAATGTTTGTACTTAGGTATTGTATTTGTGATTCCTCTGTTGTCTGATATTACGGATATGATACAAGTGCTTTAAGCGACTTACCACGGAGTCAGTTCAATGTATGAGATGTTGTGTGTATATTATTATTGTTGTTTTGAGTGTAAATAGTTGAATTAAATTCATTTGCATGTTGTGTACGTGTTTAGATTGTTTTTGTAACGATTGTACTCTGTCAGCTTGCCTAATAATTTTATAATGATAGATTTTATTTCTGAATGCATTATACTTACACTGCACTCTATGTCTTTCATTTTAGGCTACGCTTTATGCTATTGCTATTGGCCTACTCCATCCTTCTCCATCCACTCAATTCTCAGCGTCCATGTGCCATTTACTGAGGCTTTAGACAAATAATTATAAAACAAAAGAGTGTGCAGCTTCTGCGCCAGTATGGGGTATAACGAGCCCGATGATACAAATGGTAATGATCTTATATTATGCGACAACGGTCGTAGGTTTTACCACCACCCGAGAAAAATAATTATGTGACGAACATTTGCGTTTGTTCTTTTGGTATTAAATATTTATTTAAGTATTGCATTTGTGATAACTTTGTTGTTTAATGACTGTGACATAAATGACTTAAGCGACTTATTTCGGAATTGGGGTGATGTATTTATTATTTATTTGTTTATATGCGTGTTTGGCAGTATTATTTGCAATTACTTCGTATGGTTTGCGAGAGCGTTGCTAAAAATTGTTATTTTGCTCAGCAGCTACGGTGTGGTCACGGCGGGGCTCGTCGAGCTCCGTGGGGAAGCCTCCGCCGCCAGTGCGCCGGTCATCTTCCATATCTAGACCACAGAGAACTCCTTTCCAGGTATGCCCTTAGTTACTTCCCAGTTTTGGCTAAAAGCACTGATATTCGATTTGAATACACTTCGAACTGTCCTATCATATTTTCTTCGTTTATATTTTATCCATCCAAATAAGTAAGTAATGTAAATATTTAAAAAATTCTATGCGTTCTATTTACAAACTAGTTTTAACTATAATTAGGTATACACTTCTTTCAAGTAAAAATTTATCAGCATTTTCGTTTTTAGTTTAACGCTAATATCTTTTTTCAGATAATTTTCATTATGAATACTTCATGCAATTATTCAAAGGTTATTTATTATTAATTTTGTTACAATTCACGAGGAATTATTACTTTAAAAAAAAATGATCCGCGTATTGTGATGTTTCATCTTCTATGTTGTTTTTTTAGAATAACACACAGCCCACCCCACTGGGCCCGACCGACACCGACAACCTACCGCCGCCGCCTGCATTTCTCCTGCAACCTGACAGCGAGGCTAATGCTGGTGAGAAACTTTCCAGTGTTTTTTTCCTATTGAAAGCTTGGTCTACTTAAAATAGGATATTCTGTAGTCGGTTTATCTTTACTCGGTATACGTGTCGATGCACTCAGCAAGGCTCGGGTGATCGCCGCCCGGCCCGTTCAGATCCCGCCCGCCCCGCGGTCATCGCCGCGGGCAAGGTGCATACGGGCATCGAATCGCTCAGTAACGAAAGACCCTACCCTCCTGTTCGGTGTCGCTAGAATTGCCGTCTGAGAAATACAGAAATTGGTTCGCCGAAAAAAGAATTAACCTGTCATCATAACAGCCATTGGGAGTCCACTGCTGGGTATAGGCCTCTTCAATATAGGAGGTTTTTAGCCCATAGTTGCCGCGCTAGACAAACGTGTTGGCAATCGCAGAGTGTATCTTTCGTGACGGAGATGCTGCTGCCCATCCCGATCCTGTGCATCTAATGCACTGCTTCGGATGGATATACCGCCATCTGTCGATTTTGGTGCCTTTGTCGCCTCTTTCGACAACTGATGCAGTGGGAGGTACTATTCTACTCTACCGGTATGTCACGGCAAATTTAAACCTGTATTATGTGTTATTACTGTTTTGTTTGTCTGCAATACCTAAACTTAATCCTAATATCTTCCCTTCGTAATTCTACCATTATCCATCAGCTCTTCTAACCTTTGTTATGATTGTCGTCTTTCACGTCATATCTAAACAGTAATCATTCCGTTCAGCACAAACCAGCATCAACGTAGCGGAAACCGTGAAGCAGCTAACGGAACTGAAACACATGCCAGCCTCCCCGGGCCTTGTGCGCCGGAGCCTCCAACAAATCCAAAACCAGAATACGAACAACGCAAACCCCACCCAAAGCCCTTCTATACCGGCCCTCAGCAGTTTCCAGCAGGCGAAGAGCAACTTTTCCTCGAACACCAGTTTAAATAGCACCGGCAACCTGAACCCTATATATGGGCAGACGGGCCACCGTATTATGGCTTATGTCGAGAACTCCATCTACGTTAGGAAGAATAGCTTGAATAGCTCTAATTCGGATCTTTTTAGAGATGCCAACGCTGGTAAGATGTTTTGTGATTTATTTTTGTTTGTATATAAGTAGGTTATATGTTTTAGATCTACTACTCAAGTCTTTATACAGGTTTAAATTGTTATTGTAGTACTAGAACTTGTCAGATGAATCTCTGTACAATAGCTTAAGTCGAACAAACATGTTCCAAATCTCTCGGAAAATTAGATGTTTTCAGAAACGCCAAAGCTATTAACTTAGTTTTTCATATATTATTTTAGTCCATACATAGAATATGTAAGTCTGCTGGAAGAATGAAAGAAAGAAAGCTGGTGAAAGAATTCTCAAAATCGTTTTATTACGTTTTGAGCTTATTCTTTATAAACAAAAATACAAATATATTCTCTTGATTATATTATATTCTGTGTAACGTAACATTATTAATAATCAACATGGTATAGGTATTCACGTTTAATGATCACTTGTTGAATACTATTTTAGTTGTTTTTTTAATTCTACCAGTTCGGCAAACAAGCTTGCAGTCCGCGTGATAGTAGGCGTCACTGCCACATATAGACGCTCGTAATATCACAATGATATCACTAGCGCGTTGCCAACGTTGTTACTTGTTATATCACAGTTCCCAGTATTCTCACTGCCTCTCTTACCCTTGAAACCGTTACACAGCAATGGGAACGCTGCTATTTGGCGGTAGATATTATCTTTGGTATATATTATTATTGTCGTCTGAATGATTTATCAATTCAGACGACATTTTTAGAAGGTCAACTTCATGTGAAAATAAAAGATTTATTTATTTGTTTTAGTAAAGACAAATGGATTGTGTGCATGATGTTGTTTCATGTATATAAAGTTCACTTGTATTATTTTATATGTCACAGGCGGATCTCCTCTCGGTTCAAGTCCGTCGACACCAAGCTATGGAGAAAACAATTCCTTCTCCAGTTTTGGGCCTAGAGTGTCCAACGATTCCCATTACGGACAAACCGGTGAGACGATTTTTTAATGGTTTTGTAAATTTTTTAATGCCTTTAAAATATTTGGTATCTATCATCATCATAATATTATCAGCAATTGGAAGTCCAGATAGGCCTCTTGATTAATATGGAAAATGTGCTCTTAATTGCTCGCTGCTCAAACGCGCTACTCGAACGTGTTTTAGAAAACCCATACCCGCAATCGCAGTAAACCCATACCCGCCCTGTGCATTTTAGTTACACTGCTTAGGATGGATATACCACCATCTTTTCGTCCTGGTATCTTAGTCGCCTCTTACGACACCTGATATAGAGGGAGGTACTATTCTACTCTGCCGATTCCTCACGGCATATGTGATGTGTCTATATATCATAGGGGAAGGTATTATTCTCTGCCGGTACCCTACGGAAAATCTTTGTTGCAATTAATTGTTTTTTTTTCCAGTTATTTTTCTTCTTAATTGCATAAAAATATGTTTTCACTGTTGAAGTTCATTTCCGGCCCAATATTATCGCTTAAAGTGGGTATATTTTGAAGATGTCGGATTGAGATACCTATACCGCATATCGACGGTCATAAATTCAATTTTCGCAAGTGATAATGTGCACGTTTGCCGGAAGAACATAAAAAAAAAACAATTAACTCCTCTTTTATTTGAAACTGTTAACAAAGGTCAGAAATACAGACATTTCTGCCTGTATGTCCCTTACGCCAATTGAATTTCTGACCGTCGATATTTGTTAAATAAAAAGAAACAAATTATAGATACTGGCATTGATCTAATGGGTTTATGTCATTTGATATTTGCCATTTTTTTCATTTATTCGCATTCGGTAGTGTTCCTGTTATCGTGGGTTTGATCCCCGCCCAGGACAAACAATTATTTGATAAATATTTGTTTTTGTTCTGTGGCTGTGTGTTTAATATGTATTTAGGTTTATATATTTGATTACTCTGTTGTCACATATATGTAATACAAGTGCTTCAAATGACTTATCTCGGAGTCAGGTCAATGTTTTTTTTTGTGTTATCTTTGTTAGATGTATGACGAGTGCACGATCGGTGATGGCGATTTTTTTTTCAAGTCACAAGGCTATAAAGGATTCATACAACATATCATACGATTGATGTGACTCCGAAATAAGTAGCTTAAAGCACCTGTGTTACGGACATCAGACAACAGAGAAACCACAAATATAATAATTCATTTTCATCATTACAACATAGGCCTCCCCAAGAAAGGGGGAATCGGCCCATAATTGCCGCGCCAGGCAAGCGTGGTGCAAGCTTTGCGATAGAAATGCTGTTCTTAACCGCTCTGTTGTATTTCAGCTTCACTGATTTGGATATATATATATCAACACATACAAATACCCAGACACTCGTAAAAAACGCCTAGACATAGAAAAAAATTGCTCTGAGTGAGGATCGAACTCACGCCCTATGGTGCACAAGATCGGAACACAACTTCTGCGCTATTAGCCCGTCAATGTATGAATATTTGAGGCTATGATCGAATTTATTATTATTTTACGCATTATTCAGGTTTCAAGCTGCAACAGGAGAAGAAGTATGGGCATTCGAATACGATATACGCTCAGCCATCGGGCGTGTCTAACGCGCGACACGACACACTTAGTCCGTTGGCGCTGCGCAGGAACATCGCCGCGCGCGCGCTCCCCGACAGACAGATTGACCGTCAGTATTTTATGTATATAAAAAGATAATTTCGCACAGCGGAGCCTTTTATAACCTAGCTTAGAATGGGTTTTAAAAAATTCACAGGGTATAATGTGCAAGTTTGTGTGAAACATTGCTGTTTTCAAAATTATTCGAATGAGATTCAGTATACAGATTCTTAATTGATTGAATACATTGAAACATGTGTGAAATATTTTTGGAAAGTCATGCCCTAAGAGAGTAAGAGGGGGTTGCAAAGTTAGTATGAAATTTCTATAACTTAACGCAAGCGACTCCGCGAGGCGCTGCTAGTGATGCTATAAAGCTTATATATTCATATTCAATACTATAAAGTGATGATGAACCCAGTGTGGGTTCATCATAAGGTCGATTTGTCTAAGCAAGTTGACTTTAGATAGTCCGACTGAGTTCATTATGAGTTTTGAACCGTCAATAATAGACTAATCAGGTGTATTTGACTGATAATTAAAAATGAAATAGTTGTTAAACTCAACTAAATTTTTTCATTTGCAATTGTAATAAAATACTCGGTAATAATATTTATCATCATCGTATCAGCCATTAGAAGTCCACTATTAGACATAGGTATCCCTAAGAACGGGAATTGTGCCCGTAATTGCCGCGCTTGGCAAGCGTATTGGCAATCGCAGAGCGCATGGATGGATATACCGCCATCTGTCGGTTCTGGTACTTTAGTCGCCTCTTAACACACCTGTACAGTGGGAGGTACTATTCTACTCTGCCGGTACCTTACGTCTATAATAATACTGTCCTTATGTTATTTGTCATTATCATTTACCTTGCTTAAACATTTTGTTCTAGGCATTGTGAATGCATACAATTGTTAATAAAATTAATATAACAATTACTTAATACAAACTGAATAAAGTTTTTTAAATATACGGTAATTAGTAATTACATTTGATGCAATTCGGTGCACATGAATCGTCAAACGTTACGGAAACTTGTATGTATGCTGATGACGGCTTCCCGAAGAAATTTCGGAGGCAAATATATGAATCGCGACCCTCGCGTCTCGATGGACCACTGTTTGGCACACTGGTCTAAAGTAGGGATATTTCTGATGCGGATGCGGATCTGTACAAAAAATTAAGTATTGCTTTGGTAAGGTACTTATCCTTTCATAATTATTAATACAGTAATGAAGGTATTACTATTACCATTTAATTATTTGAGAATTTAAATATTGGCGTTTGGTCTCCAGTCTGTTTTGCAGGCATTCTAATATTAATCCTGCGCTACTAAATATTTATTTACTTCCGCATCCACATCTTACACATACATAGCTCCGCAGTTATACAGATGCGGATGTGAATATTCGCAATATTCCAATTCCAATCAATAGATATTCGGATCAAAATATAAACTTGTAGTTAATATTAGTATTAGTTGGTTAATATTTTTTATGCATCAAGCGTCAACGAATGCTTCGTATTTTACAAAAGTGGACCAGTGTGTATCGAACGGGATCTATCTATATATCATTTAGAATGTGTACTAAATGTCCGGCGGTGGGCAGAAGGCGGGTTGATCGCGAGCCTGAGTGCCAAGCTGGCGCCGCAGCTGTCGCCGCGCACCGGCAGGAGGGTCTCATCCTCCGTGCCTTCGAACGACTCGCCGCCCAAGTCCAAAGGTAACATACATACAATAGCATCTGAATTATAACATATTTCTTACGCTCTCTACGAATTTGTGTTAAAACTTACTTTTGCTCATCAGTGGCTCAAGTGTTAACTGTGTCTGCGACTTCGTCCGCGTGGAATAGTGACTTTGGGAAACATATTCTCTTTCGAAGGACAGACTTCCATTTTCGCCCGTTTTTTGCGACATTTGTCGTTAATGCTCCGCTCGGATTAATTGTTGTGTGATATTATATAGCCTAATTTATTGCATATTATATTAGCTGTTTGCCAGCCCCATCAAAATCGGTCCAGTCGTTTCAGAGATAACAAAGTGACAGACAGACAACATTCAAAAAAAGAAGTATTTTTTTTTATTTTAGCTAAAAACAGTTATTTTTATATTAAAAACATACAGCACAATGGTATTTATATGTATTGATCACCCACACACTTTAGAACCAAAATTGTCGTGCACCCAACAGTTTCTGAGGCATTTCCTACTTACGCTTAAGTTATAGAATGAGCTCCCTGTGGAGGTTTTCCTAGAGTTCTTAGTATAGGGTTCTTTAAAAGGAGAGTAAGGAGGTTTCTACAGGGCTGGAATGATGTCTATAGACTGCGGTAACTGCCAACCTTCAAGGTAGCCGCATACTTCTTTCGTACCTTTGTGGTATAAACATAAGGAATATTATTAATATTATGAAAGTGATGACGATTGAAAATGAGGAAAGTGTGACAAATTGTGAAATTGTGATCGATAACATGAAAGTTGAACAAGTGAAAGAGTTTGTGTGTCTGGGAAGTGTTTTATATGGAGCCTTACATGTTTTATTGGAAAGCCCAATTGTATCAAAAAGGGCACGACTGTTCATAGAGGTGTGTTGGTTTCAACACTGGCATATGGTAGTGATGTTGGTTATGGCAGAAGAAGCGCGCGAGCAGAATAAATGCTGTTGAAATGAGAGCACTTTGCAGTATGTAAAGTGTGAGTTTGCGAGATAACTTAAAGAATAGTGTGATAAGTGTGGTGTAAAAAATGATGCTGTGACAAAAATGGAGAATGGAATGTTAAGATAGTTTGGACATGTAGAAAGAATGAATGAAATTAGAATAACTGCACAAATATATAGAGCAGAAGTAAATGAAAGAGTTGGTATAGGACGACTGAGTCGAACATATCTTAACCAGGTAGAAGAGGTATCAATGAAGGGCCAGGTCAGAAGTACCAAGAATAAACGAGCGTGTATGAAAGATACAAGAGAGGTATGCCAAGATCGTAGCAAGTGGAGATCCATAGTCTCTGCCTACCTTAGTGGCACACAGGCGTGATGTATGTATGTTATTACATGCGAAAGTACAGTAGTAATTACAGTTGGTAAATAAAGATATAGATAACATGGTTCGTTGGAAGCTTTCCTTTTTGTCAAACAAAATAACTCAATATTTTGTTTTATATCACCCATTACCAAAATACTCCCGCCCACATTCGTCGTCTTTTTTCCTGCTCTAATAATAATCAAAACATTTAATCATTATTACGCATAAGTCACCTAGACATGTTAATCTGGTATGTGTTGTGTTGTGTTTGTGCCGCAGGCTCGATGCCGACCGCGGTCCAGCCGGCGTTCCTGGACAAGCTGTCCGCCACCATACAGCAGCAGCGGCGGCAACTGGACTCCACGCGCGCCTCCACCGTGCGCGACATGATCAATGCGCATGCGCAGGTACGCTCGCTGCACGCAGCTGGTTCAATGGTATACGGCGATAAGCTGTAGCCGGAAAATAAACATTGCCAATATCTCGTACATTGACCTGATTCCGTAATAAGTCGCTTAAAGCACTTGTGTTACGGATATCAGACAACTTATATGGACTGCCATTATATATACGGGCCCGATGGTAGTGAACCTGTCTTGTGCGCCAAAGGTCGTGGGTTCGATAACCACCCATGATAAATATTTGTACGGTGTTTGCTGTGTCTGGGTATTAAATATATTTATTGAAGTAATATGTGATATTTGTGATTCTTCTATTGGCTGATGTCCGTAGCACGAGTGCGCAAAGTTCAAGTCAGATCTACGCATGAGATGTCGTGCGATTTAGTCTATGAAGCAATAATTACTGATACTTAATAAACCTTACGATAGAAAGAAGCAGGTTATAAATGAATATAGAGAAAATTATGTTAGGTATGTAAATTTTATATATAGATGCAGATATTATTTATGGACTAGATCACTTTTTTCAGAGATTAAAACGATAGGAATTTACCGATACATATGAAACGTTTCTAAGAAATCAAATAGACAGGAAAGTTAGAGTTCCGCAGTGATAGAGTCTATAGAACCCATGGCCCTTTTCACACTATACTTAGAACTCTGATAATAATGACTCAACATTCACTTCATTCAGCGTGACGTTGACATACTAAATATATAACGGTGTTGGTAGTGTGTATGATTTCTAATGAAAATGGTGTCAGACATCCAGTTATTCTGAAATGCTGACACGGAAATATACGGAAATATGTATAAACGCAGGTGCTAGACAGTGATGTCAAACGCAAAAACTAATAAACTACAAATCGTCAAAAGTAAACAGTAGGTAAAGTAAAAAAGACATATTTCATGCTTTTTCTTATATAATTAAAACAATAAACAATTTTCTTGGTTACCAGATACATACATTATATTAATAATAATAATAATGAATACCTTATTGTACACCAAACATAAAAATACATGAAAAAAAACAGTAATTATAAAGTACAATGGGCGGCCTTATCGCAAATAGCGATTTCTTCCAGGCAACCTTTGGATGGAAAGACTGAATGAGAGTAAGAGGTGTTAATAAGATCGATAGAAAAAATATATTAAATATACATAATATAAATCGATTTTATTTAAGGAAATATAATTAGATATAACCATAGTGATAAAAAGTGGTCCTTCATCAACCGTTTGAACACAGGCAGGAACTGCGTGTTTCTAATACTAAGCGGAAGTGCATTCCACAAACGAACAGCCTGGGCCGTAAATGACTTACTAAAAAACTTTGTGGAATGCACATGCGTTTTCAGTAAAAGGTTCTCTGATGACCTTAGAGATTTCTCGTGACTGTCACAAGGAATACGAAACAATTTTTAAGATATGAAGAGTAGGAAGGGTCGAACAGAATCGGACAAAAATTGTTTGACAGTTTTATAGAATATATCAATATCTACAAAAACCTTTGCGTGGTCATATGTCTTACTATTGTAGTTACGTAACTATAACTACTTTTTTACATTTAACAAATTGATAGAAATGCCGATCAAAATCAGACCGTGTTATCCATACCATTTATATTTTTTTTATCCAAATAAATCATTTAATATTCCAAACTGTCTTATACCTGATGACTACTTTTTGAGTTATTAAAATCGGACAATCCATTCAAAAGATATCATGAAATTAAAATAAAAATACATACCGGCGGCAGCCGCCACGCAGCGCATCGAGTAACTAACTCGATGAGAGCAATTGTACTTGGCACTTTCTCGAGTAGGATCTCCTGAAAATCAATACGCTTCGTTGCCACCAACAAATACCACAGCCAACGTAGTGTACCCGGAGGCTAAAAGATAAGCATACATTTTTTCAATTAGGGATTCATTGTCGTTTTAATTAGCATGCTTTTTACTTAAATATATGTATACCTATGTCTACCCGTGCAAAGCCGGGACGGGCCGCTAGTTACATATAATGTTGTCGAGGAGTCTCTTCGAACCCCGACATAAATAGTGGCTTACAAAAATATATTTACATAGTTTGATAGCTGAACGCTAATTGAAGAACAGTAGAAATCAGGTATGAAACAGAAAACACGGACTTTAATGTGCAAAGAGTAAATTTACTGTTAAAACAGTAGGGTTGGCAACACTGGTGCTAGAAGACATGTTATGAAAATATAATTTCGCATATACATACGGATATATTTTGACGGGCCCGATGGCGCAGATTGTAGTGAACCTATCTTGTGCGCTAGGAGTCATCAGTTCGATTCCCACCCAAAGCAAATATTTATATGATGATATTTGTGTTTGTTCTGTGTCGGGGTGTTAGATATATGTTTTTAATTAGTATATTTGTGATTCCTCTGTAGTCTGGCGTCTGTAACACAAGTGCTTTAAGCGACTTACCACGGAGTCAGGTTGTCAAGAAGTCAAGAAGCTTAATAATATTTGCACTTTAAATACAATAATTTAAAAGGAGAAGCTGACTGACTGACTGACTCACTGACATATCAATGCAGAGCCTAAATTCTGCTCAAATGAACAAATGTTCATTTTATAATGTGGATGAGCACTAAGAATGGGTTTTTGAAAATTAACTCCTTAAGGGAGTAAAACGAGAGTTCTTCATAGAAAGTCGTAAAATACCTAAAACATATTATTTTGAAAATCATCCATTAAGGGGGTAAAAGGGGGGGTGCAAAGTTAGTATGAAAGCTCTACAACTTAACGCGGGTGAATTCGCGGGGCTCTGCTATTAATAAATAAATAATGTGTAAATCGGACACTATTGCGCGGATACTAATATAATAGTATAAATATATGTGGGGGGGGGGGGGGGGGGAGGTCAAGTCCACGACCTTTGACGTACAAGATAGCATCACTACCATCTGCGTCATTGGCCCCATTAAATTCTCTGTATCCGTTACTTCCTGTAAGGAAATTATAAATTTAAATTAATCAACTAATTATTATTTGTCTAATTATGTGTCTCTTGCTATATAGCTATTAGCTGTCAAAAAACTTGCTTTAGAATTGTTTTGGTGGTTTTTGTTTAATTTTAGAATTATTTTATATAATATCCTCTACATGTGAAACTTTTGTAATGTGAACTATATTAATAACAGATTATAATGTTAAATATCGTTATGCAAATACAAATAACTCGTGCGACGCTATCACATTGACATGTGCCATACTAATTTTGCCATAAACTTTTAAAGCAGTAGAATTTATAGATTTTTATCACGATCTGATAAAAATATCAAATGGGCGTCAACGTCACTACTTTTCAAATGAAATTATTTAAAAAGTATCTCTCTCGCTTGTGTTACGGACAGTAGACAACAGAACAATCCTAAATGTAACAATTGAATCACTATTAAACATCCAGCCACAGAACAAACATAAATATTAATTGATTATGGGAGCATGGGATAGTTAAAAACTTGTCGGTATATTTTTTTATTATTTTAGTAGTTTTTTATTATGCTATTTAATATCAAATATAAATAACAAAACTCATCCCTATATTGTTATTTATAGTATTATATGTTTATTAATAAATTTATTTAATTATAAAATATGACTAACAATAATATAATTTATACAGAGATGGCAGATAGAATCCACAAGGGCAATAACAGTAAGAGCGTTAATCAACTCTAACGCTCAGGTATTAAGAACTAAAATGATATAATTCACCTTTGCAATGCATAAGGGTATGCTTGGTTGTGGGTATTTTAAGGCTTTCAGGCACAATTAACTTTATATGCAGATATATTTCACTATATTGCATAATATTTCGGCGTTTTGTTAGAAAATATTTAAGAAACGTGTTTTATATAGAATAAAGATGATGATTTCGTTTCTTCTGGTTCGATATTTAATCTTGTTCAATTTAAAAAAGGGTTTTTAGTTTTCTAACATTTCGTTCACTCATAATTACTTTATTGTTGCTTTTAACGGCTTTAAAACAGCTTATTTTAAAGTTTAAATTAATGCAGAAAATCAAAGTTTAATTGGATGAAGAAAGTGCTATATATGAAATTGGTGACGTCAATTTACAATATCACTGGACGTCCAAATCTTTAAATTAAATGCTAGGTATTTAAATTCCTTATGATATAATAAACGTCGATTTTAAACTTACTTATTCAAAGTCGTGAGGTACAAGAACTGACAGAGTACGGTATATCCATCCGAGACAGTGTAGCTCAAATGCATAGGGTGGGGATGGGCAGCAGCATCCCCGTTGTGAAAGCTGCACTCTGATTATGAACACGCTTGCCTAGCGCGGCAATTATGCGCCCTCTTTCTTGGGGTAGCCTATAATCCAGTAATGGGCTTCCATGTCTCTCGGCCAATGTGCACGCTGATGCAATTGGATTTCTATTTATGTATATTTAAGTATATACGGTGTTGGTTTTTTTATAGTTAACTAGAGGGAAATGTAATAATGCTAATACATAGATTTAGCTTGCTATTATTTACTGCGTTATATGGTGTGTCTGGTTATCGATGTGAAACACTCCAAAATATGATTCGGATGATTCGGTTTCAAATTTGGTTTACTCAAACCTGTTGAATGAACAGAGACTTGACTGTTTCTATTTTATTTTATTTAAATGGATCACCTACCATCATTACAATTATCAAAACATAATTGTTATATAGATGTACAGAATAAGAATAAAACATATTTTAAATCGCAATTTAACATATGTATGTTAATAAATAAAAATAAGAAAGCGAACGAGGGACGCTCAAAAATCAAGTAAATGAAACTGATTTAATTTTTGAACAGTGTAGCGAAATGTAATAGAACTAGACTGTGGGGAAGGTACTACCTACTTTCAGATAATCGTAGATTCGATTATCTGAAAAGTAGGTAGTACCTTTATTGTAGTGTTTAAAATTAATATGAAAATCAAATATATCTTTATGTTAAGATATTTCTATAAGCGAACACAGAAACAGAATGTATTTAATTCATTATTGTTTTGTTGTTTTATTGCATTATACTTGCATGAGTTCTACGCAGACTGTTACAATGACAGACTAGCTCGGTTATATATAGATAACTTTAATTAAAAAAAAATCATTAAGCCGCCAGGTACCGGCAGAGTAGAATAGTACCTCCTACTGCACTAGATGTCGTTAGAGGTGACTGAGGTACCAGACTAGCAGCATCGCCATCGCGAAAGCGATTGCCAACACGCGGCAATTATGGGCAAAAAACCTCCTTTCTTGGAGAGACCTTTGTCCAGCAGTGGACTTTTAATGGCTGGTATGATAAAAAGTCATTCTGTATGAATAAATAAAACAAGTAAATACAATTTACTTGTTTTATTTATTCATACAGAATTTATAAATATTTAGATAATTCGTAAAACATTAAGTAATTTTTTTGGCAGAATAAATAATGAAATGTGCAGTAATAATAATGTTTAATCATGAAACCTCCTGTTTCGTTAGGTTTTGATATAAACTATATTGACGTCCTAAATTTCCGTACTAATACTGCTAATAATTTATGTCTGTCGGTTTGTTAAGTTTTATTTGGGAGTAGTTTTAAACTTGTAAAATGGATACTGGATATTTTCCTGTATCAAAAGACTAATAGGCAGCTTATGTCTTTCCCTAAAGTTCAAGCTGTAACATAGATTGACTGGGTCAGCCGTAAAGGTATCTCACTAACAGACATACATTTATCAATATTGGTATAGATCCATTTTACCGAATACCAGACACACTAAAAATAACCAACTGGCTTTGGCACTATCGCACGAATGCAGCTGTAATATTTTAAAGTTTCAAGCTGATTGTGATTGTATTAATAATATCAAAACTTTTGTATATTTATTGGATGGTGCTTTGATTCAAATAAATAAAAGAAGTATATAAATTCTAAAGTACACTTAAAAATATTATAGTAAAAATTATTTAAAATATTAAAGTACACTTAACAATATTATAGTAAATTATGGACAATGGGCCCTATCCTCTAAAAAATATAAAACAATATTTAAATTAACAATATTTATTTCATTTATATTTATTTAATAACCATAATAGTACGACTTATTTAAATTTATTAAAATAGCAACCGATAAGAAAGGAATTCTTTTATATTCAATTGCTGAAGGAAATAAAAATGTTTCATTATGCCTTTTAACTATAAATTATTATTGGAATAATATTGCAATAAATCTAACTATGTGTATTTGTAATTAAATCACTGTAGATGACTTTTGAAGTAAGATAAATGACATACGGCAATTTATATCTTTTAAACATTTTTATAATAAAAAGTAACGTAGAAGGTAATATAGTGAGTCTGTTATCGCCCATGGTTCAAAATTGAATGAACATCGAGAGAAAGGAATGTAAATGGAAGAAACATTGACAATCAAGTTTCAACAACTGACTCGATAAAAGGGGCATTGAACTTTTTATGATTTGGGCTCAGTTCTGTCGGAGTGAGTTCCTGTCTCATTTGAATATTAAGATAATACACTTATGATCTTGAATCTAGTAAACACAAGTGTTCTTGTTATTATTTATTATTACTATTGAAAATATCAGTGACAAATATGTTATTGAATATATAAGTGACAACCTTTTAACTAAGAAAATATCAAATCGGGCATTGTATATACTTCTGACTCTCGGTGTAAATTTAGGCTGGTGATGGCGTAAATCAATATATTTTTTTCTTAATGATAAAAATATATGTAATCAGTAAAAAACAGTTTTTTTGTATACAATATAAATAGATAAACTTACACAATTTTGACAAAATTTTTCTATTTAATAATGGAGTAGTCATTGAGTTTAAAATAGGTTGAGCAATTTCTACAGATTTATTAAGATTGATCTATCAACTTATGTACACCTGTTAGATGACAATTATCGTACAATTTAAATAGTATAAATATTGGTGTTATTGCTTACTGCTCTTTTCCACCTGAATGAAGACAATACGAGGATTACTCTACGAAGAATTGAAGTGATTTTTTGTTGCCATTCACGGTTCAAAATTATTTTTAAACTGTATCAAACGCACCCCCACACACCTCTGTACATATATATTTAACAATCGTATGTATATATAAATGTTTGAATATTCTCGAATTACAGCCGGACCCGCGCGTGTGTCACACATCACTCATGGAACAAATCAAGCGGGGAGCGACATTGCGACGCAACAAACATTGCAACGACCGGTCGGCGCCGAAGATTCGTTAGGTAACGAGACAATTGTCAATAGACAATAACAATACGTATTTACAATACGCGGACATACATTACTTGACAGGAACTGGATTCAATCAAATAAATTTGTATATGAGGTCATTTTTTTAAGTACATGTAAAGGATAAGTGATGTCTGGTTTCATATGTATGTTTTCAAGGAAATATCAAATGACTGTTGTGTTTAAAGTATAAATAAATCATTCTCTTAATTATTAATCGTCCATATGATATTTATTGAAGACAAAAAAAGTATTAGAAAAAGAAGCTCATTGCTAAAAATGACCCTATATATATCTTTACCTCATCACTTTAAGGGTAGAAAATGTACTATGCATCTCACTTGACATTCGAATAGCGACAGGATTACAGAAACCATTGCAAAACATCTAATACTGATGATACCTTATTCTCTTTAAGATTACACGATCGTCCAGAAAATGGCCTGAACTAACATGGTGGTGATAAATCCCGTCTTTCCTTGGCCAGGTTTCTTGGATGATTGTACTTACAAAAATATATTAGAATCGTATAGAAATAATCGTCATCATATCAGCCATAAGACGTTCACTGCTGGACCTAGACCTCCCTAAGTAATCTCCAATAGGATTGTATGCGGCCTGTGTCCAGCGCGGTCCTACGGTTTTAGTCAGATCGTCTGACCATCTTGCGGGTGACGCTCTACGGTGCGCTTGCCGGTACGTGGTCTCTATTCCAGAACTTTACGACATTATTAACTATCGGTTCTGCGTACCAAATGCCCTGCCCACTGCCACTTCAAATATAAATAATGTATAGATAAATTATGTCAATATGCATTAATTTTTGAAGAACAGAACTGTTGAGGCAATGAAACAGTTAAGGCTTCTCAAGGAACATGGACGCGTCATCAAAGCAACCTTATAATATCCACTGCTGGATGTAGGACTTACCAAGGAAGATGGAATTTGCCCGTTATTGCCGCGCTGGGCAAGCGTGGTGGTCTTTGAGCTATACTATTCCGAGTCCGTTTCTGTCGATTCGGTGCCTCAGTCGCCTCTTACGGCACCTGGTATAAGGGAGGTACTACTCTACTTTGCCGGTACCCCTCGGCCTTGGACGTGAGCACGTGAATACGAACTGGTAATATTATTTCTGTAGGCCATAATATGTTTGCCTTCATCCATTCATTCCTGATCTTTTCAAATGAATGACTTGAGATTTTTGTGACTCAATATTGAGATTGAATTTTGGACTTCATATTGCGATCCCGTGATAACTCTTGTTTTCTCGGGATCATACCAATATCGTCAGAAATCCTGAGTCATGATAACAGCTGACAAATAAATAGACTTTTGCTCATATCTGTCTAGAAAAGGAATCTTCGAAATGTATGTATATGTGTATGAAGTACGATTGCATTAGGTTGAATTATTCTTTCTTTGCTATTTGTATTTGTCAGGACCGTGTCTGTTTGTAAAAGATCTAAGATAAGATTAGTACTCTGACGGAATCAATGAGATAGCAGTTTACAATGTACCCGGACGAAGAAATAAATTTTATGGATTGCTCGTATTGACTCTACCTAGGAGTCTTCATTTCTAATCACAACTAAGAAATGTACTATATGTCAGTTTTATTATATCCTGCTGGCCACTAACTTTCATTGCACTTTCCGTATCTTTTTCTTTTATATTATGATAAAGTCATAATATAAAAGATGATATGATTATCATCTTTTATATTATGATAAAATTAATAATTGAAATAATATTAAGAGACTTATATGCAGGTTTTAAGGTTTATTTGTAAGATAAATAAACTGCCGAAAATCTCGGTTGTCATCAGAAATGAGAAAGGTTTCTTTTATTGTTACGTAACTAAATTATAATTCATATATCTTTATGTGGAATACAATTTAGCATAAAACACATACATATGTACATGTTTATTCATTGTAAACGAATCTCTCGTCTGTTTTACATATCAATTATTATTGTAAATAAAGAAACTAGGTATGTACACTGAAACCCCTTCATGCGTTTTGTAGCTAATGATGCCAGTAGGTATAACTTGAACGTCGCTTTGAAAATGAGTACACAAACCACAATAAGGTAAAATTGTTTAAAATTAGAGAAAAATTCGAACAGTGAATAACCTAACCAAGCAAATCGTACGATCATAAATTGCGTCACAATCTGTATATCGTTTGTACACATTAATATTTAATTAGCTCAATAAACAGAATTAATTTGAATCAGCTTTCTCGATATCTTTCATTTGTATGTAAAGAGTATCGCTACATTTGTCTTTCAACCTCTTTAAGGAAGTATTGTGTATGTATTTCAAATACATGTCAGTGCCATGCCAGTCACACCGGCTGTGAGTAATTAGGAATGTACTAGAACATAAAACTAGGTTATTATCGTTTGGAAAGCCTGAAAGAATAAATACTGTCCAATTTATATAAGAGGAAGTGTATAAACAAACATTGAAGGAAAGGTTATAAATGTTGTTTTGTTTTATAATAGTGATAATATATTTAAGCTATAGAAAGAGGAAATTTCGTTGTCTGAAATAATAAACTATTTTTATTCACATCTCTAAAATATAGTTTTAATACACATAACCATTTTAAAACCCCTGAAATCACAAAGAATTGCGTTTAGCCTTTACTTCTAATTTAGTTTATTCTCCTCTTACTTAAATTGGACAGTAACTATTCCTTCAGGCTATCCAAATGATTATAACCTTGCTCTTACTTCTAGCACATTCATAGTTACTCAGAGCCGATGTGGCTGACATCCATTTGAAATACTTACAAAATACACACACTCTTGATATATATAATATAATAGTATTTTTCTATAGTCCAAGTTACACACATTACCATTTCATATGAATATAAAATGCAATCAAGCAAGAAGTGACCGTAGGCGGCTGTGTTAGGATTAAACGGTGTCACTGTTGCCTGCGTCATCAGTTAATTTATTCATGGAAAGGTTTGGCATGTATCTGTTTAGCCGGCAGTCGTTGCGATTAAAAATACCTAGGTATACTGTAATTCTTTAAATCAATGGTCACGACATAATATCTTTATTATTTTTATGTTTAAAAATAATTAAAGATCACCATCATTACATCAGTCTTTGCGAATTCAAGATATATATGTGTGTTGTCCTCGCGAATTATTTCGGGATTAACATTTTTATTTACTGCGACAATGCGCATATATTTCAATGAAGGTGGAAGAAAAATGCAGATGACTGCAATGTACAGATATTTTTTGTCGGTAAATTTAGTCCGACTTCGAATTGGTTTAACTAGCGACCCGGCCCGGCTCGCGCAGGTGCAATTAGGATAAAAAAAAATTATTGGTGACTGTCCCTAAAAGATAGACATATTCCATCGCGAATTTTTTTGTAGAGCTTTTTAAGATTTACAAAAGGCTTTTTAAGGTGTAGTCTTTGATCTATTTTATCGGGTTCAGTCAGCGTTTGCTATGTAATCGCAAAACAAATTTACATATAGATATACGACATCACATTATAAACTTCTAAAAATTATCAGTGTTTCTTTAATATATCGTGCCTGTATTATATATTTATTAAAAATTGCATCTAAATCCGTTCCCTATATCTTTATGTATGATTAGTTTTAAAAATCTAAACATACATAAATATATAGGGACAGAGAAAGTGACTTCGTTTTATACTATTTAGTGATGTGTAGGTTTATCGAGTAGTAAATCTTCGAGTTCCATAAAACGGCTATATTCTATGGAACTTGTAGCTTTTATGAACATGGTCATTCATTCATACATTCCACTTTTATAAAGAAAATAGTACCCATTATTTTTAAACAGTAAATTGTTACGTATTGGTCTTCCAAGAGACTGCGATTAAAGAGGTCGGCTAAATCGGCCTGTGTCAAGCGCGATCCAGCGCTTTATATCAATCAGAGAAATATTTGCTTTTGAATATATAATGGTCTATTTTTTAAACAAAGTGTAACAGTACAGTGAAAGTTCAAAAGTGGATATGAACATGTATCTGTATAAAAGGCTGACAATGTGAGACAACAGTTGGAGTTGACACGTTTTCAGGAAAAAAAATGAATGAGATTAATAAATTATTTACTGTACAATACAATGAATCAGTAACACGAGGAGTCGCTTAAGTGCATTTATCGTGGTGCATTGCCCTCCTTGACCGAGAGTAATATGCCTTTAGAAGGTTATTTAATCGAATTTTCTTGTGAGAACTTTTTCAATTTCGGTAGAATGGACTGCGGTACCATTTTGGTTAGTTGTTACTGATTTTAGAAAAATCAAATATTTTTATTAGTAGCCTACAGATAAATGGATATCTCTTGTTTTAAAGAAAAATATTTGTAATGCACCGTATAAAAATTGAAAGTATTTTTAACGTTTGCAGTTATTTTTTAAGAACTTTATTAACTCAATATACAAAACAACATTATAATAAGCAATAACTAACCAATTTACATTATGTGACAACAGTTTGTAGATTTGATTCACTTCTAGTCAATTAACCTTTCTTTCATATTTTATCTTTGTATTTTAAATTTCCGTTTTTGATGTTCCCGGTTGATGCGGAAGTCGTTTTCTAAGAGCGTAAAATATATCTACTAGACTTATTATTTTTATGTAATTTTTTTTGATCGATGAGAAATTATATAAAGATATAAAAGTAATATAAAAAAAAACGTACAAGCCTGATAGCGCGATGAAATCATACATTAGGGTGAAAAATTACGTCAGCGACTTGTGAGTCAAATTAGAAATTGTGTCATTTGGCGTTGAAAATTGCGTGACAGTTGCTGTTCGTTGATATTGATTCATTAACACGTGCTGTTGTTATCGCAGTACGTTCACCCTGTGACGCGCTGAGTGCGTGTCGCAGGCGTTCTTGGAGATGGGGAAATCCGCATAATATCACGTACAACACATTTTTCTAATACCCTAATGAAATTAGAGTGTCCTAGGTCAATAAAGTGAAAACACTATCAAGGCCCGCCCGGTAGAATCACTTCTATTTCGATTTATTTATTTATTAATTATAAAAAAACAACTTGTAGGTCAAACATAATCATTGATAATAATTAAACAATGAAAAAACATCTAGTATATATATATATATAAAGTCAGTTAAAAAGTAATAACATTAATAAAACTGTATGGGATCATGTCATGTCCTTAAGGAAAGCATGTGCAGCCAAAGCAGTTGTCAAACAACGTACACCATCAGCGAACAGATCCAATGTTTTCGTTCTAAGCGAGCATGTCCCGCAATGAGGCGGTGTCGGCGCGTCACCGGCGTACACTGCGTGTGTGACGGGATTCTGAAGCAGTCTGACCTCGATACGTCTTCATCATCACAAACTTCACACATATTCTATTCATCATCATATCAGCCATTGGAAGTCCACTGCTGGACATAGGTCTCCCCAAGAAAGGGGGAGTTTTGGCCATAACTGCAGCGCTGGGCAAGTTGGCAATCGCAGAGCGTAGCTTTCGCGACGGGGATGCTGCTGCCTTTCCTCACCCTGTGCATATTGAATTCACCGTTTCGGATGGATATACCGCTATATGTCGGTTCTGGTACTCTAATAGCCTCTTACGACACCTGGTCCAGATGAAAGTACTATTCGATTTTGCCGGTACCTCACAGCTTATTATATGTAATGTTTTTTCTAAATTTATACAACGTTATAATACTATAGAAAATTGTATACAATGCAATCACAAATAACAAAGGAAATTTTTTCTTTTTACATACAACGAATAATTGTCTCAAACGACAGCCACTGGCCAACGACAGCCGAGGTCTACGCTCAGAGGCGACCTCGAATGATAGTCGACCCCGTAAACTTTTGGGAACAATCGCCTGTTACTCCGGTGGCGCAAGAATTGACTTTCGAGTAGTCAAACATTAGGTTCATCCAGAAAAGTAACACCAACACCTAAATCCGTATAAACAACAGAGTAGCTATTATATTCTACTGAACAAATTGGTTATTTTCGTCGTCATTATATGAATAGGTTTTTAAGGTTACCAAGATTTGCTATAAATTACGAACGAATTACTACCGAAATTTCTAAATTACTAGCGGCCCAATTTTCTTCCGGGTACATACGTACATTTTTATCCAATAGGAACTTTTTGGTTAGTTGATTCAACCTGTTCTTAGATATCTCACTTATAGACATACAATAATACAAACTTTCCAATAGCGATGATCCCGTACATTCAATTTGGCGCAGTCGTATGTGCATACATATATTTCGAAGATGAATTTTTCATTTTAATTAAATTAAATTTTACATACATATGCAGTGGACCCCCGGTAGTCCGGCCCCTGTCTAATCCGTCGCCCCCTGAAATCCGACATGGTCTACAAGTATGATTTGTACTTCAGAGTACATATATGTACATATGTATAAAGAATCTTATCATTGGATCTGTAATTTGTCGGATTACAAGGTACTCTTTTGTAAAAAAATCCGGACTATAGGGGGTCTTAGGTACTACTCTATAATCCGAAGAATTCGATAGTTCGACACTGCCCTGCAAAACGTTTGTCGGACTACCGGGGGTCCACTCTGTGTGTATATATATATACGTTTAGTATATTTGATTTAATGTAAATTCAAAGACAACAAACTGTCATTTTCTAGCGGTTACACTCCCTTGCGTATCGTGACGTCACTCATCAAATCGCCCCTACTGATGGTATCACGGTATAAGGTTAAAAGTTATAATAATGAGACTCATTGCTTGCAAAGAAACTGCTGCCGTCTACAGAAAGGCATAAGCGATTTATTTTCGAATGTGAAAGGAAGAATAATCTGTTGTAATATAGAAACTCACCCAATTTTGTAATAGCTTTTATGACATAACTGCTGTGAAGTGTCCAAAGATTGAAAAAAGTAAAGTGACTATTGTATGATTCGAGTATCTCTGAATTTTGCTTAATTTCGATGTAAGCACTTCTTGCCATTAGCCGGAATGTCTTATTTTATTAACTTGTACAGCACATTTATAATTAATTACAATTAATGTTTATTGATTCACCAACACGTGGTGCGGTTTCTACGCCCTCTTGCAGGTCGTTTACCGTTGCGTGTGCAAATATTAATTATGCATGGCATCTCGCCTCCTCCTAATTTAGTAATCAATAGATGTTTCGAGCGGAGTGTTGTGTTTTTGGCAATATAAAGAAATTGCTATAGCGAATTTGATCAATTAATATTATTTTTATGACAAATTTTAATTAAGTGGCCCATAGAATGCACGCGACAGTGTATCTTAAATTTTAAAGAGAATTTTCTAGTAAGTATCTATTACTTTTATTCAAAATAAATTCAGCAGTGAAATAGATATGTCAAGTGCATATTAATTTTGATATTCTTTCTCTGGTTAGTTTAAAATATGTAACAGATTATTCTTAGTGATATCAGCTATGGTGGTGTCAGGTCATGTCAAATAAGGGCTATGCTACTAATGCAGCTAGCATTTATATGCATCACAATTCGATATTAATATTGATTACATTACAAAAGTTTCACATATAAGGAATATAAAATCAATATGAATTTAAAAAAAACATTAAAAACAGTCAAGCAGTCAAACGTTAGCTTGACAGTTGTCATGTTAGTGTTCTGAAATGAAACAAAAGGTTTGAATATATCCATAGGATCGTACTTAAAGATCATTGTTGTTGATCAGGGGAACAACTATAGTCAATGTTTATTTTACCTGTATTTATGATGCATAATTGCCGTCACTCACACGCGCACTAGAAATATTTAAGGCAAGTCAGTTATTTTGTTCCGCACAGAAATGATTACTGCAACCCATATTAGTTTGTTTTAAAAAACCCCTCTCGTTTGATTCATAATGACGCCAATGTGGTTTCGTGCGCACGCACACCTTACTTCTAATTTACTTCAAACGGTTCAAGTAAGGTATTCACCGTTTATTTACTTCATTGCACAATAATATTGGCAATTCTACCCCCTACAATATATCGATAAAATGTCACTAAAAAATTAATAGAGGTAGACTAAATACGTCGTCTTCATTGGTGCCTCACTCTCACCTATTTCTACCGCCAAACGGATACCGAGAGTTGGCCTGTAGAATTGCTGCGTAATGTGACATAACATCTTCAAGTTACAAGGTTGGCCATGCGCCAGTGGTATATGCGGCCCAGCCTTGTGATACGAGCGTCTAGAGACTGCAGTGACGCTTGCTATCACGCGGACTGTGCTTGTTTGTGGAGTAAGAAACTAACAGATTTGGATACTGATTGTCCGTTTGGTTAAAGTCGATGTAAGTTATCAAACAAGTATCAGTTTGTGCGATGGTAAACGTCACCGTCGCTTATGTTGTTACACAGATGACAGATGGCGCGGCAGGCGCAAAGAATCCTGTGACTTTTTGAATTTCGAATGGCATACATAGATTAGAGTGTTTTGTTTCTATTTAATTTCTAGTATAGTAATAGTTTTAATTCTAGCAGCAAAATAATTCCGGTGTATCATAATAGTCTAGCGATTTTACAGTGGGTTATGGATAGTGTGTGTATCTGTTGACGAAATTTGGTATGTGATTAACTTAACACTAGCACTTTGCTAGATTCGACGTACATGTACGTACATATCTCCTAACGTACGCTGCTCTTTAAACGGGAGTGTTTGTGCGCGATTCGATGTGACATATCTAGTTGTTTTAAACATTACCTCACCATTTGTTATGCACCGCATACATGACATTCACCTGACACTGAAACAAATCGCTTAAAGCATTTGTATAATGGACACCAGACTACAGAGGAAACACAAATATAATAATCGTAATACATATTTTTAACATCCACACAGAAAGAAGAAGACACAAAACAAACACAAATGTATAAATATAACTGGTTGTGCTGAGTGGGGATCGAACCCACGACCCTTCGCGCATAAAATAGGATCCGCCTGGCACTTAGAAAATAGTTTTTTTCTGTTGAATACTATTTTTATTACGTCATCACAACCAAGTAATGAAAATAATAATAAACAGAAACACTTTTTTTCGCAATCAAATATTTATAGAATTAATATCCTTCTCGTATTGTAACCGCGAATGTGTATGAGGATATATGGAGTTTTGTTAAACCTTCCACGGATAGCTACTGAATTTTTAATGAAACTTCAGAATTATTCTACAAACGGGTCCCCGCAAGAATCTGAGAATAGGCTTTAAAATCTCAAGTCGTCACCGGTGTCTTTACAAATATTATATACAATTGAATCCGCTTAGAAGTGACCTTGAAGGGAAATGACAAACTCGTCTATTAATCGGAGGTCATTCAAAGCAAAGACTTAAAACATATCTAAGACCAACTTTGTATTTTTGTTAGGTATTTAGTTCGATAAAAGAGAAACATTACAAAGCGTATGTAAATAATAAAAATAAATCAAGAAAACGAGGCACGCGTTCGCCCAACGTGACCAATTACAAAGAGAAATGAGTAAGACTACGAAAAAAGAGATGTTAGGAATCAAGTCAGCAACTATAACTAAAGATTGGTTCTTAAAATAGATCATAACGAGCGACATATCAATATATCCGGCACAAATGAAGTCATATCTGACCAAGTTGCTAAACATTTTGTATGAAAACCAAACTTAACACATTCTTACTTCGTACAATATAGGCGCGGGATATAAACGAATGCATACATTTTATTAAAATACGTTCTCCCGTCTACGGCCACTCTCTCTCAGTTATACCTAGCAACTATTTTAGTAATTTGGCTCCAATTGTGGTACAGCTTTGTGATTTGGTAGCATAATACGATATCGTCATTGGTTTGAATATAATTTCTCTGCCTTTTTCACCACAAATGAAATGCCTGATAGCCTATAATTTTTTTTATTGTATTACATACATGTGTCACTTTAGCCCCAGATTTCGAAGGAAGTTAAGCCTCAAATAAGTGGTACTCTCTCTGTTGATGTTAATTATCAATTTCAGTATGGCCCGCGATCTAGCGACCAACTTAAATAAAAATATCTAGGACCCAAACCGCAAATAACAATGACACGAATTTATTTAAAACCGGATCGCTGACATTATGTGTAAAAACACGTCAACTGTACCGTTGACATAACACGATAATTCATGGCATGTGAAGGTTCAACATGCATGCGTAATTGTTAACGAATTCTTTGAAATAAACAAAATGGAAAAGTCCAGACAACATCCTCTCATGGTATGCAACACCCAACGGTATGAAAATGACTCTAATGTAGAATAGACTGAAACTATACCTAATTGTTTTTAAAAACAGCATATTAGGTGTTTACTATTTTTACAGTGGAAGCTGGTCTTCCGTATCATCAAGTATTTTGAGACTTGTCGACGGACCGAATACAACATGTTGGCCACCATCATCCAAAGCTATCAATAAATCTGTAATTCGATATATTTTTTAGTACGACTTCTGCTTTAAAATACATTTTCACCTGTGATTTTTATTTATGAGGAAACATTTAAGCTTTATTCGAATGTCACGACAATTTTGTACATAAATAAAAAATGAGTTGATTGCACGGAAGGAAAATATTATAGTATTCTGCTAAATAAATGTTGTGTTAAATGTTATATGTAAGAGGAATCAAGCAATTGGACAAACTTCTAATATTAAGGACAGAGATATGTATAACATGAGGCGTTCCAGTAAGGATGACAAAATATACTGCGGAATATCAAATTACTAACACCGATTTTAATAAACCTTTAAATGTATAGACGGAATACGTCTATGTATTTATAGCTGCATAAGAATTTATCGTCCCAATCTATCCTGTGCCACCACCGATTAGGATATACAAGCGAAGATAGCCAGCAGATGTTTCGTTCTCGGATGGGTATACACGATGCATCTATTTCTAGTATCTAGATATATTATATTCGTAACAAACGGGGTATCATGAGATGTGTATTTGTTATCGGTCCTGGCGAATGTGGTGAACTTTCTATGTATAAAGTCTTACTCATTTTTATAGCAATCCTGACTGCCTTACTGTGTCATGTTCCATCATTAAATGTATTATAAAGTTGATATTGGTAGATAATAACAACTAGAATGTAATTTTAATAAAAAAAATAGTTTTATGTAATAAAGTTGATTTATTGATTTTTATACGAATGAATGTATTCGTGAATTCATTTGTCATGAAAATGTTTAAAGATCGGTTCAACTTGATTTAGACATTATTGGATAATTATCCGTGCTCTTTCGTAGTATTTTTGTGTCTTTGTATAGAAAATATATACCAATTTCGAGACGTCTATATTAAAACATCAACAACCGACCCTATCATTGTCTTTGTTACTTAAATGTATGTAAATTTAATGAGTGTCTAAAAACTAACATATTATGTGTGTTGGAGATCATTGGTAAGAACTTCCAGGTTTCAATGTTGGCGTATATTTGCCAATTCCTTTTATTTTCAGGCAAAAGGAAAATATTTTTGTGTTTAGTACAGGAAAGTGATCTATCTCCTACTGTTAATCGTTTGACATAAATTTTCCTATTAGCAATGTTTCTTTAATGTTTGTCTCGGGAATAAATACGTTTGTAATAAATACTTGAAATTATATTTTGTGGTCATTTTGCCACATATTTATCTCTGACGCGGTCGCTTACAGGACATCAGGCATTCGGGAAATTTACGTGAAACGATTGCAATATAAATGCTGTATTGACGCTTAGGTTTACATGTTTTTACTAAATTAGCCTGTTAGATAGCTATATTTGTTCACTCTCATCAAATGTCTATGTAAATTAAATGTGACGGATTATAGGATACATCCTCATTTATTAAAGAGTGTGTAGAATAGATAGAAAATATATGGAGGTATATAGGAGGCTAATGTTTCATTTGATATTTTTTTAACGTAGCATGCTAAATATATAACCTAGGCATACGTATACTGTAGATTCGTTATTGTACATGGCAACATAATTATTTGATTTATTTTGTAATCCCGAACAATTATTGACAATTATTTTGTGAATGTTTGTAGTTGAGTTTAGTGTCGTTCTGTCATCTCATTTATGTTAATTTGTAAGCTTTTGGATTATTCTTTATTATTTAACGAGCTGTACTGATAGTAAACGTTAAAATTAGCAGTTAAGTGTGTTTATAACTAATGAATAGCTGTGTAGGTGTTCTCACATATCTTATTGTATAAAACGTACGACTACGAACGTCCAAATTATTCATGTTGTCGCTGGATTTGTACAATACCATGCTTTTTGTGTTGGAAATGATTACTTAATTGTTTTCAATCTTATCGGGTGTCGGTTAATTTCCTTTATGGTTCATTTATTAATATTTTTTTTAAATAATCAATAAAGTAATCGTTTTTGCAATTGATTCAAGTAATTATATAATATTGATATTATTATATAAGTTTACTTTTACATACTTGTGTTGATTAAAGAGTGTTTTGTAATTGAAAATATAAGCAATTGTTTCCAATATGTCTGCCCTCGCTATAGTGGTTGCCGAATGTTTGTCGTTACTAATCTGTATTGAAAAGGCAGAATTCGTATGTTCTTGATGGATTGGTGAAAATAAATGATTATTATGTCCCATATTGTTGTTTGATTTTACGAAACCCTGATAACTGATTTATTTACCTCTGTTTGCTTTATAATAAACTTTTAGTGCAAAGCAACAGATGTATTACAAATGCCTCATACGAAAGGTCTGAATTGGTTCCGGTTTGAAGGGTGGGAGAGGCAGTGAACTTACTAGGTAATGTGACATTATATCTTCAAATCACAAGGTTGGTAATTCGCTAATGATATCCTTGTGATATTACGACCGTCTATGGGCTACTATCACGCGGACAGTATGCTTGTTTGTCGACCTGGTGTAATAAAAATCCTCCAACATCCTATACATTGACCTGATAAATATATAAATTTAACACCCCGACACAGATCAAACATAAATATCATCTTGTATTTGTCCTGGGTCGGGATCGGTTCAAAGGTTTCGTAGAAGAAATGGCTTTTTACAATAAGACTGCGATGTGTACTATTTCAATCTTCAATTTATGTACTTTTTAATACCACATTACCAAAAGAAAATGAAAGATTTGATTGTTTGGCATGATTTCAGTTTAAATTATTTCGATTGATTTAACTCTTTTACAGAGTAATATAGGCGTATAAATATTATTTTTTAAATTGATATCTCATAAAATGGAATATATAAAGCATTATATGTATTTTTGTACATATGCGATGAAAAAATTCTACAACCAAAGGTCTGATTAAAAATATTACTAATGGACAACCACTTGATCAGCGAAAACGAAAGCACTGGAATGGGAACTATGCGGATGAACCCGTGGGTCTCTACTAGTAATAGTATGAAATATTGATACTAGAAGAAAGTTTTAAGTTCCTGCGCTAGGGCTATTGTTCCCTTTTAAGGTAAACGAGTAGTTTTTATGCACAATATATGCTTTCTATTGTTGTAAAATACACATCAGCAATACTTGGCTGTTTCGCAACTGCCTTATAGGTGAATAAGGAGCTTAGCGATCCTCCAGTGGCCCTGAAATTGAGGGGTACACCAGCATTAAGTTTACGCATAAAAAACCATTCACGCAAGCCTTATGCTAATTAGTACAATCATCTTAGATTTATAAAACATTGTTAAATATTTAAAGTCATGTATGCTGTTGTAATAAACTTTTGCGTTTCAATAATAATTCACACACACACGATTAAAACATTTGTGTTACGGATATCAGTTGATAGAGGAATCAAAAATATCAAACACTCAGACACTTATAAGACTAATGAAATCAAAATATTCTTTTCCATTATCCATATTTCCATTTAGGCATTACAAGCGCTTTCGAATCGTCAAAAATAATAGGTAGAACAATTTTAATTAAATCATATGAATTATTAAATTGTATTATATTCATAAAACTGATAACCCTGATGACTTGACAGAATCATTAGAACCATTTAACATTTAAATTAGGCAGTTATTAATGCTGGTTCATTACACGAGCCACAAGAAAGGAACCAACAACTTAAACTGGTGGTGGTAAAGTTTCCATCAATACAAGTTAGTGTAAATGCAACCCCTACCGGCGTCGGCGCTAGCAAACCGTTGTATTAAAGCTAGTTTACAGCAATTCAATCCCAGGCAGCTTTAGAAATAAGCCTACTTATTACGTTTTTTTTTAAATTTATTCATCGGTAAGCCTGATTTGCTGCCTGTTATTTTATTGTAAGATCGTATGCTGTTGCTCTAGAATGAATTATTTATTAATCTCTCGTATATATATATATATATGTTACATAATGTTTTCATATACATACTGAATGTGTACAGTGATTAACTTCATTTCCCTGAATTTTTCTTTCAGGGACTCATTGAGTTATTTTATAAATCCCTCGAATAGCCCTTCTGCAGTACAATTTTTAAATTTACTGTCAAGCGAGCTTTGTCTACGTCTGTTAATTGACGAATTTTGTATATTACATAAGCACATACATACACATTTATATATACAAATATTCATCATATGAATGGCCTTGATCGGGCACACGATCCGTGGCACACAAGATAGGATCATTACTATCTACGCTATTGGGATCATCAATTGGCAAAATATGCATCCATACCAATTTGATCATTGTAATTACCGACACGCACTTGGCAGTGAGTGTATCATTTACAGAAATTGCTAATACAAAAGTCGGGGCCAGTCAATCGACATAATTGTGCATATTGCAGTTGATAATTGTAGTATTAAAACTCGCACACGGCAGTGAGTGTATCATGAACACAAACTGCTAAAACAAAAGTCCGTTTTTATTTACCTATTACGAGGGCTACGTCACGCGGTGTGACGCGCCGGGTAATGGCAACGCTTGATGATTCGCCGCAACAAGTCAGCGAGAACATAAATTTGTATCATGCGGCTGGATCGTGGGAACCAAACATAGCAAAGTAAAGGAAAACGGAACCAACACGTATTACATGCTGATGATTGATTTTACCTAATACTATTTATGTAGGTCACACAAAAATCGCCCGCATTGGTACCTCACGCTCGCCTATTTCTACCGCCAAATTGTTCGCATTGCTGAGTCCCGGTGTGAAGGGTGAAAGAGGCAGTGAAATGACTGGGTAATATGATATATTTAAATCACAAGGTTGATTACACGCTATTGATATCCTTGCATATTGTTTGTCTTTTTTTTTTTTTTTTTTTTGGACGATCCTAGTTCTGGACTACTCAGACGTCAATTCCAGCGCCACCGAAAAAGAGGGCGGGGCCTCTCATAGATGAGAGGACCGATGCCCGTAATAATCCTGCGTGCCCCGCGGCCGCGACCGCGCGTTTAGCGCGGTCGCGCCCGCAATGGCTCGCGAGATTTGAGCGGGACCGACGGCGAGACCGAGGGCGCCTCTAGAGGCTCGACCTAGGCTCGGTCGCCGTCGTTGGGGTTGAATTTACTATGAATGAATTAAATTAAAACAAAAGAGGACGGACAGATTGAGCCCGACAGCCCTAGGGCTGTCGGTTATCGCTCGTAGGGGCAGGGACTTCACGCGTTCGCCGGCGAACGCGGTGTACTGCTCTGTTTTACGAGTGCATGTGGAGTGTTAGTGGTTGAGTTGTGCCAGTGAGAGGGCGAGAAGGGGCTGCGAGTTTCGCGGTTATTTTGTCGGGATTGTTTGTCGGCGTAGTCCAATAAAAAAGCCATATTGAATCCTGAAGATTAAATTGTTATTTGCGTTTATAATACCTGCCTTAACAGCGCTAGTTCCTGTGAGATGAATAAATATTTATAATCATTATTACATCATATATCAGATATTGGAAGTCCACGGCTGGACAAAGGCCTTACCAAGAAAGGAGGTTTTGTGCCCATAATTGCTGCGTTGGGCAAGCGTGCAATTGCAGAGCGCAGCTTTCGCGATGGGAATGCAGCTGCTGATTCCCGCCCTGTACGTTTGAGCCGCACTGTTTCTAATGGATATACCGCCATCTGTCGTTCTGGTACCTCAGTCACATCTTACAACACCTAGTGGAGTGTATGACAGTATTCTACTCTGCTGTACCTCACGGAAAATATGTATTTATTAGGTTAAGTTACATCAGACAACAGAAGAATCACAAATAAAATATTTAAATACACACATATAACAGAAGTATTTAACATATTGACGGACCCGATGGTGCAGATAATAGTGATCCAATCTTGTGCGCCAAACGTCGTGGGTTCGATATCCACCCAGGAAAAATATTTATATAATGATATTTATGTTTGTTCTGTATTAAATATATGTGTTTAAGTAGTATATTCATGATTATTGTCGTTTTCATTCATTGTCAGACGTCCGTAACATTATTGCTTTAAGCGACATATCATGGACTCAGGTCAATGTATGAGATGTTGTGAGAATAATTTATGTTTATATTGAAGGTTTGAAGGGTGAGAGAGAGACTGTATTTACTGGGTAATTGTAATATTAAATCTTCAGTTCACAAGGCTAGTGATAGTATATTTGTTTTAACACAGCTGCGGTCACGTTTATCATCAAGCGGACCGTATTCTTGGTTGCTGATTTTGTCACATATAAAAAATGGAGATCGAACCTTTAGACAAGATAATAAACCAATCGAATGCGCTATCGGGCCTTTTATTATTATAGAATAATTTTAGTTATTAAACTCAAATGATTAATATGTTGATGTGGCAGTAGGCAGGGCATTTTGTACGCAGTACCGATGGCCGATGGAGTCTTAAGGTTCTGGAATGGAGACCACGTATCGGCAAACGCAGCGTAGGGCGTCCACCCGCAAGATGGACAGACGATCTGACTAAAACTGGCCCTATTGGAGATTATTTGGGGACACCAATAATAATAATAAAAATAACTTTATTCAACAACAAAAGGAAACTTAAACTAAAATACACTTTGATACTTAAGTACCTAAACTAAGTCTAGCCTTTTCTTATAGGCACCTAATGATGATAAAACTCAAATGGAATTTATAATTATTGATCCAATCAATCCAACCATCAGGTTGTATCCGAAATAATTTTTTTATACAATACATACATGCTAGCAATATTTTGATTTAATCTATGCTACTATTCTACTACTATCTATACTACTTAATTGAAACATACTTGTGGAAATGTATTGACCATACCTGATGACAATGACGTATTTCCAAGAAAACTTTTTAGAAACCCACGCGTCACAGTTTCATAATGTTAATCACTTATTTCCTCTTCAGATGGGCAATGGTGAAGCAAGTACTGTAATGATACTACAACTGTTTAAATAGCCTTGTGCCAAACAAGTTGTTTAAACATGACTACCACTTAAATAGTGCTTAAATAAAATAGAGACTGACACAGATTATATCGATCGATGTCATCCTATTTTATTTATTGCTAGCAATGCCCGCTACTTCGTCCGCGTAAAATCACTATACTTTCGGCAGCATATTTTCTTTCAAACGACAAACTTTCATTTTCCGTGCGTTTCATGTGGCGTGAGGTACCGGCAGAGTTGAATAGTACCTCCCCTACCAGGTGTCGTAAGAGGCGACTTAGGTAGCAGAACCGACAGATGGCGGTATATCCATCCAAAAGAGTGTAGCTGAAATGCACAGGGTGGGGATGGGCAGCAGTATCCTCGTCGCGAAAACTGCGCTCTGCGAATGCAAACACTCTAAATTCCCCCTTTTTCTGAGGATGCCTACGTCCAGCAGTGGACTTCCAATGGCAGATATAGTGATGATGATTGCCATATTTTTGGTGGTAGCTTCGCTCGTATTAGTCATAACGTGATGTTATATAGCCTAAGTTACTCCTTAATATATCAGCTATATGTCAGTAAAAGTCTTATCGAAATCGGTCGACCGTTTTAAGTACAAGTGTTTTAAACAAATGTCATGGATAACACACATTAGAGGAATTACACCTTTAGTACTTAATATAAATGTAATAAAAAAAAAATCCCAGAGCCAGAACATACACAAATGTTCTTTGTATAAATTTTGGCCTTTGGTGGGGATGGAGCCCAAGATAGAAAAATTAGCGAATGCGTCATTTTTTGTCCCTTAAAATTGCTACTGAAATCTGACATAAATAACCTTTTTGGTTTAATAATACCCGCCATTCATGTGAAATTGACACTAAAACAAAAGCTGCAGTATCATAAAACTATTGCTTTTAAAACGATAAGAATATAAACAGTTATGTATTCGTGATACGAATATAACAAATATTGCCGACAAATAAGTGGTTATTCTTGAATTATTCAATTTTAGTTATATAAATACTTCAGTCCTTTCTTTATAAATGAATAACTCGTCAAACTTGCGTATAGTCCGCTTGGTAGTTAGCGTCACCGCAGCCTATAGACGCTCGTGATATCACAAGAATATCAGTAATTGCTGACCTTTTAATTACATCATTAATAGTTCACTGCTGTAAATAGGCCTCCCCAAGAAAGGGGGAATTTGGCCTATAATTGTTGTAACTGGGTGTGAACCAGGTGTTGTAAGGGACGACCCTTACAACCGGTTACAGTTGAAGGCACTATTTTACCTCTGCGGGCTTTGTGACTTAAAGATATAATTTCACATTACCGAGTTATTTATTTGGCGATAGAAATAGGAAAGATTGAAGTGTTAAGTTGCAAACGACTTTTGTAAGAGATATACCTCTAGTAAGTTCAAAGAACAGATGATAACAGAGACGAGGGGGGATACAGTTTGGTGTTGTAGCTACTACGAAGTTTCATCTACATCCGCATTTACTCTTTATCTTTATCCGCATACAACAACTACTATATGATACACGTGCAAAATATTTTTTCTCTAAAGGAGGTGCAGAGTTCTACAATTTACTGCACTGCACAGTCGAAGTATTAACATTCCCACAGCCACAGATTTCGTGTGGATGCTGTCGGTCGGTTCTGGTACCTCAGACGCGTATTTAATATATTTTTTTTTAAATAAACATTACCGCATCCCGTTGATCTTACGGGATTAACACAACAACAGTGCTGACAATTTCCAACTCAACAAACAAAAGTAGCTGCACTTAGGCCTCCCCAAGTGATTTCCTACTGGACTGATATCTACTAGCTAAGTGTACAAAAAGTGAAAGGAGTCGTAATGGAAGAGTAGTTCAAAATTGCCTTGTTTCTAAAGATAAATTGTATATTTAATTTACATGAGGTAGACCTCTTATAAACAAAGGTCGCTTATATTGGTACCTCACTCTCACTTATTTGTACCACCAAATAGCAGTGTTCGTATTTCTGTGTTCCGGTTCAAAGGGTAAGAGAAGCTGTGAAATTGCTGTAATACAATATGAATAATGGAACATAATATCTTCAATTCACAAAGTCGTCATCGCTTTAGTGATATACTTGTGATATGATGACCATCTCAGGCTGCGGTGACGCTAACTATCACGCGGACTGTACGCTTGTTTGTCTACCGGGTTCAATAAACAAAATAATGTAATAACAATCCTCTTAGATATGACGTTCCTTAGATAGATAGATAGTGTATCGACTTAAAAACTCCTCGCGCCACAGCATGATAATGGGAACCAGGTCTGCTACCTCTCCAAAATCCTCAGCCGTCAGTGGTCAGGAAAATATTTTGTATCATTCTAATGATAAAATTCGAGTTATTTTGGTTAACAGGTACCATGTTCGTATGCTTTTTTGCCAACATGAAAATATTAATGTCCCATCGGGGTAGGCAGAGACTATGGATCTCTACTTGTTACAATCTTGGCACACCTCTCTTGCTTACCTTACTCGCATTAGTCCTTTCATACACCCTCTTTTATTTTTGGTACATCTGACCTAGCCTTTGTTTAATACCTCTTCTACCTGATAAAGATATGTTCCACTCGGTCGCACTATATCAACTCTTTCATTCACTTCCGTTATATATATTTGTGCAGTCATTCTACTTTCATACATAATATATATAAATATATAAATATATATATATATTTAGGCTACTGAGATAATATTTAACCGGGTTTGAATACATAACAATATAGTAAATATGTTGTATTAAATTAATATGTAATAACTGTAACAACAGTATATGAAATAATTGAAGGATAATTATTTAATTACGTATTTAAAGGAAAAACTTGTGTTAAATACAGTCGTGGTTTGAGTATGAGAGGGAGGTGTAACTTTATTTTTTTGATGTTTTGTTTGTTGATAAAATAATGATTATGCAAACTTTCAGTAGAAAGCGAAGTTTCAGAATGCATGATTTTGGTAATTATACGATGTCTTATGTATTCACATTTAAATTGATATTATAATAGGAGAGCGGACATATGTTTTCGTTGATCTTCCAGAACAGGAGAAGAAATTACAATTTATTGTTATTTGAATGTAACTTTTTTTCACGGTCACATTCCGCTTGCACGAGGTTCCGCTTGCACGAGGTTCCTTTTCCGGATTGGAGGCTCACGATTCCTTTTCCAGGAACAGCCTGTCCATCCCTAGGGTTCAAGCTATTCACATACTTATAATCACCAAAAATAGGAATTACAAGTAATAAAACTACTTTTTATTTTACTTTATTTTTTTTTGGTTTGATGTATCTTTTACCTTCTGGCAATCGTTCCCAAGATAGAAAAAGTAGTTTTTTGATGAGAAGTGAACGCAGAAATGTTAGAAAATAGCGGAGCTTCTGTTACTCCGTGACAGAGCAAAAGAAAGTCACAGACGCTAATGCATTTATATTTTCACTAAAGATATATATATCATTGTGCACCTGTGTGGTTATTGACCATGCTTGCATAAGACGTTTTCTTTGTACTTCTATTAAAAACGGATGTAGACAATTGGTTTGCATGGTACATATTTATGTCGGAAACAACTTCCTCGCTCAGTTCCTGACCCCGCCTTCTCGACTATAATACAGTAACTTGGATCAGAAGTCCTCAGTCCTGCGCGGCCCGCTGCCTGAGTTGAAGATCACTATATGGTTATGCCTTAACAGTTGATCAACACTCCAATAATCCTCAAAACCTCACCAGGTCAGGATATAAAGAACAAACACAAGATGAAGCTAATTTTAGTGCTGAGTGTGTGTCAAGTGGCTGTTGCGAGGTCATTGGATGGATGGAATGGTAAGTGTTTATAGTTTTTGTTTAGCTTTCTTTCAAGGAGATTTGGTTTACATATTTAAATTTTTGATAGAGATTTCTAATTTTTTGTGGAAATTTTATATAGTTTATTTTACTTCAGAATAATGATTTATATTATTAAAAGAAATTCCAAAATATTCCTTTTGTTATTTTTAAGTCTGTTTGCAAATCTTTTCTATATCTAGTACCTAAACATAATAATAATAAATTTATGGAGGTGTGAATTCTGGTGAGACGCGAGATTTTCCAATGACTGAGGTGGATTTTAACTTGTCAAACTAGGCTTCTCATTTATTAAAGTTTCATTTTAATATCAATGGTTTGAACAAATCTGCCTTGCTGTACTTACTAATATTTTAAATGCGAAAGTTTGCGAGTATTTACGTATGTTTGTTAATGAATCTAGATTAAAATTACACTCAGAGAATATCGATAGTCTGGAATAACACATAGACTACTTTTTTAATTAAAAACATGTTCTCTTAGGAAAGATTCGGCTCTTTAATTTTTTTTATATATAATCGGCATGACTTTGATACAGTTTAGTCGTCTTTAGAGATTCTCAGGAATGATAATGACTTTGCAAACAAAGTCGCGGCATCAGTTAGTTTAGCAATGTTTTATATTCAACGTATTTATGTAAGACTGTACTTGACCTTGCAATGATTAGTATGGTTTTTGACCTGCGAGAGTCTACAAAGAACTCACTATAGTGTTACGCGTATAATTTAAAGTTTCTTGCTTGCTTCTTTCGTTTTTTAAGTAATTATGTACCGCTGTGCTTTTAAATTTCTAAAAATACTGCGCCTGAGTGATCCTCAGCCTCCACATAAAATATTATAAAGGGTAACAGGAGAACAGTAAATCATGAAATTGGTTATTTTTGTCTTTTGATTGTATTTTTTATTTGCTTGTATCATTTACGTCTAGTTTGATAAAAACAAAATCAAACATGCAGTGTGTGTATATTATATTTAGTTATAAATATTTGGTATGTCTGAAATTAATCTGTAGTTATACCTAAAATAAATTTAAAAAAAAAATTACATTTTTATACAGTTTTCGATGTATATCGTCTATTTTGTGAACACTTTAGTGTAACTATTAACGATTTGGATATATGAAGAAGGAAGACGGGGTTTTACAAAATGGCGTGACTAATAAATTAGGCGAAGGCGATTTGAAATGAGAGCTCGATGACGTGCTAGATGTGTAGGTATACATGCTCTTTACTTATGTCGAGCATTTTCCTGAGAAATAATAATATACGCTAATATTGTAAATATGAACGTGTGTCCGTCCGTTGATTTTAATGAAATTTATATGTGACGGGAATGATGGTTCAGTTCCTATCTGTAATCTCTAAGGTTGTGAGTTCGATCGTCGTTCTCGTTTGTTCTGTATCTGGGTGTTTAATATATGTATTCAAGTAGAATATTTGTGATTCATCTGTTGTCTAGCATCCGTAATACAAGTACTTTTAGCGACTTACCAAGTTTTCAAGGTTAATGTATAAGATATTGCGGGAAAAAATGATAATTTTTAAAAAATATATGTATTTTAGTAGTATATTTGTAATTCCTCTATTGTAGTGTAACATATTTTTCACACCCAGATCCAGAACAAACACAAGTATTCATTACATCAATGTTTGTCCTGGGCGGGAATTAATAACATGTCCCTTGATACACAAGATGCACACTACCCAACGTGCCATCCGGCCTGACATACCTAATGAGTTCAAAACTAACAAAATGTGTATCTTCCAGAGAACGAATGTGGCGTCGTAGCAAGTACGAATCCGTTGCACCAGCATCCATGGCTGGTGCATTTGGAGTACTACAGAAGAGGGATGCAGTTTGAGAGACGCTGTGGGGGTTCTCTGGTGGGACCTCGTCACGTGCTGACTGCAGCGCATTGTGTTAAGAATGCCATCACCAAGAACGGAAGGTATTCCTTCACCTTCAACGTTTTTCTGTAGAAAATCTTACCATTAATATTTACTGCTGTTAAATTGATTATTCTTATATGAGAGCAGGTGATATCTTAAAGAGACTAAGTAGTAAGAGAATTAACTTTGAAAACCTTTTCTTTTTTTCAACAAACTTAACAATGCCAGATTTAATTTAAACAAAAAATCAAAGATTTTTAATGGAATTTTGCGTCTTAGATACTATTAGTGTCTCAAATATTTATATTTCTCTTAATTGTATACCTAGTTCGATAAAATACAAAATGGCAAATAAAACATGGTGGATATAAATAACTAGTTTAGAATGGATAGTCTCAGGTTAACCGAGTATATATAAAAATATTTACATACGAAATAAATATAAAAGATATAGGAAGTTATAGGGTCCGCCTGGCCTCAGATTTGTGATGATCTGTTACATGACTCTTGAATTTTGTTTAGATTCAACCTCTAAAATTTGGTGCAAATCCATTGGTTTTTTCCGAAATCAGACAAAGATATATCTATATAAGTTTGGTTTATTATGAAAACGTTAGCCGATAGGTTGAACAAAATATGAAAATATTGAAAAGTTAAATAAATGTTAAAGCCAGTTAGTCCAAATCAGTTAGCTATAATGAGAGTAGTGAATACGTAACTTCTACAAAATATTGTACCGTTATTATTGATGGCGCTGGGTTCGATTCCCATCCAGAGCAAATATTTATATGATCTTATTTGTGTTTGTTCTGTGTTAAATATATGTATTTAAGTATTATATTTGTGATTCCTCTCTGTTGTCTGGCGTCCGGAACAGAAGTGCTTTAAGCGACTTACCACGGAGCCAGGACAATGCCCATCCATTGTTGAAGGAATTTATTATTTTTGTTATAATTTGAATTTAAATTTCACAAAACACTGAGGGTGTTTCGGTATATAACTTATATTCACGGGCTTAAGTCAAGTGAACTTCAGGATTATTATTGGGGAAGAACTTTCAGTCAAATTTATAAATATTATACTACTATTGTATGTGACGTTTTAGTTAATTACTTAATCTTTTTAGATTAGTAGCTCGTCTGGGCGATTACGACCTATCTAAAGAGATGGACTGCGTGGACGGCGTGTGCGCACATCTGCCGATAAAGATACAAGTATCTTCAGTTACTCTCCACCCCCAGTACACTGGGACGGGACACGACATCGCTGTACTTACTTTGAATCAAGATGCTCCATACACAGGTACGTTTGCTTACATTAATTAATCATGTTCATTTCATAGAATTATGCATCTTAATATCAGCCCCTGAAAGTCCACAATTGGAACAAGCATGGAATGACGGATTTTTGCTCGTAATTACCGAGCGTAGCTTCGCGATGGGGATAATACTGCCCATCCCTATCCAGTTGTATGTGAGCTGCGGATCGGATGAATATACCTCAGACGCTACACTTAGCACAGAAGTGCTATACTAATTTGTTGATATTCCCCACGACACAGAATATTTTTTGTCAGATATAATGCTTTACCAACTCGTATGTAGTTTTGCAGTAAAATACTTATCGTTTGACGTAAAGTATGTTTTGTTATACAAAACACACTGTTACCATTTTTTAATGTTTAAAAATATATATTGCAAGTTAATATGATGCAGTATTCGGAAATCCACACAACATTTCGTACGTTGATCTGACTCTGAGATACGTAACTTAAAGCATTTGTGGTGCATAAATATATATGAAATAACACCCAGACACAGTATAAATACATTAATTTATCATACAAATATTTGTCTAGGGATCGAAATCGCGACCTTTTTGCTTTGGGCCTGTCAATTATATAATCATTTTTATTTTCTAAAGAAAGCTTTGTAGGTAAATTACTTATAATATTGACGTATGACTACGCTTATCTACATTTTTCATTCTATAAGTAGATATTAAAAACTCGATCAGGTGTCATATTGCCCTTGAGCAGCCCCTTTAGTAATTGCGGCCATGGTGGGCGGCGCGCGCCGTTCCACGAATCTTTGAGAAACTTAGTAAACCCAGACAGCAAGCGGCGTCTTTCCATCGCTCCTTTTTTAACTACAGAACTATACAGATGTGTGACAAAGACAGATATAAATCCGTTAGCTTGTTGTCAAGTTGCGAACTCAATGAACCATGGGAAGTTATTAGTTTTTTTTATATGTGATGTGTAGAGTTAGGTCAATATATGAGATTGCGTGTGAATGTATAATTATTATTTTATTAAAATTCCATTTTAGGTTTACAACAAAAAAGAATGCCATTGTTTTTTTTTATTAAAAATTACAGAATGCGCTTGAAAAAATTAAACAATAGACTGTATGCTACTTGGTTGATCAATATATCTGTATCTGTAATCGGTGAAACATTTCTCGCAGATATAGGTAGAGCGAATTCATAGTTTGTCACTGTGACCGAGTCATAACATAATGTTGGCAGGCAGTTGTTATTTATATGTGGAATCGATCGTCCATTGTATTGCGAAGCGCTTCGACATCGTTTCAACATCAATATAATACCAGCCATTGATAATCAACTATTGGCCGTAAGACTCTCTGAGAAAGGAGGTTGCCGCGCTGGCAAGCATGTTGGCAATCGCAGAGCTTTCGCGGCAGGGATGCTGTTGCCCATCCCTGCCCTGTGCATTTGAGCAGCACTGTTTTGAATGGATATACCGCCATCTATCGGTTCTGGTATCTTAGTCTCCTTTTACAACACCTGATGCTAAGGTACTAATTTCTGCCGGTACCTCACGACATTGTTTAATTATTTTTATTTCTTCACAGAAACGGTCCGACCGGTGTGTCTGCCTAGAGGCGCCTTTGGTGAACTTCATACGGACACAATATTTTCTGCCTCAGGCTGGGGTGAGATATCGTCTCGAGGGGTCTACAGTGATGTAAAAAAAGACCTGCGCTTGCCTTATTGGACCCCAAAACAATGCAACCAAGCGTACAAGCACTTGGAACTACCTCAACACATCGTCTGCGCGGGAGGTCAGAAAGACATCGACACTTGCAGAGGCGACTCGGGCGGTCCCTTAGTATGGGCCAAGGAACGGGCCGAACTATGGGGGGTTACCAGTACTGGTAATGTGAATTGTGGCACCCAAGGCTCTCCCGGCATTTATACTAGTGTTATCGAGCATTTGGACTGGCTCAACGAAGTTATCGGTCAAACAACAATGTTTAAAAAAACCATAAACAAAGTTTGACGATAAATAACTTGCTTGTGTTTGAGATTGATATAATGTGAAGCGAAAATGGTCTCGTATCGATGCCTATTTAATGATAAGACTCTTACAGCCTCTAACGAGGCATTTATTGTGTATTCTTCTGTTCAAACAATGTGACTGATTTCAAGACACAGTGCTTTAATGTGTTAAGAAGACTTTTAGTAGATGTGAATAAAAAAATAAAAAAACCCAATGAAACCGAAAAAAAATATTTATGTATAATCAGTTGAATCGGTTTTTGTACAATTCATGAAAAGCTATTTTTTACATACAAGATCTCTAGCCAATTTATATAGATCATCGGAACCGAATTGTATAGTGTAAAAAAGCCTACATTTCAGAATAAAAAGTAACTTTAACATTTTATCGAGTCTTGACTGTTTCATGTTATTAAAGGACTATAAAACTTTATTTTTGTAAAATCAAAACTTATAATTTTCTTTATTTAATGTTATAGAAGATTCCTTTATCGTATTAAGAATTTAAGTTACCTAGAGTAAAAATAAGTGCAGTTGTGATAACATTAATATTATTTAGCTATATGAAAGTACCTTTTGTAAAAATGTAAGTGATTACTGCGTAACTTATTTATTTCCATATAATGGCAGCAAAATAAAAGTCGATTTTACATAACTGTTAATTGGTATTATTTTTTCCTTATATCAAAGTTCCACCTTTTTTTAATTTTTTTTTAAATAATTTAATGCAATTTTATTGAAGTTATCATCATCATCATCATACCAGCCATTGGAAGTACACTGCAGGACATAAGCTTCTCCAAGAAATGAGGTTTTTTGCCCATACTTGCCGCGCTGGGCAAGCGTGTTGGCAATAATAATGGAATATACCGCCATATCGTCATTTAAAGTTCTAACACAGCGTAAGTTAAAATGTTGACACTTTGTACAATTTGGAAAACATTGCTTTCAAGTTGCTTGCAAGTTTCATAAAATGATTCTAAAAGTAATTCTAAAAATAATCTAAATGGCTTGTGCATTTAGTTGGTGCAAAATAGATTTCGTTTAAACAATACACGGTATAAAACGTTTACTGCAGCGTTAGATATGTAATATCGTGTTATCATTGGGCTTAATTATTAAATGTCGATTCTGGTACCTAAGTCGTCTCTTACACTATTCTATTATGTCGGTACTTTACGGCACTATTTAATTAAATACATTTTATTTTAGAAAATATATACTCTAACCTTTTTGTACATTCAATCTTTTTTATTTTAATTAACATTCATTGGAACTAATTTGCAAGTCTTACATAAGCGATTTTTAAGTTTGACTTCAACCAAATAAATAAACTATTAATATGAAATTATCTGTTAAGAGAAATGTATGTGCATTATGTGTGCTCATTTTAAGGCAAAGCCAATAATCACTTTGTTAAAAAGTATAATTAATGTGATCTGATCGAGGAAGACTGATTTCGGTCCGCTCGGGGCGATCCCTGTAGTAGGGGAACCCCAACACGCATTATTAACACAAAATAATGTCGAATAACGCACAAGCTTCATTTAACACAATTAAAAAGCATCTACTGTTTAATAACATATAACGCATTAAATAAATAAGTGATGAATAATAAATAAATAAAATAATGCCCACAACATATCTAATCAATCAATACACTACTTCCGTAGTAAGTCTCTTAAACACCTGTATTACGGACATCAGACAACAGATTAATTACAAATTTACTGTTTATATACTATAATTTAACACCAAGACATAAATATTATCACATGTCCTGGATTTTTATTAGTAATTGGTGGTGATTTAAAAATTGCAAGCTAAGTAAGCTAAGCTTAGTTTCAGACTCCAGTCTCCACCGCACTTGAAACTTGAAACAAACTTCATTAGTTCTTAAGTGTGAAGGAGAAAAATATATATTATAATTATTATTAGTGAAAAATCTTTTCTTTCTTCAATCTTTTCTCTATCTTTTGAAATCGGTTCAGTACTTTTTTAGATTACTCATTTCAAATGTATATAATATACGAAATTCCTTTTCATATTTTAGGTAAAGATGTATGTTTATTTTGTAAATTAATATAGTCTATGTTGTTCCGAAAGAATGTAGAAATAATTATCAAAATCGGTTCACTAAATTTTGGGCCTATCCGTTACAAACAATTCTTTCTCTATGTAATATTATTATGAAGGTTATTTTTGTAAATTAATATAGCCTATGTTATTTTGGAAGAATGTAGCTTGATATTAGAGATAGAATTTCTAAGATCGGTTTTGTACATTTTTGGCTTATCCGTTACAAACAAATTTTTCTTTATGTAATATTAGTATGAGGTCGTGGTTCAGCTATTCCGGAAAGCTAGTTGCGTCATGTAGTTTCGCCTCAGTGTTTGATTCTAAATGACGTAATGTGAATGTGTTTTTACGAAATGAGTAACTAAGCTATTTGCTATAGTCTTTTCGACCTTACCTGCTTGTAAATTGGGTACAATATCACGTCGAGTTTTGATTTCCGATCAACAAGTTAAGAACAATCCGAAGGTTTTATTAAAAGATATTTAATCACTAATAATTTTTTTCAGATACTAGAAACTAGATAGTAATTGTATTATGTTTTTTTAATTTCATAGATAAAGTATGAATATTAATTAGGTATACAAAGATTTTATTATAACGAACATTGTCTACTATCGAGTTATTTAACATAAGGCTTATAATTATTTTAAGGCCGTTTATTTTATTTTAGTTCTTATTATTATGTTATGTTATTCCGTTTCTATACTAGTTTACAATATTATTATTATTATATTTACACAACATCTCATTCATTCTCTCAACATTTCTCTAACTCCATGATAAGTCGCTTAAAGCACTTGTGTGACGAACATCAGACAACAGAGGAATCACAAATAAAATATTTAAATACATGTCTTTAATACCCACAAATATTGCCCCCACCCCAGAATAAACACAAATATCGTCATGTAAATATTTATCCTTTGTGGGAATCCCACGACCATTGGCGCATAAGATGGGATCACTAGGTACCATCATCGCCATCGGGCCCATCAATAAGTTTGACTACGATTATATACTGACTGAACACACGTGTCGGCAAAAAAAAGAAGTACACTTGGCCAGGTTAAAATTTTCTTGAAGAGAATCTACTAGCAATTGGTATCCACGCAGTTGTAGGGGACTACGTAATGAGCATACGCGATGGACTTCTGAATTTGATGGAATAATAATCGCTAAAATAAATGATCAGCAAGTCTTATATCCATATCATCTAAATGAAAGACGACGTCACTCATTGGTCTTTTTACTTAATTAATTAATGCGTGTATTTTCTTAGTATTTCTGACCTGGTCCTTCCTTAATAGAACAAAACATATTTGTAATATGTTTATATATATAGACCACAGAGAATATTGTGTTACGAAATAATTTTATTAGAAGGTGTTGTCAAAAAAAAATCGCTATTATTTATGTATAAACAATATAAATTTCCACAAAATCTCCGCGTTAAGTTACTTAAAGCACTTATGTTACGGATGCCGGACAACAGAGAAATCACAAATTTACTACTTTAATACCTATATTTACACCCAGACACAGAACAAACATAAATATCATCATGTAAATATTTGCTCTAGGTGGGAATCGAACCCACGACTTTTGGCGCACAAGATAGGATCACTATCACCGCCATCAGGCCCGTCGTCAATATCGACAATTAAAATCGTAAACCCGCTCATTCATATTATATATGAACTATGAATATATAATTTGAAATTTTTAAACCAATTTATTTATTTTTTTCAATTCAGAATTAGTTATCGAAATTCGCGTATATCTTTCCCTTTTAAAGTAACTATTAAAAAACATGAATAATGTTTATCAAAAGCTAATGAAGAGATTGAGTAAGTTCATAAAGATAGCATTAGGCTGCCCTTCGATTGACAAAACAAAAAGTCAAGATAAAAAACCAAGTGTCTGATTTAGTACTTAATGACTTAATTGGTTACATTAAGCTCCAATTTAGGATCTGAATCGTTGACTTGAAATACTAAGAAAAAGATACAAATATTCTTAGAAACATGGGTGGAAATGTATTAAGTATAAGTTGGAAAAGCCATCACGCTTTCGGCCAATCTTCCACTACAAAAGAAAATAAATACGATATAATATCTTAATGTATAATAAACACTTCTACATATGTTTTTATTATCATCATACCAGCCATTGGAAGTCAACTGCTGGACTAATGGCCTCTCCATGAAACAAGGTTTTTTATGTTCATAATTGCCGCGCTGGGGAAGCGTGTTAGCAATCGCAAAGCGCAGCTATCGTGACGGGGATGCTGCTGCACATCCCCGCCCTGTGCATTTGGGCTGCGCTGTTTCCGATAGATATAGCGTTATCTGTCGGTTGTGGTACCTTAGTAGCTTCTTACGACACCTGGTGCAGTGGGAGGTACTATTCTACTCTGCCGATACCTCACGGCTAGTTTGTAGATAAGTAATTTTGCAAAGCCGTTCGGTACTGGCACAGTAGAAAAATATTTCCCTCTGTACCGGGTTTCGTAAGATGCGACTACGGTACCGGATCCGACGGATGGCGATATATCCATCCAGAATAGTGTAATAAATACACGGGGCGGGATGGGCAGGAGCATTCAAGTCGCGAAAACTGCGCTCTGAAATTGGCAACTCGTTTGCCCAGCGCGGCAATTATGGGTAAATTCCCCCTTTCTTATGATGATGATGCATTTTGCAAATTTAAACATTTTGATTGTACTTTACAGTATAAATGTGGATAGAAGCAGGTAAAGTATGTCGTCTACGTCGTAACATCGCTCCGCTTTTGCTGTACGCGAAGCTCGGGTTGGTTTGGGTTTTTTTTTCCAACGGTGCTAGAGCGTGTTGCTCGCTCCGTAATTTCAATTGCACCGCAACCTCCGAGCAGTGCAGACGTGCGCGATTAATGTGCTGTGTTGACTTAAATTGCGGAAAACTTTTAAACGTATTATTCTAGTGTGCAAGCATGGCGTTTCTTTTTATGTTATGTGTTATTATTACTATGCATATATTAGAACTTTTGGCATACGACGAATGGAAAGCAGGTATGAATATGGAATGGCTAATTTTAGTATAAATATAATTAATAGATTATTTTGACGTGACAACGTCTTATAATTCGATGGTGTCGGCTGCACGCTCGAAAAAACATGACTCATGCGGCGTTACCTCACTCTGAGGCGTTACGCTTAAGGCTTGAAGTGCAAGCGAAGGCGCGGGATGAGCGACAAAGAGGAACAATCGGCCCCGCGTTCGGCAGCGTTCAACATCTGTTTCTCTCGTACTCGAGTTAGCGATACGCCCGCGCGGACAGCTGCTATACAATAATAAATTTTCATAAATAAAATTAAAACGTTCTTTTAAAAAATGCCACCATTCCATCAGTATTTTCCTATGACGTTGTCACGTTCAACTATCGTAATTTTTTTTACAATTAAATACATACGGTCTAGTGTGCATATTTAATTAAAAAGATTTAATATATATTCTCATTCTGAAATCTCACGGATTTCAAATATTATAACGAGAAAAAGTATGTGAATATCAAAATATAAAAATGTTGTGTTTCAGTGTTTATTTGGGGTGAATTTTTAAATTGCAAACCGATTTTAATAAATTCCTGTTTCCAGTTTTATCCAAATATAGAGATAAGATAGTTTATATAAAACTTTATAGTATATTTTTTCATGGCAAAGTTAGGGCAGGACAACGTTTTTTGGGCTTTGCTTGTTATATTTATTGGAAATGAAATGGCTATATATAATATAATGGCTTAGGTTTATAACTTCAATGCCTTTTTTAAGCAATGCAAGTGAAGTATACAGGAATCTGCTCATATTATTTTATAAAACTTAAAAATAACTAATATATAATAATAATGTACACATAAATACTACAAGTAAATAAATTAATACATTACAAATATTATTAATTTAATTACCTTATTATTATTATTAATACGCATGATTTAATTTCAAATTATTATAATGTAAGTATTTTTTTACTGAATAAAACTTCATGAATTCTATAGTTATATAAGTAATAAGAGATTGATGTGGTATAGAAGTGACAATAATAGCGAAAGAAATGTTGAGATGGTTTGAACATCTAGAAAGAATGGACGAAAGTAGAATGACTGCAGAAATATATAGAGCAGTAGTAAATGGAAGGGTTAGTATAGGACGACAGAGGCGAAGATATCTTAACCAAGTAGAAGAGGTATTAAAAGGGCCAGGTCAAAAGTACCGAGAATAAACGAATATGTATAAAAGGAGTAATGCGAGTTAAGGAAGCAAGAGAGGTATGCCAAGATCGTAACAAGTGGAGATCAATAGTCTCTGCCTACCCTGATGGGGCACAGGTGTGATGTTTGTGGATAATTACATACTATTAATATAAATAAATTTAGTTATGCATTTAGTGTTTCTCTATTTATTATTTCTACTTATTATTTCTTTAGGTGAAATTTGTTAATAACTAATAATGAACATTTACATTTTATATTGGGATATTTCAAAAATGTAACAGGAAAATTGATTAAAAACACAAAGAAGTTAGAGTTATTATGTATTAAACATTATGTACTGTATAAAACTTTAGATGTAATGTTTTATAATTGTAAAGTTGCTTAAGGTCAATTCCTGTTTACGGTTAGACAAACAGAGTGTATTGATGACCGATGATATCAGTAACATCAAAGTCACTTAATTCAATTAGCTTTTCCCATCGAACCGTCCGTACGGCGTTCACTGTAAATGGCGTTTCGCAACGAAGTTCTTCAGATGCTAGCAGCAAAGCTTTTCGTTAAGAGTCAGTCTTTTTTATATAAGACCAGGTCGACAAACAAGCGTCCAGCCCCTTGATAGTAAGCGTCACAGCAGTCTATAGACGCTTGTAATATCACAAGGTTATCACAAGCGCATTGTCAACCTTGTGAGTTGAAGATACATTACCAAGTAATTTCACTGCTTCTCCCCGCCTTCAAACCTGAACACAGCAATGCGAACACTGCTATTTGACGGTAGAAATAGGTGAGAATGAGGTACTAAGACAGGCGACCTTTAAAGCGTAAGAAGCAGCCAAGCAGACATTTTGAATTTTTTATGGTATGAGCAACAACTAACTTAAACAGCAGTAGGTCAGTATAATTATAATGATTATACAATGTAATGATTATATTATAGTATATTATAAAGTGTATTGAGTATATATTAAATATATATTAATATTACATGTAATAACATTCAGAGGGTTATTAAATCTTGAAAACTGATAGGTAAATTTAGTTAGGTATTTGGACAAGGAACCTTGAAGTTGGGCGTGCGACATTGTACGTTTTTTTAACTGTTTTCCTGTTTTAAATTAAATATCAGGTTGATTCATCACCCCACCCCATCCATAGACATATGACCTTACACTTTTTCGCAAGTGCAAGTCAAAAAGCTGGATGACTAATAACCCGGCTAAGATCTGAAAATAGTGAAGTAATCTTAGACTTGGAATTTAAGTATCGTTATATCTCAGAAACGACCACGCTTAGTACAAAAAGTATAGTGATATCTTTACGGATAAAATTATATGATTGCAAAATTTGCTGAAAAACACGAAAGTCCTATTATATTATACATATTTGTTGTCAAATATTTTCTAGGTAGGAGAACGATGGGGAGTGTGGTGTTTTAAAAATGATATCAATTTTTAAATTTATTTGAAATTTGCACTCTTCCGTGACTAAATTGCCCTTTTTCACACACACACATATATATATATGTATATACATAAGTTTAATCGACTTTCTTAGAGGCGTACATTTTATAATTGAGAAGATAAATTTGCTACACGCATGTTTACATATCATCATATTAGCCATTGGAAGTCCACTGCTGGACATAGACCTAAGAAATGGGGAATATTGCCCATAACTGCCGCGCTTGCCAATCGCAGCTTTCACGACGGAGATGCTGCTGTCTATCTCTACCCAGTAGTATTTTAGCTGTGCTGTTTTGGATGGATATACCGCCATCTGTCGGTTCCGGTACCTCAATAGCCTTTTACGACATCTAGTACTATAAAGGGTGGTACTATTCTACTCCACACACAACTTTAACTCCCACGACTAAGTGAAAGCTGTGAAACTTGAGAATGTATTTGATTTAATTTATTTCGAATCCTGTATTATCCTATACATATTTATATTAAGTGATCTTATGTATTTATTGTACAAGTACTAGAGTCTGTCATCCTTTAAGTTTAACCTGCGAAGGGTTTATAGAGCTCTCTAGAGAAGAAAGAGTACGCGTTTTTAATATCCTTACTAATATTATAAATGTAAAAGTAACTGTCCGTCTGTCTGTAATGCTTTCTCGCTTAAAACTCTCAACCGATTTTGATGAATTTTGGCACAGACAATCTTTAGACCTTTTAATTCGAAATAAGGGTTAAAAGGGGAATGAAAAGTTGTATGGAAGTATCATTTCTTTTAGAGCTAGAAACTTGACACTTATTTTTCATTCATTCATTCGATATAAATAAACATGACATTCAAAGTTTATATAAGTTAAGGTAAAGAGTTATGGTACCCAAAAAAACTATACTACGCGGTTGAAGTCGCGGGTAGAGCTATTAAATAAATTTTTGGCCTTAGAGAATGAAATAATATATAATTAATTTAGAAATATTCTTGTTTACCAATATAATTTTTCTAAATTCGCATTATGCAGGCTTTTTTATTTCTCTGTTCACTTGAAGACTATTAGTCTTCTGAAGATCAATTTGGAGTTTGTAGGAAACATAAAATCTGAGTAATTGATACTGGTACGCAAACATTCGTTTTTATTACTTATCATAGAAATATTTTTTTCAAGTGTGAATCAATTTGATCACATAGGTACCCTTGAATAATTATCCCTCTGTGACTCATAAGTACTTCCCAACTTTGCTGCGGTTGGGATATCTTAACTAGGCAGCCTTATGAATAATCTCTAATTATATTTTCATATAAATCTGTTTACATGCTACGATCATGTCAACGCCTCATGTCATAGCGTGTAAATGCTACTTTTATTGTAAGCAATATTGATCATCAGTAGATAATTCACTTCTGGACGAATGCCTCCCGTAAGGAGAATTTAATCCATGGTTGCCGCACTGAATAGACGTGGTGCCGATCCGCTTTGCGATAGAAATGCTGCTGTCCTTCTCTGGCATGTTGCTCTTGAGCTATGCTGCTTAGTGTGGATATACTACCACCTGTCAGTCTGGGTACCCCAGTTGTCAGTACCTTACCACCTATGTACAGGGGCAGGTACTTATCCACTCTGCCAGAACCCAGCATGAATTGTGGATATTTGATAGCACAGACTCGACGGTGGACAGTGTTCGCATTGCTGTTTTGGTTTGAAGGGCGAGAGAGGCATAGAAATTACAGGGTAATGTGACATTATGTGTTTGATTCACAAGGTTGGCAATGCGCTTGTGATATTCCAAGCGTGTAAAGGCTGCGGTGACACTTACTATCACGCGGACTGTATGCTTGTTTGTCAATCTGGTCTGATAAAAATAGTTACTTAACTGACTTGATGTTGTACTAAAAATAATGTTTATCGTTAATAGATGAGTGTGGTACCGAAGCTAGCCCAAACCCAATCCACCAGAGCCCTTGGCTTGTGCTGCTGGAGTACTACCGACGTGGCAGCCTCACGGAGTTCAGATGCGGGGGGACTTTAATATCCAGTCTTTACGTCGTCACGGCTGCCCATTGCGCCCAAACTCACAAGTTCCATCGGTAAGTTATATCCTCGTATTTGATCGCTCTCTGGTATTGGTTGAGTAGAATGTAAATAGGGGGAGGCCCTTGTACCAAAATTCCCCTTTCTTGGGGAGGCCTATATTTAGCAGTGAACGTCCAATGGTTGATGTGATGATTTAGATATCAATTATGGGTTGACGAGCCTGGTGGCGCGGGTGGTACTGATCCAATTATATGCGTCAACAGCCAGCACAGACATTCATATTATGAATTTTTGTATTTGTTCTATTTTTGTTTATAGCGATTTATCTTAGAGTCATTTCTAATACTCATCATTTATAATAATTACTAATACCTACGTTAAGGAACAGTTTTAAATTTCATTATAGGTTTGTTTTAAAAGCCGTGAGATACCGCCAGAGTAGAATAGTACCTCCCCTGTACCAGGTGTCGAAAGAGGTGACTAAGGTACCAGAACCGACCGACAATGACGGTATATCCATGAAAAAACGTCAGCTAAAATTAACAAGGCGGGGATGGGCATCCCCGTCGCGGAAGCTGCGCTTTGCGATTGGCAACACGCTTGGCCCAGCGCGGCAATTATAATGATAATGATGATGTTTTAAAATCAGATAGAACACAATGAGAATAGATTCTTGCATTTTTTTTCATAACTTTTGTAATAACAATTTCTTTGGAATATTTCAACCTGACTGACTGACCTAACTTAAACTGCTTACTAATTTGACAATTTCACATTAAAGACGCGTAATCATTAATTACTAGCAAATCACCGTGGCATCGTACAGGTTATTTATAGAAAGTATTATGAAGAGTATGATAATTTTCCTAGCTATTTAATAAGCTTTTTAAAAATTGGTCGTTATTGAGTAAAATTGTTACATTAAATTAATCGAATGTTTTCTCTTTATATTAAAGTTATTATAGAATTAATAATGTTATTATAGATTACTTTGAAATTTATTTTTTAAAATAAGTATTTTTTTATGATTTTTCGAATGCGTTGAAATCTTTTGCTGCGTCCGGCTTTTTTTGGGTTGCTCCTAATACATTACATAATTGAAATAATAATTTGTAAAAGATAATATTAACGTAGATAAATTCTTGAGGCTTTGTAATTACCGCATTATATATGACTATTTTTGTAAACATCTAATGGGTATTAAAAATATTCACCCAAGTGTTCCCACAACATGTCATACATTGACCTGACTCAGTGTTAAGTCACTTAAAGCATTTATGTTACAGATATCAGACAACTATGGATTTACAAAAATAATACTTAAATACATACTTTTTAACAACCAGACACAGGACAAACACAAATATCATTATATAAATATATGCCCTGGATTGAACCCACGACCCTTGGTGCGTAAGATAAGGTCGCTACCATCTGCACTGACGGGACTGTCAATAGTATAGTAAGATATTCTTCAAAAATATTTTTTGAATAAAAAAATATTAAATAAGAATATTTCACCACAACACGCTGTGAGGTATCAGCGGTGTAGAATAGTACCTTCCACTGTATGTCGTTAGAGGCGACAGAAGTAAGAACCGACCGATGCCGGTATATCCATCCAAAACAGTGCAGCTCACATGCACAGGGTGGGTTGGGTAGCGGTACCACCATCGCGAAAGCTGCGCTCTGCGATTGCAAACACGCTTGACGAGCGCGGCAATTATAGACAAAATTCCCCCTTTCTAGAGGCAGCGGACTTGTAATGGCTGGTATAATGATGATTCCACCATGCATTGTTTTGTTATATCATAATTAATTTAGGCAACACTTTAGTTGAAATCTCCAGGGCGGCTTAATTTCTTTAGACACATCTAATAAATATTATAATTTTTTATCCTATCAACACAAAAGCTTGATGGATTATAATATCGTTAAACCTTCCTAAAAATTCTCTCTGTCTATTGTTTAAGATCTATAGGTAATCCGTTCTGTAGATTTTGAGTTTTTCGCGAACAAACAGACAGAGATGTGGTGGATGAACTTGTTTCATAATAGGTGGCCATCAATGTAATAAAAGATTCACCGATCGCTTGACCTTGGGGGTCGCCCGTCGGCGGCAGACATGTGCGAAGACAATTCATTAGTAGGCGAATTCACTTCAATTCTCTCGATGACACTGACTAAGATATAAAGTTCTCCGCAACTCTACACTTACTTTGCGATTACTTTGCGTAGCTCTACAAAGAGCCAAATTATCATGAAACTTGTTTTTGTTTGGAAACGCTAAAGCTGTTTTTGAAGTTATTTAAATAAAATTCAGCGTAAAGGTTCTTCATAGAAAGTCCTCAGATACGTGTAAAATATTATTTCAAAAATTATTCTTGAGGGGGTAAAAGGGGGGGGGATGAAATTTCAACAATTTACCGGCAGTGAAACCGTATGGCAGTGCTAGTAATAGATAAGGAAATTTTTTAAATATTCTATGAAATCCCGCTTATGGTTATTACCCAATTTGAATAAATGATTCAATGACTAACTAATTATTGAAGTGTATTGAACCGTGATGAGTCATGTGTTGTAAAATAAAATTTATATACAATGGAATAGCTGGACTATACCAACCTAAATATGATGTGTAGGTCAGTTATACGTAGCCATGCCAAACACTCACACACATACTAGCACCACGCCGAGGTTTCACCTGCGTAAATAAAAAAAAATATACAAAAAAATAGTTTACACCTGTTTGCAATGAATAACCTTGATGTGGCAGAGGGCAGGGCATTTGGTACGCAGAACCGATGGCCGATAGAGTCGCAAGGTTCTGGCATGGAGACCACGTACCGGCAAGCGCACCGTAGGGCGTCACCCGCAAGATTGTCGGACGATCTGACTAAAACCGGAGTTCCTATTGGAGATTACTTGAGGAGGATGTCTAGCAGTGGACGTCTTATAACTGATATGATGAGATATGATGATGATGATGAATGAAGAACCTTTACACTGAATTTAATTCGAATAACTAAAAACAGCGAAGTTATATAATAACTTCGCACCCCCGTTTTACTCCTATGGGATACAGTCCAACAGTCCTTTAAGGAACGCCCTTGCAAAATTTCAAGTTGCTAAATCCATCTAGTTTAGGCCCTGTGTTGATAAATCAATCAGTCAGCCAGCTTCTCTATTTCATAATAGATATTCTTCTTTCATAAGAAATCTTGCTATTACAGAATTTCGCGGGAATGAAATTGCGTGACTAACAGTTTTTGACCTTGGATGTCGGTTGTTTTAATAAGGCTTGCGGTCATAAAATAAATATTGTCTTTCCTGTTACATTATAATCCAATTTGGTGGGAACACTTTTCGTCTTGTACTTTTAAGAGTCCTTTTGGACCTAGTGATACATTGAGCATTAATCATAATGTCCGGTCATTATGAAAAGGGCCCGATATGAGAATGTCATTTGTTAATAGTTATTAAAATAATCAAATGGTCGTTCATCTCTTGGGCAGATATTTAATTCGTGCGACCATATCTAAGGGTTTTGCTATGTTTAACAAAAAAAGTTTGACAAATAATTATTTTGCAAACGTTTAAAAATCATATCATTTGACATACTTTCATTTCGCAAATATATATAAAAAGAATAATTTCACATAATACAAGATTTCGCAAATGTCTTACTTCGGAAATATATCAACAGTTGAAATTTTATTTTTTATTGTGGTCGCAGTTCTAACCTACATTTCATTTCAGTTGACCCTACATGTATCATTTTGTGAAATAATGTTATGAAATAATAATTTTTTTTTTAGTTTATTGATAAAATTCTGCTTTATTTTTAAATTATCTAATTATCAAGTAGCATTATAATGATGAGCCGTGAGGTACCAGCAAAGTTGAATAGTACCTCTCCCTATACCAGGTGTCGTAAGACGCGACTAAGGTATCCAACAGAGACAGTGTCGCTCAAATGCATAGGGTGGGGATGGGCATTAGCATCCCCATCGCGAATGCTGCGCTCTTATCTAATTGCCTTTAGCTATTTAGCTCAGAGTCAGGTCAATAATTGAGATGTTATTTTATTATTATTATTTGAAGAACGAAAGGTTTTCCAAGCCTCATGAGTGGTTTTCTTTCAGAATGTCGGTTCGCCTTGGTGACTACAACGTGGTTACGGACCAGGACTGTGTTGACGGTGTCTGCGCTGATCCTTTCATCAGGCGGAACGTGGTGAACGTGTTTGCCCACCCAGGATACGACGGCCGTGCGCATGATATTGCGGTTCTGAAGCTGGACAAACCAGCACCTTATACTGGTGAGGATATCTGAATACTATAGAACAGTGTCGATTTACGTCTCTGTATATTGCTCACTTCCTTTGTACTGTAACGAAACATGCAAGATATGAACAAACACAAATGCAAAGCAACAGGAAGAGAAATGATTCTTAACTCTGGACTATAAATGACAGGAGTTGTTGGAAATATTATTCTAGACTGGATTAATAATTATATTTATAGTATAGCTTCATAACCGTGAGGTACTGGCTGAGTAGAATAGTACTTCCCGCTGTACCAGGTGTCGTAAGAGGCGACTAAGATACCAGAACCGATATGGTGGTAAATCAATCCGAAACAGTATAGCTCAAATGCCAAGGGTGGGGATGGGAAGCAGCATCCCCATCGCAAAAGCTCTGCGATTGCCAACACACCTGCCAGCGCGGCAATTATGGGCAACATTCCCTTTTTATTGGTGAGGAATTGTCCACATCCGTCTCCGTCCTCATCATATCAGCTATTAACTGATATGTTGGAGGCTCTACAATTACTTCTTCGCAGAACAAAATCAAAACTATTGAGGTGTTAAAAAATAGGTATGATAATTTAGACACAATAAACTCTATACAAGCAAAAATGTCCTAACTAGCGTCACTTAGACCTATTCAAGATTTTCTTGGAAAAGATTTTCCAAGTAATGGAAATTGACAGTTTTTTGGATTACAAAATAAAATTGACCTTGAAGATAAACATGAGGTTTTTTTAATCTGTATCTGAATTCTAGAAGAACCCACTCAAGTATACTGGTACATCTACTAGCTACTCACACCCTAGATAATAATAAAAATAATAATAAATTCTTGCAAAATCTCATACCTTGGCCAGACTCGGATAAGTAGCTCAAAACACTTGAGCACATTATACTTAAATTTATAATTTTAACATCCAGACACAAAACAAACACAAATTATGTTGATGGTGATTTTGAACATCACATAAATGTTTGTACCGGTTGGTTATTGAAACAAACCTTTGACGCATAAGATATGGACAAAACGAAGGGCCTGATGGCGCAGATGGTAGTAATCCTGTCTTGTACAACGAAGGTCGTGGATTCGATCCCCTCAGGACAAATATTTATGCGATGATATTTATATTTGTTATGTGTCTGGGCGTTATGTAGTAAAGTATTATATTTGTGATTCCTCTGTTGTCTGATGTCCGTAACACAAGTGTTTTAAGCGACTTATCACGGTATCAGATCAATGTATGAGATGTTGTGTGAATTTATTGTTTATTATTAAGTACTGAATGTACCATCGGGCCCGTCATATTTTAGTTCCAGCCAGATTTGTCATTAATATTTGTATGTCACGAGGTTTTTCAAAATATCCACCCATTAATTGTCTGATACGAAAAAGTTTAGCTCATTACAAAGGTCAAGCAACTAAGGGAAATAAATTAAAAAAAAAATTTCAAAATGGGAATTCCCGGAATAACAAGAAAATATAAGCTGAAAGTGTATTTCGTCTGCGCTGACTAATCCGGTAAACAGGAATTCCCAAACTGGCCGATACGGTCCATAAGACAATAATTAGCAGGCCGGATGGCGTAATTGGTAGTCTTGTTCGCCAAAGGTCGTCGGTTCAATCCCTACCTAGGACAAACATTTATATAACGAATACTTTTATATATATACAAAAAAAATATAATTGGATTTTGTAATTCAAAAGAGTGGCTAGGTGCTAGATTGTCAAAAAAATAAAACCTATATTAATACTTATGAAAACTGTTTGCTAGAAGGTTAATTTTTTTTAGAATGTCTTTTTTATATAATAAATTTTTTTCCAACGAAGCATATGCTCTAAACATAAAAAAATATATATAATTCAATTATTTCATACCGGTTTTTTGTTACCTTTACGAGGCCTGATGGCGCAGATGGTTTTTTAAGATTATACTGGGTGGGGTTTGAACCTACGACTTTAGGCGCATAAGGCAGGGGCATTACTGATACCATCGGCCCGTCATATTTTAGTTCTAGCAAGATGTTGGCATTATTATTTGTATGCCACTATGGAATGAAACTCGCCGGATATTACTAAATGTCTTTTATATTTTTATTTCAGAATTTACTGATGTTGTAACAAATCTAAGAAGAATACGATATAAGAACCAGTTTTAAATAATTTGTACCAATAATTTATTCACGCAGGTAAAATGATGTGAGAAATCTTGAACAGCAATCATAAATCAAACAAATGATTAATATATGCTAACATTTATGCGTCCACTATTTATAATACAATTACTCTTTTAATGACTATATTTATTGAACCGGTTTATTTAACTTCTCACATTTTCATTCGGTTACCTTCCGGTAGCCATTCTCAAGATTGATAAACAATGTTGTATTAGGATTTAAGAGTTACAATATATACCTTCACAAATATTACTTTATAAATACTTATTTATATTAACTAGCTAACCTGACAGACGTTAACTTGTTTTAACTAGACTTAAATGTTTTTAACGTAAACAATATTGCAACTATAAGTTTAATTATAAACTATCCAACAATATAAGTTAGATCAAACTGTATACAATTAGTAAATATTGATTGAAATCAGTTCACAAGTTTAGAAGATCATCCCGTACAAACACCGTGATACGAAATCTTTATATGTAAAGGTGTAAATAAATATTTGGATCTTTAATATATATAAAAGACTTCATAAATGACTGAAACCTCTCGTATCTTTAACTTAGCTAAATAAATAGATTGTCTGTCGGTTTACTGTTGATAGTTGAACGTGACGACGTTTTAAAAAATACTGATGGAATGGTTGCATTTTTTAAGAACGTTTTAATTTTATTTATGAAAATGTATTATTGTATAGCTGCTGTCCGCGCGGGCGTATCGCTAACTCGAGTACGAGAGAGACAGATGTCGAACGCTGCCGAACGCGGGGCCGATTGTGCCTCTTTATCGCTCGTACCACGCTCTCGCTTGCACTTCAAGCCTTAAACGGAACGCCTCAGAGCGGGGTAACACCGCATGAGTCATGTTTTTTCGTGCGTGCAGCCGACTCTATCGAATTATAAGATGTTTCTAACGTAAGACGTTAAGACAGACGCAGATAAATACGCGATAGATGCAAAATGTTGTACTTTATCCTCGTATCTTAAGCGACATGCATATAAATAAGGTTATTTTTAAAATGGCGTTCTTCTTAACAAGGAAATTGTTGGTGATAAACATAATTACATATATTACTTTGAACTATTTGCATTGTTTATCGGCGCATAGCATATTTTTGCTCGAATTCTTTGAACTTGCGACAATTTCACTTTCTCTAACCACTTCACACTTTAAATTTGAGCTATAGATATCAACGGAAATGTTGATGTCATTGGGCCCGATGGCGCAACATGGTAGTGATCTTATGCGCAAAAATTTAAATGATGATGTATGTGTTTGTTCTGTGTCTGGGTGTAAAATATATGACAGGCCCGATGGCGCAGATGGTGGCGATCCTGTCTTGTGCACCAGGGTTTGTGGATTCGATTCCCACCTAGAGCAAATATTTATATGATGATATTTGTGTTTATTCTAAGTCTGGGTGATAAATATATGTATTTAAGTAATGTGTGATTCCACTGTTGTCTGGCATTCGTAACACAAGTGCTTCATGCGACTTACCACGGAGTCAGGTCAATGTATTAGATGTTGTGAAAATTTATTATTATTATTTGTATTTAAGTAGTATATTTGTGATTCCTCTTTTGTCTGATGTCTTTAACACAAGTGCTTTAAGCTATTTATCACGGAATCAGGTCAATGTATGAGATGTTGTCGAAATTTATTTATTATTTATTCATTTTATTAAAATAAACTTTATGAAAGCGTGAAGTTATTTATGAATGTTACGATATTAATCGTACTTACTCTCGGTGAAAAGACATCTGAGAACATTAAGTGTCGCATTTCAAATGACAGCCCCCCCTGGAAATTACCTCTAGACATGTCAATGCGTGGGACAAATCGAGCTATGTTAGTTTATTAAGCAGCCTCGCCCCAAGGTGGCGTCTTATTATTATTTGAGTAATCCAGCAAGTAAGAATCATTCGAACCAAAAAAGGAAATAAAAATTTGTTGTTATTAGTTTCTGCGTATTCCTGGTGCCCAATGGTATACCATATAATGGCACCAGGTTTTAAATCTCGAGTGATTGATTTTTAAGAATAAAGTAGTTGCCTTGAAGTACCGGCAGAGTAGAATAGTACCTACCACTGCACCAGGTGTATGCTTCGATACCTCCCGGTTTCTAGTTGCATATAATTATTATAAAATTTACACAAATCTCATACATTGATTAAACTACGAGATAAGTTTAAATCATTTGTTACAGACAAAAGGGAAATCACAAATATGATACATAAATTTACATACACGATACACAAAATACTATATATTTTACGAAATGCGTACAGCGTTTCTTTTGGCTCGATAGAGTTCTCTAATATACGCAAATATATACTGAATGAAATAAAACATAAATATTTATTATACATACGTCACTAGTCTCCAATAACGGAACAAACTAGTTTTAATTCCATCTGACCTTGACAGTCATCATCATCAGAAAGCATCGGACATCTTTTCCCAACCGCTTGACACGTCACTGCTTCCAAATGAATGAATCATCGGAATTTACTTATGTTGATATTAAGGTCGTCTTCGTTTCTAGTCCACGACTTTTATTAGTCTGGCAAACCTGCCATCTGTTATTATGCAATACCCACTAGGGGGAGGCCCCTGTAGCTGGTATCTGTACTCTGCCGGTATCACACGGCTTTCTAGTTAATATCCCGTTAAATTTATAAAATACTTAAATTTACTTCATCTTTGTTCGCAGACTTTATACGCCCAGCCTGTCTACCGAGCGGCAGCTTCGACGACAGAACCATTTTCTACGCCTCCGGCTGGGGCGAGGTACCGACCACAGGCTCTTATAGCGCGCAGAAGAAGTTCATCGAACTCCCCAATTGGAAGTATACCGAGTGCATCAAAGTGTACGAATATGACGTCATACCCAAGCACATTATATGCGCTGGAGGTGTCAAAAACTTCGATACCTGCAGAGGAGATAGTGGTAGTCCGTTAATATTTTATAAGAAAAAAGCGGAATTGTACGGTGTGACTAGCCTGGGACCGATGAACTGCGGCAAACAAGGTGCCCCAGGTATATATACAAGTGTACTCTCTCACATGCAGTGGATTACAGAGGTCGCCACCGTCTCGTGATCAATACACATCGATCAATCGATATTGAGTGATTACGAACACCCAGAAGGCGTTGCAATCGCTGTTGATCTTCCTTGATGGCCGTGTATCGACACATTTCAAATGAGATGCCCCCAAATAGGGGAATCGATAGAACCTCGCCAAAAGATGATCTGACATTAGGACAATATTTATATGGTTATTAATAGAAATACAAAAAAATGCATGTTAAGTTATACGTATAATTAATTATTTGTTAGTATTTATCCGCGACTTTCTTACCGCGTTGTTTGACTCATATATTTCACCAAAAGATCTAAGCCCTTTCATGGGGTACTAGGTTTATATAAATAAAATAAGTAAGTCGTTAAAGATTAACTCTCAAATAGACAGACAAACAGATAAAAGTTACTTAGTTACTTTCACATTTATTGTAATAGTATGGACTGGAGGCATCCTATGTTTCACCCACGGGGATTCCAATACCATGAGATTTATAAATATTTAATTAAACCCAAACCCAAGTTACTTTTTAGAGAAGTTTATGAAGTGGGGGGTGCCTGGTGACCTGTAACCCTGTAATACTGCAGACCTACAGACACCAGTCTTCCACATTAAACATTTTAGACTGTTTATTCACAGCGTCAATTTTTAATTGTCAAAATTGTTATTTGTCGTGATAAATACATTTAATTCTATATTTTTTTATAACACCAGCTATCAGCCAGTATACATTTCTCTAAACTTAGACCAGCCATTTCAACATCTAGTTCCGGGTAACCTCTGAAATGGCTTTCGAGCCAGTGAAAATTGTAAGTGTATTTAATGTTTGATTTTGTTACAACTGTATGCACTTAGTTAAAGGCTGTTAATTTACAAAGTGACACTTCAATTTTTTTTTATATTTATAGATCAAACTTTTTTATATGATTATACGACTTGTATGCTAAGACAGAACGAGAAGGAAGCTTTGTATTGAGGCAAGTTGTTGCAGTGTTGTTAAGAGCGAGTCGATTTGATCCAGGACAAACTGTTATGAAATCAGCAGTTACAGCAATCGCAGCGAAGGGTGTCCACCCGCAAGATGGACTGACGATCTGGCTAAAACCGCAGGATCGCGCTGGACACAGGCCGCATACAACCGGTCCTATTGGAGATTACTTGGGGAGGCCTATGTCCAGCATTTGACCTCTTGTGGCTGATATGATGATAATAATTGGTGTTTATTCTGTGTCTGAATGTAAATAATATGTATTTGAAATTCTTTTATTGTCTTGTATCAGTAACAAAAGTGCTTTATCAAGCTACATGTGTGATAGATCAGGTACCAAAATACCGCAAAATTATTTAAGTTTCATAATGTTATTAATAAGTATTTCAGCAATTATATTTAATTTTTAAAACGGAGTATCTAATTAATAAACTTAATTTAATTTTTATTATATAAGATGTTGGAAAATACATGGATACATTACAAGGTCACTAAAGTTTGTCTTGTTTGTTTTACAAATGTATTGCTACAAATGCCAAAAAATTACAAATAAACCAAAAATTTTACTTTAAATGTATTTTGTTAATTCAATTTAGTATTATTATGAAGCTCATTTATCGCTTAAAAATAACAAAAATATGTTCATAAGATAATTTATATTTACAGAAGTGACTAACAACAAAATGTCAAATGGTTTATTGTGTTCGCAATGAAAATTGTGATAAATAAAACGCGAAACTTATATTTGTCTAACATTTATTTATTTCAATCCTAGATCAAAATTGTATAGAAATCAAACAACAATCTTTAAGTTGAATAATCAGTCTTTTTGTAGATATATTTAAGCATTCGCTTCACGAAATTACCAAATATTCGTGCATTATTTTAATGTATTACAAAGAAAATGACTAGATACAAATTTGTTGAATATTTACATACAATATATACTCATATATATAAGGCTAGGTTTACATATACATTTAGAACTGGGGGTAGTTATTAAAGTTATTAGATAACGTACGTATTAGCAATATTTCAAAGCGCGTGTATTGCTAATCTATACAAATACTTTACACGCATTCATTTGGATTCGTGCCAAACTCTATTTATTCGTTTACCATTTTTAGTTTCAATACCTGACATGACTATGAATTAGTTATAAAACTGCGTTTTATTTCAAATTGATAATTAACTCTGACCCACATCAGACATTAAAATAGTACGTACATTAATTTCTATACCATTCAATCGTTCCACACAAGTTCGATGGCATGTAGATAAATTAATACAATTTTTATCTTTATACTATACTTGGTGACAAATGATAGTCACCCTTTAAGGATATAATATCCCGAATTTACTGTCTCGCTGTTTTTAAAAAGCGGTGGCCATTAGTATTTTCTTACATTTTTATAAAATCTTCAATCGTAACATTTAAGAATAAAATTAAAGTTATTAATAATTATAATGATAACAATAGTACTCTTTATGGTTCACAAAAAAATTACACGATCAGAAAGAATAAACAGTGACAAGTTCTTATACAATAGGCGATCTTATCGCTCAGGGTAATCTCTTCCACGCTTTTAAATATTTTATTTGAAAGAATCATTAAAAATACGTCGGCCTTCGGCTTTATCTTTTTCGTTTAAATAAAAATCTGACGCCTGACGCCTGTCAACTTTTACTAGACAATTAAATTTTACGTTGTCTATTGTAGATAGTATTTTTAGGAGTAAGTCCATAGGCCCTCGGATATTTTTTTTGTTAGTTTATAATTAGTAAGATGAGTCAAAGACAGCGTAAAGCTTAAAAAAAAACAATTAAATATTTTAAGAATGAATTGTTTTATATATCTCTAGATATCGAGTCTATAGTCGCACTTGGCAATAGAAAATTGCAATATTGGTCAAAATTTATAAAATTGCATAGTCACAGTGTTAATATTCGAGACGCAATCTGTTTAAAGTTTATTTTTTAAAATAAATGTCATAAAACACGCTCAAACACAATCTAGTTTGAAATTCATTTACTTCATTTCTAAGCGAAGGATTGCTTCAGTTCTTCACCACCATATGTAACTAACAATGCACAGTATTAGTAACACTAAGTTAATATTACTTTGCGGGTTCGTCCGCCTCCGATATCTATCAAATTCATTCAATTAATAACTGTTTATTTACGTTCACGACTTCGTAATGAAATGAGTAATTTGATATTATTATAGATTAAATTTTTTCTACCTACCATATGTTCTGAAATAAAAGCTTGCATTTTTAACAGATTGTTTGGTTTAATACAGACAAGGTAGAATACTTGAAGGTCTCTTAAGCCATAACATCATACCTGCCTTAACATTATTGTCTTAAAACAAAAGTATTACATTATATTTGGCACATTGACTAGTATTGGGTAAAATTATTCTAGCCTAATTAGGCACTAAAAGGCTTCAAAACAATTTCCTGCAACAAATATCAATTGAAAAAACAATTATCATTATCACAAAACAAAATTATCTGTAAATATTTGCTACCTGTGTCGAACACAACGAACCTCTTTTAGAATTATTTTGGCATATTTGCAAATTAAGTCAAGCGGATTGCTTTTGTATAAGGTATTGTATATAATTGAAGAACAAATATACAACACTATGAAATTGTTTCACTTACATATCAGAGTAAATGTAGAAAATACAACAAAAAAATTGTGAATATAATTTAAAAAATCTAGACATACAATATAATATTTAACATTTTAAATGGTTTGCAGACTAAAGTCGGTTTTCTATTTGTTCTATAGGAGAACGAATAAGTGTTACATGTATGGGTGAATTTTATATAGTAGCTTATATATAACTTACATAATACCTACATTTTATGTACAGAAAGTTTTATATTATCGTATATACTACATCACAATAAATCAACGGGGTCTCGATAAATATTTCAAAACAAAAACAACTATCAAATTAATAAATCTATGTTATTATAGAATTCGTTAAGAATTAAATTACTTTTATTTTATGGTACATTTAAATCGAATTCAGTCAATCGCCTGAAAGAATTATGAAGGTGAACACGTATGTAGTCGCTGGTGCAGGTTATTTTTAGGGGAACAGTAAGATTATTTCTGGATGTTGGGTGGGTGTATATGTACCAAATGTATGATGTACGTTTAACGTGTTCAGTCTAAGCAAGATATTTTTTAATTAATTATGTATCATTATTAATATTAATTAATTAAAAATTATTATTATGAATTTTTAATTAATAATTAATTATTATTAATTAAATTTTTAATTAATTGTATTAATTTTCAAATAAATAAGTTCACATTTTCCCGCCTAGTTACCTATGATGTGGGGTTCTGCAGCCTTCTGTGAACAAAAGAATAATCGATTAATCACGAGAAATTGTTAGTAAAAATATTTGTTGTAAACCAAACTTAGCGGGGGGTACCGACAGAGTAGAATAGTACCTACCCTCTTTCAGGTATCGTTAGAGGTGACTGAGGTACTGGAACCGACCGATATACCAACCCGAAACAGTGTAGTTGAAATGCAATAAAGCGGGAATTGGCATCGGCAATCCCGCTGCGAAGTTACGCTCTTTATGGGCAATATTCTCTCTTTCTTGGGGAGGCGTGTGTCCTACAGGGGACGTTTTCGACTGCTATGATCCTGCTTAAGCGAAATAGTCGCAGTTGTTACCCATCGTCAAATATCGTATATCTAAACTTGTTTTTCGAGTGTGTTTCCTTGCACTGTGCGCTCAAAAGTTAAATAAGGTTTATTTACTTGATTTTTGAGCGTACCACTTCCGCTTCCGCATTCTTTTTATGATAAACAGCAATTTTATATTAAAAAAAATCTTGTTATGTGCGTGCTGTGTTCATCTATACATAATTGTACATTGAGACTTAATATTTAGTTCTAAACGATTATTTTTTGATAAATGAATTAATCGTAGATGATCTATTTGAATAAAATAAAATAAACTCACTTCTTGGGACGCTCTTCAGCGTTGACTTGGAGATACTGTCACTGTCCTCAGATTCTGAACATACTTGGAAGCTTGTTTCTGAAATATGTTTAAATAAACATCAATAATAATCTTAACATAATATAGAATATTGCGCATTCAGTTCGCTTAGTGTTTTCAAACCTACATAACAGATATGAACGCAATGTTCAGCAATAGATACGAATGATTCAGGAGTAAGGAACGCTTATATAATACATACTATAGTGCAGACAAGTAAATAACAAAGTATAGTAACAAACATGTGGTAAAATTAATGTACTACAAAATTCTCTGGTAGTCTAGCATTAGCATTTAACTCATATGAAAAAAAAAATGGTCGGTGGCGGGCTCAATTTGCCCTGCTGTTACAATGATAAAAATATATAGCCGTGAGGTATCGGCAGAGTAGAATAGTACCTCCTTATATACTAGGTGTCGTAAGAAAAGACTCAGGTATCAGAGCCGACAGATGGCGGTATATCCATCCGAAACAGTGTAATTCAAATGCACAGGGTGGGGCTGGGCAGCAGCTTTCCCGTCGCAAAAGCTGCACTTTGCGATTGCCGACACGCTTGCCTAGCGCGGCAATTAAGGGCAAAATTCCCCCTTTTTGGGGAGGACTCTTGTATTACGGACATCAGACGACAGTAATCAAGAAATTGAAACACATATATTGAACTCAAACAGGGTGGCGATTGAACCCACGACCTTTGGCACACAAGATAGGATCACTACCATTTACGCCATCAGGCCCATAGAGTCAGAATTCAGTATCGATTTCTCTTACCTGTGTCGTATCTGTTTTGCTTTGCATGTCTGATGGGCAGATCCTGGTTTTCAACATGCCCAAACGTACGAAACCCAACAGCAAACTGCGCGTATGGACTTATCTCGTATAATTCTGAAACATAAGTAAAATTATGGTTATCATCATCACCATCATTACATCGGCCATAGAAAGTCCTCTGTTAGACATCGGCCATAGAAAGTCCTCTGTTAGACATCGGCCTCCCCAAAATAGGGGGGATTTTCACTCATAATTACTACGATGGGCAGACGTGGCGGCAATTACAGAGCAAAACTTCGCGTCGAGGATTCGGCTGCCCATCCCTACCCTCCAATATTTACTCTAGGATATACCGCCATTTGTCGGTTCTGGTAGCTTAGTCGCCTCTTACGACACGTATTACAGTGGGGGGTACTACTCTGCTGCTCTAATAACACAGACTAACAAAAAAATACTTTTGAACGGTCCCTTAGAAATTGTTACTATTTTTTTTAATAAACAACGTCTCATATATAGCATGACTCCGTGGTAAGTCGCTTAAAGCACTTGTGTCACGGACGCCAGACAAAAGAGGATTCACAAATATACTACTTAAATACATACATTGAACACCCAGGCACAGAACAAACACAAATATCATCATATTAATATTTGCTCTGGGTGGGAATCGAACCCACAACCCCCAGCGCACTATATAGGATCACTACCATCTGCACCATCAGGCCCGTCAGAAGCCATATTCATTTAGGAGTGTCAAATACATATCTGCGAATTGGATGAAATGTGTCGATTAAATTGCATTTGACATATGTAATTTTACGTTCTTTGTATTTGTTTATGGGCGTTTAGCAGTGCCCAAACATTTAATGATTTCGTTTATAGAATCTGTAAAGAAATTATGTACGCATTCCGACGAATGGGCGCGGTGATGTATTCCCGCAGGAGCATAACAATCGTCAAAGCAACGATTACACAACACGCCTGCCCTGTGCAGCAATTAAGGGAAAAACTCCCTCTACCCATGTCCAGTGGACGTTCAAGGGATGCTATGACGATAATGATGATGATGTATCGTGATGACACCCTCGCGACTCACCGTGTTTGCTATTATTCCTCATATGTATTGGCGCGCTGTATATTCGATTCTGGGCGTTGATGGCGTTCTCCTTGACGTTCGCGAGGTTGGTGTGCGACGTGTTGGCGGTGAGGTTGCCGCTTTCTGACTTGTTGTCTACCGTTATCGAGTCACGATACTCTGTTAGACCTCCATTTCTGTAAAGAACAATCCCAAAATATATTCTACGGTTAATTAGGTACTAGTGAAATTACTTAATAAAGTGGCATATATTATCAAGTCACAAGATTGGCAACGCGCTAGTGATATCCTTGTGATATTGCGAGCATCGATAAATTGCAGTGGTGCTTACTATCACGTTGGTTGTAAACTTGTTAGACGATCTGTTCTAATAAAAAAATAAAATGACGCCTCGCAGGGGCATAGAAACAACTACACTATGTGTATTTCTTCTATATTAGCAATTCTATTATTACATTCAATCGTAATTAATTCATGAATTTGAAATGTATCTTTATACTTTCATTAATTACATTATTGTATTATATTTTATTACAATTTTTAACATTTTTCATTATAAAATATTGAGATATTGTAATAGCTTTGGATAATGAATATTAGATGGTTAAATTTTATTTATAAATATGACACCTTTTTATATGTTTCTCAAATAGTTGTAACTGGTTGTATGTACTTATTACCATTACTTATTATTAAGTCTATATAGATTTACATGCGTCTTCTAACTATTCAATATTACTTAATACTTACTTCTGTTTCCACACTAGTATATAGATGCAGCTGAGTAGACAGAGTGTGAGCAGGATGCTGCTACATACTATCACTAGCATGTTGAAGTCGAACACCTCTGCTGGAGGACCGACTTCGCCTGTTATATCAAATCTTTACCTTATTACTCCTATCATAAGTTTTACTTCATAAACGCAACGGATGATACACCATAAAACATCACGCTTGTGTCTTATCGGTGTAGACAGAGACTATGGATCTCCAATTATTACGATTTTGGCATGCTTCTATCATATCTTATTCATTTTTGTTTGCCTGTCTGCCTGACTTATCTGAAATCTGTGAAACGGCTTGAACGGACCGACTTTAACGGGACTTTTACTGGCAGATAGCTGATGATATATGGAGTAATTTAGGCTATTATCATTACTTACTTCCATCTTCATTTTTGGTTGCATAATTATAAATATTGGTAACAACTCCGGCCTCGTTGAACACTGTCACCCGGACCTGGTACCACGTGCCAGCCTTCAGCTCGGAGATGGCGAAAGAGCCCGAGCGATACGAATTCTTTTGGTACGGCTGGAAAGAAAGTAGTAGTTTCTAGTAAGAAGATGATTTTGAAATCATTTTTGTTAGGAATACACATGAAGGTTATAATTACAAAAGCGAGTCTTCCGAATTCAGACTTTTAGATTTGAACGTTAAATCCATTTTATTGAAATTTGGCATTCGAATACCTTGCAACTATGTTCTTTCTGAAGGAAATAAGTTATAAAATACTTTAACTATGTGACCGCGAGTCGTAGGGTAGCAGGTGTCATAAGAAAAGATCCAAATATAACCGAGAGATGTATGTATGTAGATTTGTTGTACTAAATTCACCTCTAACTTCCACGAGCTTCAACATTATTTTTATCAAAGGTCGCCTGTAAGAAATTGCATTTAGCTAAAAGGCCTCTTGTACCTACTGTTCCATGTTTTTGTAATGTTCTTGTGTTGTTTTTCTTGGTGTTATTCTAAGGCTATTATAACCCAGTGATTTCATAACCTATCTTCCATTTTCAAACTCGGGCAAACTTTAGAGCTATGAGAGAGGTACGAAACAGAAGCTTTCAAGAAGTATCTTGTCTATGGAAATGGTGTACCATGTTATTTTGCGCGCGTGTCCACACTCGGTTTCCCAGGGTCCTGTAGTCCACCTCAACAGTCCTTAAACCGCAGCCGCCGTCGTCCCAACCAGCGAGCTGGATGTGGATATGGGAACTGTTGCTCCAAAGCCACTCGTTACTTGTTGGTGGTATTGGGGCTGGGGACAAGAAAGAAGATAGTTAGAGTCATGATATCCGGGTAAAAACCGGGTGAAACCAAGTCTCGGTAGTGCAGTTTCTGCGTAAGGGGCAGATACGAGTCCCGCCTGCAACCTTAAAAAGGTTAAATATTATTGTAGAAAATATTTTCTTTACCGAGTTAAAAACTTATTAACAGTACACTAGATTAGATGGTTGAACTCTAAAAAGATAGTGAAAGTAAAATAATAAATTAAATACACGTGTAAGTTACCTCCGCCCAGAGTCTTGACGTCCAAATACGCCGGCTGGGATGTCCCAACCTTATTAGTGGCAGTGATCCTGAGGGAATACTTGGTGCCGCACTTCAACCCTGTCAATGCATGTTTCTGTACCCCAGACAAGTTTGGCAACTTGTTGGCAGGCCATGCTTCTTGCCAAGGGCCGTTGGATTCCTTCCACGTTAGGCTGTATGCTGCAAAGAAAAGTTACTGATTTGTCACTAAACATCAGATTCCTGTTTCAGCTTCCTGTCCTAAACGAGGATACAGGAACCGGAAAATAAAATAAAACTTGTGATGCCAACACTACTCACATATTCTCTGCCCAACACTTCTATTAGTGAGTGAGTAATAAGGTTGCTCCCATTCCACCAAAATGGACTCTTTGTACGGAGTAGCGCGCAGTATTGGCGCCTCGGGCAGAGGTAGCACTATGACGATGTATTCCACCGAGTCTGATCCGTAGAGGTTCTTGGCTAGGCAAGTGTAGTTGCCGCCAAGGGATTGGTCTATATCTATAAAAAAATATATGATTAATATTGAAGCAGGTTATCGACTTGCAGCGTCCAGAATTGGCTAACAGAGTGAAGTGTTTCACTAAAATTAGAGGTCGAATGGGTTTTCCACTATATAGCCCGAACATATTGCCAAGAGATTAACGAACATGGCGAACGCCCTTGGCGGTGTAAAGTTGAATTCCAAAGAATAGGCTTGTAATAAGGAGCTTTTACGAAGGAGGTATTATAAGTTGTCGCCTAGATAAACAAAAAAAGATGACCGAACAAAATGACGCATATTTGAACTAAATCCGATCGCGGTAACACTTTTTAGAAAGCATTGAATAAAGAGCAAAAAAGCAGTAGAAAAAGATTTAACAACTTTATATAATCGTAATATAACGCCCTTAACTTCGTCCGAGTATAATGTAAAATGTTAACCCATTGATATCGTGGTTATTTTAACCTGTAAACAACCAATCTACGCCAAATGTCATTCAACTATTTCATACAAATTTTCCGATCTCGATGATCCCGTGTGAATCTAGTCCTGATAATTACAAACACAATAGCATAAGAGAGTCAAAGAGACTTCTAGTAGTCACCGTCAAAATGAGCATACATACATTTCGACGATTCATTTTTAATAATTACTAGCAGAACTGGCAAACATTGTTCTGCCGAAAAAATATTAATATTAATATTTCTTTTAAAAATTAAGAATAACAGAAGATCATTTATGATTGTCATCTTAAAATAAAAAAAATATATAAAAATAAAAATTGTGACAATAAAATGTTATATATTAGATAAATGTAATTAAGATTATAGACACGCTGGGCAAGTGTTTTAGCAATTTCAGGGGACAGCTTTCGCGATGGGGATGTTGCTGCTTATCCTCGCTCTGTGCATTGGAACTACACTGTTTTAGATACATATACCGCCACCTGTCGGTTCCGGTACCTTAGTCACCCCTTACGATACCAATTTTGGGGGGAGGTACGATTCTACACGGCTGCTATTTCTAACTAATCTTGTAAAATAGTCACAAAACGAATGTAGGTAGCTAATGTTTCTGAACAACCACCAGGTTTATGTTTGGTTAGTAACTTGAAAAATGTTGGAATAACAAAATTTTTTCGTAAGTATTTCTTTTTGTTGAAACTAGAAGATTTCTTTTTTATTCTATTTTCAAGTAATACCAAACAAGTCCACCTTCTGGCAATCTATTATCGATGAATTTTAGGAAAAATCAATGTTGCTGTTTTTTTTTAAAGAGAAAAATAGTAAAGTTTATTTTAAAATGAATTATCATTTGCGTGGCAGTTCTTGGTGTCATTTTATATTGTCACGTCTCTTGTACAAAACACAAATATTCTTTCTGTCAATTGGCGTAAAATGTCAATGTCATCAAACAAAACTAATTTTAACTCGCAGCGAAATTTCAGAAATAGGGATATACATAGATTACGTCAGAGAGGCTATTATATTATTTTTAAAGACAAAATCATTTGTGTCGTGAAAAAACTGCAGTTGCTTTTAAGTACTTACTGTTGATGAGTAAACTGTCATCGTGATTCCTCGTGAATCGCGGATGGTGTGTGATAATATTGTGTTTGTGGTACCATACGGTGCGCGGAGCCGGGTTCCCCACACACTGGCACACCAGAAGCAACGAACTCCCCACTCCCACTGATATCGTACCACCCAACGACGCCACACCAGCTACCACTAGAATTAATACATAATTACGTTTAACAATACTGTTAAAAAGGTATTAATTAAATAAATTCATCTCATACATTGACCAGACACCGAGACAAGTAAAATAAAACATTTGTGTTACGGATATCAGACAACAGAGGAATCACAAATAAAATAATTAGATACATATAAATAACTCCCAGGTACAAAACAAATACAAATATTTATCATTGAACGACTTTTAACGTACAAGATAGCATCATATGAAGACATACACACCGTGAAACGTAAGTAACAAACATTTAGATTTAGTTTCATAGATATACATAGACAACTATTAAATTTTTATCATTCAGTTATTTTTCTAGTCTCAACTTAGTATTATGGTTGTGGTGTATCAGCAAAATAAAATAATACTTCCGTCTGTACAAAGTGATGAGACACCCTTATATACACTATAAGACATAAGACATTCTTATATGCTTTAAATGATCATATCACGTACAGTATTTAAAAGAAAGCTGAGCGCTATATACCACTAAAACACTGCAAATAGCGAGAGAGGTAAGGCCTTTTGGAATCACCAGCTCAGTAAGAGGTACCAGCTGATCCCTGTGTAACAATGTACGTATGTCTGGAAGATAAAAAAAAAATTATATATCTATGTATATATATCTATGTATATATCTATTATTATATATTATATATCTATGTATATATCTATTATTTAAGTCCAAACTAAGCTTGCCTGAAGGAGATTGCAATCGTGTGATTAAGTCATCTATTGTAATTTATAAATTATATATTCTTTTTTAATTTATGCCCACATTGCGACTTGAAGGTATTATGTCACATCACCCTTTATTAACTACCTTAACCGAAACACAAAAAAATATTGTTTATTTAGACCAGGTCGACAAACAAGCATACAGTTACAGACAGCGACGCTGCAGTCTATAGACGCTCGTAATATCACAAGGATATCACTAAAGTGTTGCTAACCTTGTGACTTGAGGATATTATGCCACATTACCCAGTAAATTCACTGCCTCCCTAACCCTTCAGACCGGAACACAGCAATGCGAACACTGCTTATAAAATTAAATGAAAGGTACTAGTAATTCTGAGACAGCAAATAGAATACGGCTCACTTAAATGTTAGCTACCTTAACTTAAAACTTAAATTTTGACATATAAGAGCAGTATATACATTTAAATTTAATGTGAAAATAATGAAATAAAATCGAGAAGCTTCCGTTCAATTGACAGGAACGTGAAATTGCAGCAAAACATCGCAATTTGGGCTTACCTCGGTGCGTGGGGGTGTGTGCCAGCCTTCTGGTGGCTGCACCCTCGCCGGCGGTGGTGGTGGCAGTGACCCAGGTCTCGTAAGTGCGTCCGGATCGCAACTCTTGCAATTCGCATGTGTTGCGCCCCTCAGCATCGACGCGGACTGTCTGCGGTGGGCCATTGCTGTAAAGTGCAGTGGTAAAACGTGAAACGTGAAAAAATTGCCGTGAGGTACCGGCAGAGTACCTCCCACTGCACTAGGTGTCTTTAGAGGCGACTAAGGTACCAGAACCGATAGTGCAGCTCAAATGGATGGGCAGCAGGATCCTCATTGCGATAGCTGCACTTTGCGATTGCCAACATGCTTGCTGGCCATAAACTTCCTTTTGGAGAAGCTTATGCCTAGCATTGGACTTTAAATGGCTGGTATGATGATGATGATACTACACATATTCAACATCTCTCAAATATCTATTTGTATGTGATTCCATATTCCTTGTACATAAAATAAATTATTCACTTTAACTGAACGATAAACCAATAGTAACAGGACATTGATTGATAAAATACCCTCCAAATAAGATATAATCTGATATTTTTATTTATAAAGTTATATATATAACCTGGATTTGATACTTACCTGGATGTGGGTTTAACATATACTGTGTAGTACAGTAGTTCACCGTTTGGATGCTCAGGTCTTTTCCAGCTAACCAGCAAAGAGGATGCGGAGAGGACTAATACTTTGATGTCTGCGGGAGGACCAGGGACTGTAAAAAAATATTGATTACTTCAAGAAAACGCTAATTTCGTGCTATTTTCAAAACTCTTTTGAATCCACTGCCGCAATGGTTGTCGTCGCGTGTTCCATTTGCTGTACCTAAATATGCCATACTTTTCTTGCTTCCTTAACATACTGTTTATATACGAGTACTGGTTATATTATATTTTCTATCATATATTCAATTTTAACGCAGTATAACGCAGTAAATGTATTCATTTTTAATTTATATCTTTCGAGATCAACTGTTATTGACCTATTTATTTATTTTCAACTAGCGGTGCGCCACGGTTTTGCCTGCGTAGTTCCCGTTCCCGTGAAAATTATTAATAATGAGTTATAATAATTTGCGTTTTTTTACTCCTATTCAGATGATTTCAGACGATTTGGATAATATATTATTTTTAAAGAAATAATAGATAAATGCTGGGTATGGAAGAAGGAGCACGAGAGTGAATAAACGCTGTTGAAATAAGAACACTTGTATGGTGTGAGTTTGAGAAATAGGTTAATTAATTGTCTAATAAGAGATCGATGTGCTGTAAAAGACGATATTGTGACAGCAATAGACATAAGAATCTAAACATGGTTGAGACATGTAGAAAGAATGGATGAAAATAAAATGACTGCAAAAATATATAAAGCAAAGGTAAATGGAAGGATTGGTATAGGAAGACCGACGCAAACATATCTTAACTTGGTAGAAGAAGTATTAAAGAAGGGCCAGGTCAGAAGTACCAAGAATAAACGAGCGTGTATAAAAGGACTAATGTGAATAAGGGAAGCGAGAGAAGTTTGCCAAGATCGTACCAAGTGGAGATCCACAGTCTCTGTAGTGGGACACAGGCGTGATGTATGTATGCATATATGTAAAAATGACATATCCAAACATTTGCGTCGTGTAGCAAGCACATCAAGGCTGAGTGTTCATCATTGACTTACTATGTAAGTAGAGCAAGAAGATCTTTTCATTATACTGTTAGACTAGTTTATTTAAAAATGATGAGTTTAGAAAACGCAGCGATTTTTTAGATTTAGTCCTCATTTAAAAGATCATTAATTATCACATCCGCTATCCAATTTTAATAGAGATACCTCTTCTTAAGCCTTCGTTAAGGAGAACTGTATTGGGTGCCAAGTCGCCTGTGGCTAGGATCAGCAAACTTTTAAATGATGTTTGCCAACATTTTGACATCGATGTTTGCTCTATATCGTGGAGTGTATTTCATAAATTAAATACGTTTCATTTATTTGATTTTTGAGCGTATCTCTTTCGCTTTCTATTTTATGTTAAACTGCTTATTTAAATACATGGTTTATCCTGGTTCTGTGCATGCTGTGTTCATCTATACATGATTGAACATTTAGACTTATATTTAGTTTTAAATAATTATGTTTTGTTGAATGAATTATACATAATAAATCATTTTATATTAATCAGTTATTGCCTGTTCGTCGATTAAAACATTTTTGTGTTAGCTGACATTCCAGTATACTAAAAATATGGGTTTGTATACACACTTGTACTTTCACAACTCTCTTACATACCATCTTGTAAAGTGGCGCATACGATCGGGTAGGAATATGGACCAGCACCATAATTCGAAAACCCAGCCACTTTAACCGTGTAGTTGGCGAACTTGAGCAATCCTTGGAGGTACAGTTCTGTATGTAGCGATGTCTGGTTCATCCAAGCTCCTTCTGTAACGAAATTTTCTTAATTGGAACAATCTTCATCATCCTTGAAACAGCTATAGAACGTTCATTGGTAGAAATAGGTATCTTTGAGAAAGAGGGAATATATCTTGTATTTATCGTGCTACGAAGGTGTGGAGCAGCAGAGTGTAGCTTTGCGATGAGAATCCTGCTGCCCATTTCCACTCTGTAGCATTTAAGCTATACTGTTTTTGGTGGACTTACCGCTTTCTACCGCTATCTTAGTCTCTAATGAAACTTGGGGAGGAGTTTTTTTACAAATATAAATTAGATAGAAAGAAGATTTTATTAGTAAAAATGTATTAACACGTAAATCAACAAATTAATAAAACTGAACCCGAGATAAGCAACTTAAAACATATGTGTTTTAACAGATTAATTGATAAAATAATACTTAAATTTAATATATATATTTAATATTTATCAAAAATATGTTACTACTGGGAATCGAACCCATCTTTAGCGCACAAGATAGGAACACTACCGAATGCACCATCGGGCAGTCGTCGAAGTTATGCAATGACCAAATATGGCTAGAGTTGTTTACCTTCAGTGCTATATAAAACAGTGTATCCAATAAGCGAGTTTCCTTGTCCAGCTTGAGCAATGGGCTGCCAGCCCACTCTGAGTGAGGTAGAAGACACTGCCGTACATTCCACCGAGGGGGGCGCTTGTTCTGGAGCTGGAAATTTGAACTTTATGTAGTTGACATGAAGTTAAAAATTCACTAAGGCATGATGATGAAAAAAATTGCTAGTACCTCCTTCTCTAGTATCCTGTAGCACTGGGAGAGAAAATGGCCCAGATCCTGCGTTATTGAAAGCTGCAATTGCCACGCCATACCTGCAAATACGAAAAGTAAAATCATATACAATAAATATCTTGCGCTAAGGTACCGGTACGGTAGAATAGTACCTCCCCCTGTACCAGGTGTCGAGAGGTGACTGAGATACCGGAACCGACAGATGGCGGTATATCTAACCAAAAATATGAAGATGATATTTACTAGAAAAAAAATCATCTTGTATTAGGTGTCAGACGGGACTCGAACCTACGTCTTTCTCATACTAAACTGCAGGTCCGAGTCGCGTCAGACACCAGAGACAAGTTGTTTTTTTTTCTAGTAAATATTATCTGAAATATATTTCAGAATTAGAAGTAGTGTATCTCAAATGCACAGGGCGTGGATGTGCAGCATCGTCTTCTACGCGAAAGCTGTGCTCTGTGATTGCTAGCACATTTGCTCAGCGCGGCAATCACGGGCAAAATTCCTCCTATCTTAAGGAGGTCTATGTCCATCAGTGGACTTACAAATGGCAGATATGATATGAAAAATCTTGTGTTTAAAATTATTAATGACGCTAGCTAAAATGATACAAAAATCATATCGTATTTAGTAAGTAAGTCATAAATGTTGAGTGGGTTCGAGTCTCGACTGAAAACTAAGAAAAGTAATAATAATAATATTAAAAATGATATTCATACAATATTTCATTGACCAGTCTTTATAATAAGTCACGTAAAATTATAATTAACAGAAGAGTTACAAATATAATACTTAAACACATGTGTTTAACACCCAGACATAAAACAAATAGAAACACCATCATATAAATATTTGTCTTGAGTGGGGACCGAACCCACGACCCTTGTCGCATAAGATAGGATTACACCAGGCTCGTTAGATTTATCTTATAGAATTTAGCTTCTTATCAGTGTAATGTCGAGGTTTGTTAGTTGTGCAGTGACCTAGGTAATGTGCAAAAATATTATAAGAAAGAGCTGATGATGGTTCTGATTAATTTTTTACTCCCATAAGCACTTAATCTCTATATATCTTCTACGTAGTGTACGTAGAAGATATATAGAGATTCTCAAAGATATTAGCGTAACCTTACCCACCTTGTACTTTTTAGCAGTCCACCAAATAGGGTATCTTGTTTTCCAGCTTGTTGGGAGACTTTTATAGTTCTGGTGTCAGCATCATCTTAGAAATAATTGATGAAAAATTATGTTAGACATCATATGAATAAAATTTGGTGACGAGGTAGTATAATACCGGCCTCTGTACCAGGTGTCGTAAGATGTGAGGTACTGAAACTGACAGATTGCGGTATATACATCCGAAACAGTGCACATTAAATACCACAGGGTGAGGATCCTCGTCGCGAAGTTACGCTCTGCGATTGCCAGTTCGCGTACCCAGCGCGGCTATAATGAGCAAAATTCCTCCTTTCTTGGGAAGGCATGTGCCCAACAGTGGACTTACAATGGCGAATATGACAATGATGATAAATAAAATTGAAAGGACTGTCTATGTATATTTTTTTTCTAATGTTTGTTTGTTTGGATTTGAACTCTGATATAGCTAGACCGATTTGATAGGACTTTCGCGGGGTTTCAATAAAAAATGTGGGAAAACGAGTGAAAAATATAATATACGTTCTTAGAGCTTTTGTTGCGTTCGCTGTTTTTAAGGGGTAAGAGGGGTAAGAGGGGTTTTTTCCCTATAAGAGCTATGCTGGCTAAAGACATTATTCCACGTGGATTAAGTCGTGGGCACAGCTAGTAATTAACATGTTGATCTGCTTGTCTATTAGCTATGCTTCATTGTTGGTCATAACCTGAATTTCTATTTGCTATTATAAATACTAGACTGTACAGAAAAGTTATGATACAAAAATGTTGGAAGTTCACTTTTATTATCGCGGAAGTAAGGTAGATTTTTAAGGTTCTTCGTTTTTTTATGCTGATTTAAACAAACGATATATTTGAAAGATTCGACTTTTTATTTGTTTGTAATATAAATAGATTAAAAGCATAATAGAAATTAATTTATTGGAAAAATGACTTCATTTATACAACATTTACATCATTAACGATAATAAAGACGAATAAAGTATATTTTAACTTTGATACCATTTTTTAAATAGGATTAATTTAATTCTCTTTCTTTTCTAGAGTTAACAAATTGTAAGATTGTCAATAAATAAAACTATAACATTGACAATAAAAAAACTACGATTCAAACGATTTGAAATAATGCCTTCGTATGTATTTATAGGTTCTTTTAAGATTTTTTTTTTGAGTTTAAAAAAGTTGATATTAACTTCATCTGCAATCATACCTTTCCCGCTGTTCTGAGGAACCGCTCTGATGTGATAGCCCATGATGACGCCATTATGTGACTCCTTGAGAGGCGGCTGCCAGGTGACATAGAGCTCACCAGGGTTCTCCGTCTGCTCAACCTGGACGTTGACTGGGGGTGATGATGGGGCTGGAGGTAGACAATTTTAGAAGTTAGAAGAATTATTTTCTTTTGATTTTGGATGTTCAATGACTGGTTATATCCAAAGCGTCCAAAGGAATAAAAAAAATCTATTATGATCATATGACTTGATTCAGTTTCATCTTTTAAATTGGTAAATATACCGTCCAATCATAATCATTATCATCATACCAGCCATTAAAAGTCTACTGTTGGACATAGGCCTTCCCAAGAAAGGGGGTATGTTGCCCATAATTATCGCGCTGAGCAAGCGTGTTTTCAATCGTAGAGCGCAGCTTTCGCGACGAAGAAGCTGCTGCCCATCCCCACCCTGTATATTTGAGCAAAATATTTTGCATGAATATACCGCCATCTGTCGGTTCTGGTACCTTAGTCGCCTCTTACTACACCTTGTACAGGGGGAGGTACTATTTTACTCTGCCGGTACCTTACGGCTATACTGTCCAATTCTATTTATCAATCTAAGAATTAGAAGTTAGTGTTACTAGAAGCAGGTGTTTTTCTGGTATTATTACCCTCTTCATGTGTTGTGAAGTGTATGGGAGCCGTAAACAAGCTGGTGCCGACTTGGTTGCCGGTCGCAACCCGGACTCCATATGCTGTCGCGGGTCGAAGATTCTGAAGCTCCATCGACTGTCGGATGTCAGTATCTTTTCTAGAATCAAAAAGTATGGCTTGTAATGGACATACATCGTGATTTATTATGGAGATTATACGTAAATATAATGAAATTAAAGATCAGCTACTATTTTTCTCGAAAACATATTCGTGTAGGATAGATCAGATCGGGCTTATCTCCTGAAAAAAATGCGCTGTTTAGCTGCCAGAAAGCGAATTTCGGAATAACAAATTCCTCTTTATTTTTATATATAATATAAGAGACCACACAGACATGTTACTCGAGGACAGCTAGTAGAAATTATTTTAAACGGAAACAATATGTGTAGATGTCCTAACTGGTTAAGGTTTAAGGTCGATCTGTCCAGTTATTTGAGCCTGCGCAAGCGACCGGTGCAAGATCGAAAATAAATTCTTTCGAGGTTGACCTGCACAGGCCTTCTTGCACAGATGACTTGACCATACCGTGTATGGGTTACTTAAGATTACTAGCCTAACGTTGAAAAATAATTAAGCAACGTCCATAAGACGCTATAGTGTAGATTATAATAAACTTTCTAATGTCGATCTTCGGATTGAATTCCAAAATAAATATTATTTAATTTTAATTGTACAGCTCTACAATCGAAAATAATTCTATTACGTATATTAAACTAAGCTTGTTCAAGGACTGGACCAAGTGAAGGTTCCTTAAGTTTTATAAGTTTTTAAGTAGCAATTTGGGTGAACAATTGTACGATCAGAATGTTGGTAAACGTTATAATGGCCTACAGTCATCTGTAACACGATTACAAAGGTACGTATGTGCGTGTTATCGTGAAGATACCAATGCTTCGCCAACTTCGTAACTCGGGCCTGGGGATAATCTATTTTATTTTTTATATATCATCATATAAAAAATGTGGTTCTTTCTTTGAAACTCTTACGCAAAATATAACATCTTACATTTTTACCTGGTAATATTGATGGTAGTGGCATGTTCCCATCCGCTATCGGCGTATTGAGTAGCGACGTATTGCATAGTGTAATGGCGAGCGTTCGCTCGGAGCGTATCTCGCCAGGTGATGGTAGCTGAGCGGGAGCGGGTCGACTCAATCCGCAAGTCCGATGGGGGTGTTGGTGGTTCTGCAAAATAGTACTGGTGGTGACTTACGAGGATCAAATCCTATACTGTATGATTGTTTGACGGACTTGATGGCGCTTGATGGTAGTGATCCTATATTGTGCGCTGAAGGTCGTGGGTTCGATGTCTATTCAGGACAAATATTGTTTGTTCTGTTGACAGTTTGTTCTGTGTCAGCGTATTCAATATATATATTTAGTATTATATTTGTGATTTCTCTGTTGTCTGATGTTCGTAATATAAATGCTTTAAGCGACTTATTTCGGAGCCAGGTCATGCATGAGATGTTGTGTGATTGTATATTGTTATTATACATTTATATTATGCTTATCATATTTTTATTCCGTATAAAGCGCAAAAGATGAAGTATGTATGAATTAATTTTAATTAATTATAGGAAATATTACTCTTTGGAAATATCATAAAGCAATTACGTTATACTAAAATAAAAATGCATTATATTACACTAACAGTGCCAGTGATAAATTCAAATTTTCATCCTCTCTTTACACCCTGAAGGACCTGACCCTATTTTCGATAAAATATTTTACACGCTTCATGAGTTTTGATAAGGAACCTTTATATTGAAATTTAATCGAATAACTTTAAAAACTCTATATCACTGTTTTACCCATTTAAGGGGTGAAAAGTATGCCTTTCCCAATATTATAAGTATTTAACCCTTGTTGTTTAGCACCTGTGACGATATGGCAGTTAGTCGATCAGTAAGCTTTTCCTTTTACATATAAAGTCTAATTTTTTGTTGAAGATTTAATATAAAACAGGAATTGTATTAAAAAATCTTTAGATATTTGCTTAGAATATAGATTCAGATGCGAATTTTTTAAACTCGTGAATTTTTAAAACAAATAGGGTCCCTTCCTGACCATTTCCATCATTTACTTAAAGATAAAGAAGTCTTAAGATAATGAAGTGTTATTTATAGTTGTTCACATGATAAATGTTGTTCATCCTAAAGTTCTAATTATTTAAAACCTAGCGTGGATGTGTGTGTGTGACATGCATGTATGTGCATTTAGTGAAAAAAACTCACCCAAAATAGTCAAATGCACGTTGAAACTTGAGGCTCCGTAAGGATTGCTCGCTCGACATTGATAAAGGCCAGCGTCTCCTATCTCCGAATATTGAAAGTTGATTGTACTGAGGAGCCCTAGCGTTATCTTTGACTCTGAAAGCTTTATCCTGAAAGTAATAGAACAAGTTAATAGAGAAGGTTACCTCTTTATATCTTTTCATTATCATCATCACAGCAATCGTAGAACGTCTTCAGCTGAACGCTGGCCTCCGTAAGAAAGGAGGACTTTAGCTCATAATTATCGCGCTGGTAGAAGTTAGTGGTAATCGTATGGCGTTACTTCGCGACGGCAATATTGTTTCCTATCCCCTTCTTGTTGCATTTAAGCGATGCTGATTCCGGGTGCATATACCGTCATCTGTCGATGAGGTACCATAATCGTCTCTAACATCTTACTTGGTACAAGGTGAGGTACTACTCTACTCTGCCGTAATTTTTTTTTGTATTAGACTGGGTAGACAAACGAGCATACAGTCCACGTGACAGTAAATATCACTGCAGCCTATAGACGCTCGTAATATCACAAGGTTATCATTCACGCGTTTCCATCCTTGTGACTTGAGAAAATTATGTTACATTACCCAGGAAATTCCCTGCCCCCTCACCCTTCATACCGGAACAATGCAAGCACTGCTATTTGGCGGTATTAATAGGTGAAAGTAAGGTACAAATGCAGACGACCTGTTGTGTGAGGTCTAGAGAATACCACGACATCGCATCTAATCCAAAAATATTTTTTTAAAATTTTTTTATATGTCTCGGTATAGCTAGTCATTTCCGACATTATTATATAAGTAATAAGTAAATTCAGGTTACAATATTTAATTACCTTTGATTTTGAAAGCTGACTATGTTCCCATTGTGGGTCCAAGTAACCCTGATAGGGTCATCCCCTAGAGGACGGCACTCCAACGTCACGGGGTGACCGAGTCTAGATGTGACGTTGGTGGATGATGTTTCGAAGTGTACTGGCTCTGAAAAACATAATGTAAACATAAAGAATAAGGTTCAGCTGACAATTTTTTTTTATATCACATAAAACCTTACATCACATATCCTAATGACCTTCGATTGTTTGTTGTCGTAATAGACGGCATTCATTATTTAATTCACCTGATATGTATTTCCGTGAGGTATTAGCAGAGTAGAATAGTACCTGCCTCTGTACCTGGTGTCATAAGTGGCGACTAAGGTACCAGAACCGACAGATGGCGGTATATCCATCCGAGACAGTGTAGCTCAAATGCAGAGATTGGCGGTGGGCAGTAACATCCGTGTCGAGGTTGCTACGCTCTGTGATTTCTAACACGCTTGTCCAGCGCGGCAATGGTGGGAAAATTAGCCACTTTCTTCGGGAGACCTACGTCCAGCAGTAGACTGTCGATTTTACTCTGCCGGCACCACACGTCTCTCACGATGATCAAACAAGCAGATGGTCCACTTGATCGTAAACGAGACCGCAGTCTATAGACGCTGGTGTCATATCAAAGATATCACGACCGTTTCGCCAACCATGTGGACTAAAGATACTAAGTCATATTACCCAGTAAATTCACTGTTTTCTCGCCGTTTAAAGCGGAACACAGCAATGAAGAATGCTATTATGCTGTAGGTGTCAACTTACGCTTAGACTCGAAGCAGTAAATTTGGATAACACAAAGAGGTACTGGTGATATCCTCATCATTTCGATTAAGAAGTATTTATTGGATGCTTGTTATGAGGATGGAGATCTAAAAACGTAAGTAAGTACGAACTTACTATTAACACTCATCCAAACGTTCTTGCTTAACGGCTGACCTACGCCGTTTTCCACATTGCAGGAGTACAGACCCTCATCTGTTAAGGAGACTTCTTCGATCACTAGTGTCCCATTCGGCAGGCTCAGGATTCCACCTCCAGCAAGCTCTAGAACTGGCTGCCAGGTCCCTAGGATTGCTGAATGAAAAATTAATGAAAAATAATGAAAAAAGAATTAAATTTAATTATATTTTACTTTACTTTATAATTTGCAAATACATTGATAATAATAATATTCATAAAATTGCATACATTGATCTGACTCCGGGGTAAATTTTTTCAGGTACTTGAGTTAAGGACGTCAGAGAACAGAGGAATCACGAGTATAACACTGATATACGTTTTGAACACCCAGTCGCAGGACAAACACAAATATCATTATATAAATATTTGTCCTGGGTGGAGATCAAGCCCACCACTTTTGTCGTATAAGATAGGATCACTACCATCCGCGCCATCAGGCCCGTCAAAAGTTTATGTAACTGTAAGTACAAACTGGATAAAACAAGAGTGGACATAGTTACTCTTAAGTTTTTTCTATGAAAATATAAAGTAAAAAAAAAATAGCAAAGTTATGCAGCATTAACCTGCAACATGCAAGTAAAGCAGGATGGGGATTAAGTCTGCCCAACGTGGCAATTATGGGCAAAATCACATCAGTCGTTAGACGTCCATACATAGGTCTTCGCCATCGACGTCCAACGAGTTATATGATGTTGATAATGAATCACAGCACTTTGTTGTACTTGATGTAAAAGCGTATTACCATCCTTCTTCATCCAGTGAACTTGTGGTTGCGGATATCCACTGGCACCGCACGACACTGTTCCTCGTCGTCCGAGTAGTAGAGACGAGTTCGATGGCTCCTCCAACCACTTTGGGGCCACTGCAATTATATTGTGTTATTAGAGGTTTTAATACATAAATATGGGCCGTGGGGTACCGGCTGAATAGAGTAGTATCTCCCTATGTGCCAGTTGTCGTAAGAGGCGACTACGGTACCTGAACCGACAGATGGCGGTATATCCATCCTACAAGTGTGACTCAAATACAAAGGGTGCGGATGGGCAGCAGCATCCTTGTTGCTAATTCGCGCCCAGCGATTGCCAAAACGCCTGCCCAGCGTGGCAATTATAGGGTATAACCCCCTATAAACATTTACTTGGGGAGGCCTATGTCCAGCAGTGGACGTCTTTTGGCTGATATAATGATGATAATTAGAGATTTAGTCCTTACTGATATTATAAACGCACATTGTTGATCTCTTAGTTACCTTTTCACAACAAATTTACAGAAAGGATCTATTGATTTATTAATAATGAATGTTAAAGGTACACATATTGTTAATAGCAAAACACTTAAAACAATCACAAAGTAAATAATACAAGTTTTGGTATAAATGTTTCCGGCAAATGTGTATACACAGCATTCGCAAAACGTTGCTGATTCGAACAATAACGTTCATGATACAATTAGTGTAACTATGAACTCTACTGAAAATATGTACTGAGAGACAGAAGATATTTAAATAGTATGGTTTTTAATTTAATCGAGGAATCGCTGAAAATTTTCGATATGTATACAAACAAATTTCTTCCATGGTATACTGAATAAATTTTCAATAAAAATAGATTTACATACGAACTATAAACCCAATTATATTTTTGTGTAGAAATCGAATAAAACTTATTTTTAGAAATCATCAAAAAGATGATGACAAGTCTATTACCAATAATCCGTAGATGACACTAAAGTATATACCATTTATTCTACAATGTAAAATGTATTGTTTAAAACAAGGCTGCGTAACTCTAGCATAATTACTTTTTTTCGTATTTAATTTTTTATATTTTAAAGTCAGGCAAGCATAAAGTCCACTTGATGATAATCATTATCGCAGTCTATATACGGTAGTGCCTTTCCCCCCTTCAAACCGGAACACAGTAAAGCAAACACTACTATTTGGCAATAGAAATAAGTGAGAGTGAAAGACCAGTGCAGATGACATTTGTAATAAGTCTACCTTATGACTAAAAAGGACGAGTATCAATCATTATTACCTTTGATATACAGTTCTGTGGATCTATTAACTTTCGCGACGTGATTTGATGCAACACAAGTGTAGGTTCCACAGTGTTCCAGAGACACTTTCTTGATTACAAGAGCACTGAAAAGTTCCGAACTCCTTTCGTTTACCTGTAACATTGGCATATTAGGTAAGTAAAACTAAGTTCTCTTTATTACGAAATATAAAAAAAATTCCGTGAGGTACCGGCAAAGTAGAATAGCAGCTCTACCTCTTACTGCACTAAGTGTCGTAAGAGGTGACTATGGTACCATAACCGACAGATATCCGTCCAATTGTTGTGTACAAAAATAAAATTAAAAATAAATATAAAAGCAAGCAAATGAAAAACAATTTTTAACTGATCGAAAAAATTCTTTGAAGTGTAATCAAAAAATTCTTTCTTCACTTGCGAACATAAAAACCTCAATAGCATTTTTTCTATTTTATTATCGTCTCGTTAAAAAACGTCCACGATACAATTTGCTGTTAACCCGCACTCGTAAATATGAAGTGGAGTTATTAAAGTTTTTAAAGAAAAATACTGAGTTGTTCGAATAAATACTAAAATTCTCACCTTCAAATTACTCGGAATCCTCTTGCCATCCTTCAACCATTCAAAATGTATGGGTAAGTCCCCACTCCTAACATTACAATATATATTGACAATCTGTCCTTCTTGCAAGTTGTTTCCTAACAGCAGATCTTCAAGAACTGGAGCCTCAATGACTTGGATTTCAAACGCTCGCCTCGCCATCTCACCAGAGGGACTTGTGACAATGCAGGTGTATACCGCTGCGTTCTGTTCCTTGCTCACTTCTGGGATATTAAGGACACCGTTCATGTTGACTATTGACACGTTTCTTCGTATCTTTCGCTTATAGGATCGTCTGTATCGTTGGAAGAGGTTGTTTGTACTAAGTGTCTTGCCATTGAATTCCCAGTCGATTTTGCTGAAAAAATATTATTTTTAGCTTTTTATTTTAGCATTTGAGCTTGGTTAAAATCAAGAATATCTGACAAGAAACAGTGCTGGGAGATACCGGCAGAGTAGAATAGTACCTCCCCCTATACCAGGTGTCGTAAAGGCGACTAAGGTACCAGAACCGGCAGATGGTGGTATATCCATCCGAGACAGTGTAGCTCAAATGCATAAGGTGGGGATGGGCAGCAGCATCGCGTTGCGAAAGCTGCACTTTGCGATTGCCAACACGTCTATCGAACGCGGCAATTATGGGCAATATTCCCCCTTTTTTGGGGAGACCTATGGCCAGCAGTGGACTTCCAATGGCTGTAACGATGAAGAATATCTATCAGAAGTGTTATTTTGAAAAGGAACTTTATCAAAATGGATTATACTCGTGTATTTATAAAGGTTTATAATAAAATATCTAAGAAACACATCAGTTATCTTGACTGGTGTTATGGAGCGACGCAAGTAATTATTTAGTAGATTTTATATAATCCGTCACAATTTGTCAGGGTGGCTTGCTGTTAGCTGGCTTTTTCTACAACATTAAGGCTGTGATATATACTTGTGAAATAATATATGAAGAGCATGGTTGTTTCTTAGTTATTTTCATTTATTTTAGTAAGACTATTAATTTTCCAATCATTATTGAATTATATGATTTATCTAAAATTTGGGAATGAAGCTTGGATTTGTAGACAGACAGATGTTGGAATATCCATTTGAAATAATGGACAGCGGACAATCCAAAATGGTGGAAATTGCTGTTTGTTGTGATTACATTAAAGTGCATGTTGTTTTATGATTATACCTTATTGGATAGCCATAGAAGGGACATCTAAGGTTTACCGCATCCCCGCTTTGAACTTTGATAGGCGGCAAAGATCGGATGTAAGGCGGTCCTGAAAAATATTCAATATAAATAAATATATATCAATATTTTCTTTTATACTATTTATTCTTTACATATATATTAATTTCATATACTTTTCTTTTAATAGAACTACTCATTTAACGGCTCTAAATGCGGTTTATTAACTTTTTCAAATTTTTTGTTCAACGTTTCGGTCACCTTTCGGCAACCGTTCTCAAGTTTGTAGAAGGTAATTTAAGATGATAAATAAATAACGGGTTAGTGTATGTGTGTGTAGTTAAAATACTAGTTGCTAAAGGGGGTTAAAATATGCCTCAGGAAGGGAAAGGAGAAGTTGTAGTTACATTTAAAATAAGTTATTCATAGAAAATAGTTGGTAGGCATAGTGTTGGTTAGTGACTTAATAAAAGCTGAGACTAATTCATAAGACCTCTGGTGAGCTGCTGGAATTTTCAGAAAGTGTGGTGCCAAAAATCATATCTTGATGCACAACGCGTTATTTCAAGCAATACAACCAATCAAATCACAGAACCTGCATCGCGCTTACTAAGTTTTCATTATGCTTCGAATACGTACAAAAACTCAACACGCAACTGCCGGGGTCGAGGCTTAGCTGGTGATACTAAAATTGACGCCGGAGTCAACCACTAGGTTCGACCAAAAAAAACTTATCGGCGCAATGACCCTATAGTCGACCACCTGACACTATCTACTTCCATCTTCATCAAACTTAGCGACATTCAACCTTTCGCTAAAAACTATATACTATACTCTCTTTTTTCTTCCTACAGTTAGTAATGGTAGCCAAATGTCAAGTTGACATGGATGGAGTCAGTGGATCACTTACCGTATACATCGAGCCTGTTTTCATGGCTGGCCACGTGTTCGCCCTCCTTTGCTATGCACGAGTAGAGGCCACCATCTTCAACCCGCACTCTTGTGATGTTTAGCTGAGAAACTACAGAGTTGTCTGATGTCATCACTTGGCCTAGCGCGTACCTGAAAACATTACTTATTTATAATGTTTACTATTATGAACAGAGGAGGGATAAGTAGCGATATGCCATCACTACAAATTCAATATCTGAAATGCTTTACACATCACAATGAAATTTAATATCAAATATCACAATTAGCTCTAGACAGCAAAGGTTGGGTGTAGAATTTACAAATAAAACGTAGATGTAAGATGTAGTTGCAAAACCAATTCCTTAATTACTTTATACGGGGATACATTATGTTTCGTAAAATAAATGTCTTTGAAAATCTGTGTGAAAATGTATTTATTTATTGAACTTTTTTGCATAAAATATTACAAAATGTACAAATGGCGGACTTAATGCCAGTTAGTATTATCTACCAGTCAACCATTACACGAAACAGAAAAAAAATTATAGTGGTGCAGACAATATATATACAGAATAGAAAATTGTTGGTAAGACACTATTACAATCTATATTTTATAAACTGAATGGAGTAGAGATGTCTTTTGTGATTCCTTGACTGATATTAAAAATACAACATTACAGGCTGTAAGTGGCTTAAGCCTTATATATTTTAATATTCACTTTAGCAAACAAGGCAGCATTTATAATATATAGGATATTTATCCGAACCTACCTTGAACAGAGCTATAGAATTTAACAATGAGGTTAGACTTCATTACTGTACGTTGTGTTTCAGGTAAAATTTACTTTATTACCCGTTATTCTAAAGTTTATTAATACTACTAGCTGTTTCCGCAACTTCATCTGCGTGATTGTCAATTTAATTAAAAGTATATCCTTCCTCGAGTAAGCTTACCCGACGGTATTGGTATTGGTTGAACTAATTATTAAATTTGTCGCCTTTCATTCTTAGTCTTAGTACTTTACTGTTACTTGTATACATCACTAGGTCTATGTAAACACTCGTATCTAGTCTATGACAGCTATATAGAATAAATCTCACTCTATGATTCTGTGGCTAACAAAGTGTAGTTTAAAATAAAAGTTTCCTTTAAATATATTCCAAATTCAGTATTTATGGAATGACTTCTTATATAATAATGCTGTCTTGATTTTGTGCTATCAACTTTACCTATGTTCCGTATTACTGGAGACAACAATCCCATCTCGTTCCCAGACGAATTGTGGCGGCCTGTCACCTGTCGCTGCACACTGCATGCTGATCTGAAACATAAATACTATAATTGAGAAAAGTGTAGTAATAGAATACATTCCATGTTAGTATTCCTTAATGTAATTAGAATAATTAAATTTTAAATAGAGAATTATGGCAGATAAATAAGTTATAACGATGGAATATCACAGATGCTAGTGGTATTCAATTAATGTTTTATATTTGCAATTTCTCTATTGTCTGATGTCCGTATCACAAGTGCTTTAAGCGATTTAATTCGGAGTCGGGTCAATGTATAGAATGTAGAGCGAATTAAAAAAAAGTGGTGACAAAGGCAACTATTTAATAAATGAAATAATTAATAAATCTGCAAGCCTTTTAAAAGAGCCATGTAGCAGTTGGCTGTTTGTTTAAAGCTTGGCTTACATTGAATAATCTAATTTTAATTGTTACCCTTGCTGGGAATAAACCGTATGTTAGCCCTATTTGAATAAAAAATACAGTTTAAAAGCAGCTTAAATGAGATTAAGAAAAGGTAATTATGGTAACAAATAAACACTAGGCTAGAGAGAAAGAAGGCAAGGTAAAATGGTGAATTGCAAAATCTTTCGAATAATATCATAACAATCAAAAAAGTGAGGTACCGGCAGAGTCGCCCCTAACGACCCTCTTTACCAGGTATCGTTAGAGGCGACTAAGATACTGAAACTGGCAGATGGCGGTATATCCATCCGAGACGGCGTAGCTCAAATGCAGCATACCTCTTGCGAAAGCTGCGCTCTGCTATTGCCAACACGCTTGCCCAGCGCGGTAATTATGGGTGAAATTTTATCTTTCTTGGGGATTTCTATGTCCAGCAGTGGACTTCAAATGACTTATATGATGAATAAAAAACTTACGTCACCCCCTGGTGTAACTGTCCTTTCAGTAAAGTGTTGAGTGATGATGACGCGGTTGTCCGACAAACTTCGCTCCAGTCTTCTCCTGTCCAGTCCTATAATAACATTTTCATTTTTATAAAGACTTACGAGCATTTAATTTATTTTAGTAGTAATAGTAAAGTGAACTACTAAAAAATACAATTCTATCTCCCTTTGATGTTAATCAGTGAAAAAATAAGCGTAAATTTGGTGTGTTGTGAGAGCAATTGTCAGCTGACTCCCCGTTGCGCACGCTTGCCCAGCGTGGCAGTTATGTAGAAAAATCCCCCTTTCTTAAGACGGTTAAGTACTTAGGCGTACTATGGCTGATAAGATGATGATGATGACATTTATCTATCTAATCAGAACTTAGAGAAATAAGTTTTTGGTAATTAAATATCAAATCGTATATGATATATTTATATATATATCGTATGACCTAAGTAAAAAGTTAAAAAATACAGCAAAACAGTTTTAGGTTGTTGCCGCAGCGCTAATGTCATATTTTGGTTTGAATTTCCAAATTCATCATGCATATGAAACTTTTTTGCGTGACCGAATCAGGAATGAGGAGATTCATTTAAGTCGGTCGACGATCAACGGTCGATGGTCGATGGTCGATGGTCGATGGTCGATGGTCGATGGTCG
>JACJUM010002768.1:2803576-2831290 GCA_020976665.1 Heortia vitessoides
GATGGTCGATGGTCGATGGTCGATGGTCGATGGTCGATGGTCGATGGCTGATGGTCGATGGTCGATGGTCGAGAGTCGATGGTTGATGGGCGAGACCTTGAAAATGTGGCTAGACTTTCTTAAAATTGAAGCTTTTTTTCACATTATGGATATATCTATAAACTCCTTTGAATTAAGATTTTCCCAAATTTCTGTGCACTAAATATTCTGCTCTTTTGTATAACATATATGCTTTAGGAAAACTCCCAAAAGATTACTTATTAGTACATTGTAAGAACCTCGAGGCTATTTTAACTCATGAGAACTCAAGCGATATAAATGCATTAGAACTTTACGAGGAATTGTCAGGCCTTAGTATGTTTTTAAATAGTAATTTCTCTTCTTAAGGTGTTTTAAATTTTAACAGATTTAAGATTTGGTTAAAATATAAGTATTGCCCTCAGTTTTTTTTTCAACTTGTCCAGTAACAGTTGCAAATATTGTTATAGATTTAGCTAAACAAAGAGTGCAAAGAAAATTATTATAATTTAAACGCAGGTAGGATTTAATACTTTTTCTGCGAAATACTATTTATTTTTACAATTTATTATTAAAAAATTAACTGTTTTGTTTTGTAGTAACAAAATAATTTTTTTAATACCTATTAACTTTTAACACAAATATTTTGTTGTGGCTTTTAATCGTAAAAACCAAAATTCAAACATATTATGAATCGATTGATTGACCAATAAACTGAATGTTCGGTCCTAGGTATAGATACTTCTTTAAATCGCCTAATAGACTGACGTGAACACTAATATCACTTATTTTATGTAGGTATGTATATTTAACATCCACCAACAGGACAAGCTCAAGACTTATATGGTTTTGTATGTATTAAGGGCGGCGAAAATTATCTTTGCCCGGAGCGGCGACATTAGCTAGATCGGGCCCTGGTCGCAATACTACTTACAATATGAATCTTCAGTCGCGACACCGAATAAACTGATTCTCTATCTTTCCAAAGAGGTGCTGGAGCTCACACTCTCATGACATACTTATGTAATTGCGTATCTTTGCCTAAAGCTGCTGGGTCAACAGGCATTCATGTCACACTTCCAGCTATTGGGTGCTGGCATGTGAGGTCAGATATCTACATTTTTGTGGTCTACCCGACAATAACTCTCTTTTATTTTTTAATAATCTTATCTCAGTAACTGAATTCATGAAAATGCTTTATAAAGCTTGACGTTTCTTAAACCATTTCTTGGGGCGGTATATGTCTAGATGATAGTGTAACTGCTGAGATATGATGTTTTTTTTATAGAACTAGGTCGACAAACAAGCATACAGTCCGGATAGTAAGCGTCACAGCAGCCTACAGCTTGTAATATCACAAGGATATCACTAACGCATTGCCAACTTTGGGACTTGAAGACAATTATGACACATTATCCAGTAAATTCACTGCATCTCTCACCCTTCAGACTGAAACACAGCAATGCAAACACTGTTATTTGGTAGTAGAAATAGGTGAAAGTGAGGTACCATGCAGACGACCTTTTGTGTGAGGTCTACCTCATGTAATTCAATTATTGGGTATTTTTTACTATTTACCTTCTTCTTTCTTTCCTTCATGTATTTATTGGATATTTTTTACTATTTCCATTTTTTTTTATACAGTGTAGAATAAAAATGAATCTGCTGCTTACTTGATTTCTAACTCTCGAATCTATTGAAACGGCTATAAGAGAGGCTACATATAAAAAAATATTGAACTAAATAAGGCTTTAAAGGTGTATTGTGTTCTGTCCTAGGTATACACCTAGCAGGGGCACTTAAAACTGTCATATCACTAGAAATACATATTTATAATATATGAAATTAGGTTAAACAGAAAGTCATCGGTTAGTAGGTATAATATAATTTATGTGCAGATGGCACAGGTGTTTCTAAAAAAAATCTCAAAACTACGCGTTCATTGCAAGTTGTACATCGTATTTCTTGGAATTCGATCTTAATTTACTTTACATGGCGCAATGTACAGCACCTGTAAACAATTTAATTGACATACATAACATATATTTTATAGAGATTGGTATGAGACAAATCACTAAGCTTTCTCATATAATACACGACTGTAACATACGAATTGAAACCTTAACTAGTCTTGACACCGATTATATTGTCTGAAACAATCTAAATCAACGGAACGTAGTAAGTCTATTTTGGTGTTTATGTGAAGCGGTTAAGGTGGAATTTCGTTTGACGATTGCAATAGCACGGTACAATTAGTTTTACTAGCGTTTGTACTATATTTGCTCAAAGGAGATATATCTGTTATAATTAGTATGGAAACCGCTGAATACAGGTGTTTAGAGAGAAGCCTGATTGCTGAGCACGTTGATGTGTCGGAATAATTAATGTTTGAGCCCAATTAGTGGTGCTTATTTTAATGGCAGCGTATATATATATATATATATTTAATTTTATATGCGCGCACACCGTTAGCTTGTCACGTCAATCGAGCTATCATTGTCAAAGACAAATATGTACTGTTAATAAAATGTTATTATATTTTTTTTTGTTTAATTAATTAATATTAAGTTGTATAAATCGAAAGGTGATATTTATAAACTTTAATTGACGTTTCTTTATTTACGCCTTCCCAAGAAAAAAGGTAATTTAGATCATTTAAGCCGCGCGCCTGGGCAGAGCCTAGCTTTCGAAGGTTAATGAGTAAGAATGCTGCGAGCCATCATCGTCCTAATTTCTTTGAATTATGCTATTTAGACTGGATGTACAGCTATCTATAGTACCGCAGTTGCTACAATTATTATAACTCTGTCATGCAAGATTTTGGCACCGAAAATTCATGCTTCATTGAATAGATCGCAATTTCTTCGTTCATAGATTGCGGGTACGAGACTTGTAATGATACGTTGAAGCATAATAAAAGACTTTGAAGAATATAGTAACCTGAACGCCGCGTAAATCAAAGGTCATCGTCATCATCAGCCATTGGAAATTCACTGTTGGACATTTGCCTATAATTGCCACGCTGGGCAAGCGTGTTGCGACGGTGCTGCCCATCCCGACCCTGCGCATTTGATCTAGATTTCGTCGCGTCGCCTCTTACGACACCTGGTACAGAGGGAATTACTATACCACCGTGCGGGTACCTCACGGCCACAAAGGAAAGGTTTTCAAACCATATTCCAAAAAAACGATACCCAATATGATAGTAAGCTCAACGAGTTTCATTAATATGCTGAAAACTGTTTTTTGACACTTGTCCCATACTAAGGATTGCCAACCATACTTTACATAAAAAAATGCATGAGCATGTACTTAAATCACAGAATTTTTTTTAAAGCAATAAAATCGTGACACTTGAAGTATACAAGTTATTCTTCCTAATATTTGATTTTTTCCTACCCAAACCTGTTTATACTTTTTTTTTATGTTAAAAAAAGTTGGCAACCCTATCCGCACTAGCCAGCCTACCCATCACGTGACCTCACAAACCAATCTACGGAGTAATACAAACAGTCGAGTTGGAAATTAGCGGAGTGACTGAGATGTAAGGCCGGTTTAAAACCAATTTAATCATTCCGTTTAAAATGCAAAGAGAAACTAAATAAACCATTATTTCAGTTTAAAAATTAAAATGTAAGCTGTTGAATTTGTCGAGAAAGGGATATATAAATCCGCAACATCTCATTAATTGACCTGACTCCGTGTATAAGTCGCTTAAAGCACTTGTGTTACGGACATCAGAAAACAGAGGAATCGCAAATATTCCACTTAAATACATATATTTCACACTCAGACACAGACGAAACATAAATATCATCATATAAATATTTATCCTGGGTGGGGACCGAACCCACGAGTTCATAAATTATAATAAACGCGAAAGTTAGTGAATATGGTTGCTTTATAAGTATTTTTATCCCAAATGAATAATTCCGCTAAGTATTTTTATCCCAAATGAATAATTCCGCTAAGTCTTTTTATCCCAAATGAATATTCTGGTTGATCTTGATGTTTTCGTGATAAAAGGTGGATGTTCCATTGATCAGGCATTTTATTTGTCTCAATGAAATTGGCTTGACTTTTTGCAAAGTTTACTTGTGCGAAATAGACTTCCTCCCAAAATAATAAGATCTCTCGGAAAACCTAGATTATATTAGAACCAAAAATTAAATAGAAAATACTAGTTCTAGGCGGATGGCGGTATATCCAACTGAAATAGCGCAGCTCAAATGCATAGGGTGGGGATGGGCAGCAGCATCCCCGTCGCGAAACCTGCGCTCTGCGATTGCCAACACGCTTGCCCAGCGTGGCAATTATGGGCAAATTTCCTCATTTCTTTGGGTATGCCTATGTCCAGCAATAAACTTTCAATGGCTGGTATGATTAGACTGCTAGGAAGTCGAAGTGTGTGTATAGCCTTAGCCGCACACACAACATCACAACTCAACTTGCGCCGCAATGCAATTATGACCGAATCGCAATCTCCCAGACGGAATGCCTGAGGCTCCGAGAGACACCGTTTGGATTTATGTTCAGATATTGATTAGATGATTAGTCGTGAGATACCGGCAGAGTAGAATGTACCAGGTGTAGTAAGAGGCAACTAAGGTACCGCAACCGACAGATGGCGGTATATCCATTGGAAACATGGCAGATTAAATGCTACAAGGTAGGGATGGGCACCAGCGTCCTCACCGTGAAGTTGCGTTCCGTCATTGTTCCTATGCCTGCCCAGTGCGGCAATTTATCTAAACAAAGTTCGGGCAAAAATCCCCCTAATTTTGGGGAGGCATAAGTCCAACAGTGGACTTTCTAAGACTGATATGATGATGATCATATCCGTTCGACTTTATCCGAGTACATAGTAATATTTTATACTATCACGTTAGAACGATATCTTAGATCGTAGGAGCGAGAAAGGTAAACTAAGATCGTAACAACTAGAAATCTATAGTTTCTGCCCACCCCGATAGGACACAGACGTGATGTATGTACGTATGTAAAATAATTTAAAGAACACTAATGATAAAAAAAAATTGCTTATTTCCGAAATTAAAAATAGCTTTAGTTAACTTTTCTACTACTAGCAGCTGATATAACGTTAGGTGTTGAAACTACTACAAATAGTGTACAGTGTAGTGTTTAACGTTAACGTATATGAAGAAAAAACAAATAATTTAAACATTATTGTTCCTAGTGCAATGCTATATAGCCTTATAACCTTCTTTGACGAGTTGGCTATCTAACGCTGTTATATATTTATTTAATCGGACAAGTAGTTTACAAATTTAACGCACATCTTAAACATATAGTGGATCTTTAACATACAGACAAAATTTTAACATATAGTGCGTACACTATATGTTAAAGATCTGCCTGTTTGCTGGCAAACCAGTTTTATGATAAGCTTACACGCAAATGACCTATATTATTATTTAATTATTTTTGTTAAATATTTAGAATTGTTTGTCAGTTGGTATTGGAGAGGCTTATTTCTTTAATTAAATCTGCTCTGTGATAGATCTATAAGATTATTTTGATAAACAGATTTTGAATCTATATACAAATAGCTGGCCCGACAGACATTGATTTGTCCTAACTGAGTTGTGTATCTTTGAATAAATATTGTTATTCATCATCATTAGGCCTCCCCAAGGGGGGGGGGGGGGAAATCTGCCCATAATTACCACGCTGGACAATCGCGGTGTTGGCAATCGCAGAGCACTACACTGTTACAGATGGATATACCGTTGTTTATCATCTGTTGGTTCTGGTACCTCAGTCGCCTCTTACGACACCTGGTTCAATGGAGGTACAAAATTATAGTCTGTCGATTCTCCACAGCATAAAACATTCACTCTCCAGAGGGTAAAACGAGAGTGAAAAGTTGGTATAAAACTTTGCTGTTTTCGAAGTTAATTGATGAAAATTAGTATTAAGGTTCTTTCTTGAAAGTCATGAAATAAATTCAAAATATATTTTCGAAAATCATCCCTTACTTCCTTTAGTGGTAAAGGGGTGGGGTATTGGGGGGGGGTGTGTGCATTGTCAGTATGAAAGTGTTACAACTAAACGCGGATGAAATTACAAGGCGCTGTTATTTTATTATAAGCACACTGTAAACAAGAAATCTAATATTTCTCCTTTCGATAATTTTCGCACTCAATACAATGGCAATTTGAAACAACCTTATTTCACATTCCCGCACGTATGTACCACACTTAGTACATATGTACCTACGCTTTAATCATCAGAACACGTACAATATTCATATAACATCAGCTCGCCGTCAAGTCAGCCAATCTCAGAGGCAAATTGCAATCTTGTATTAATTCCAAGCCGCTGGAGTTGAGGCATTAGCTGTTAAGCATGACTGGCACATGTAGCCTTTAAATATGTAAATACATTATGAATTACAATGTATATGTCACCGTAAAATTGTAAGTTAGGTTATAATCTAGTTCGCGAGATTGTGAACTGTTGAAAATTTGTGAACCGTAACATATTGCGTACAGTTTAACATATATATATTCGTCAGATTATAATCTATCGAAGTGTAACTGATTTAACAAATCACAATCTTACAATTGTCAAATTGTCAACTGTCCGAAGGCTGACCCTGATTGGTCGGCCTGACAGTAGATCCCGTTCTGTATCCATAGAGTTAGGTTAAGTTAGGTAAGTTCAATCAAATTGCGGGCGAGGTGCATTTCATTTCACAATGTGACGGTTTTACTTCGATAATCTAACGAAAAATAATGCGTTAAATTGTTAGCAATATGTTAAGGTTCATAATCTCAGTTCATAATTAATCATGTTTTATTATTTATTTATTTCTCGCATTTATAAGTTTCTTACAAAATAATATATAAACTATATTAAATGTAAATCGCGTGGTGTGAAACTGCGTTTGAAACCCCAGGGACAGAGTTTGTTCGTATAAAAAATAACCTATCGCTCAAGTTGGATGAAACTGTACATAGTAAGAAAAATATATGAAAGTCGGTTCAGTGACAAGTAAAAGTGACATACCTCACATCTATAACATTAACAACTATGTAGTTCCTACAATATATGTAGTCATAAACGTGACAGCAACCTATATATAGACTTGTATCATCACAAATATATCACTAGTGTGTCGCTAACCTTGTGAATTGAAAATACAATGTCAAATTTACCCAGTAATTTCAATAACTCTCTCAACCATCAAACCAGTATACAGCAATGCAAACACTGCTATTTGGCAGTAAAAATAGGTGAGAGGTACTAGTGAAGACGACTTTTGTTTAACCCTAGTATCGTACAAAACCGATGCATCAAAAAAATTATTTTTACTAATATTAAATTAGTAGTGCAAAGCGCTTGTAAGGCATTTGCCCAAGTCTAGCTACAGCCGTTTACAATGCCGCTACCCATCACCGTGTTTTTATTTGAGCTATACTGCTTTGGATGGATATAGCCTCTGCCTCTAACGACACCTGATACAAGGGAGGTACTACTCTATTATGCCGGTACCTAACGACTTTTTAATTTCATCATCATCATCATTATATCAGCCATAGGACGTCCACTGCTGGGCATAGGCCTCTCAAGTAATTTCCAATAGGACCGGTTGTATACGGCCTGTGTCCAGCGCGATCCTGCGGGTTTAGACAGATCGTCTGTCCATCTTGCGGGTGGACACCCCTCGTTCTGCTTGCCGGTACGTGGTCTCCATTCCAGGACCTTACGACTCTATCGGCTATCGGTTGTGCGTACCAAATGCCCTCCACACTGCCACTTTAACTTACTAATAAACTTTCAAATTTTACTGTTATATAATAAATGTAATCTATCAGAAAAGAGCATGCCAATAAATATAGTCTCTCTTTATTAGGTAGATGGAACCCTCATCAGAGACAACGCTTAAAGTGTCCAAATATATTCACCAAATACATATATGTTGGAACTTGTGTTTTACAATATATAACTTCACTTCAGAGGTATCCCCGCTCGCCCACCCGATTTGGTGCGCAGATAAATAATGGCTATAAATAACACAAGTCAACAAAAAAAATATTTTTCTTTGAGTCTGTTATTTAGTAAATATTTTCTGATTATATACATCGAAAAAAAAGCAAAAACTCCATTTATAAAAAATAAAGTTTGCTTTTGTACCTTTACACAATGTAAAACGAATATTATAGTATTTTAGCAGTTTTTTTAGGAGCCGTTGCATATAAGATCATGATATATGGCGTCTTTTCATCGACAGCTCTACAAGAAGCTTAAAGGCAGTTCTTCTACATAATGGAAATATATTTCCATCTCTTCCCCTTGCTCATTCTGTAATGCTAAAAGAAAATTACGAGAGCGTTAAAATGGTGCTTCAAGTTTTAAAATATGAAGAGTACGCCTGGCCAGTGATAGGGGATTTTAAAATAGTTGGATTTCTGATGGGAATGCAAGGCGGGTACACTAAATATCCGTGTTACATTTGCTTATGGGATAGTAGAGCCGATGCACTTCACTACCAGCAGCACTCATGGACACAACGGAGCGAGTTTCAAATAGGACAACATAATGTCAAAAATGAACCAATCGTGAAGCCCGATCATATTTTAATGCCTCCATTGCACATTAAATTAGGTCTGATCAAGCAGTTCGTAAAGGCTCTGCGTCAAGACTCTGAGGCCTTTCAATATTTAAAATCATTTTTCCCGAAATTGTCAGAGGCTAAAATTAAAGCTGGTATTTTCATCGGTCCACAAATAAAGAAAATAATGGCCAGTGAACAATTCCTACAGCTCCTCAGTACGCACGAAAAACAAGCGTGGCTCAGCAGAAAATTACACGGAGCTTATTACTGATATGCTTCACAACTTCAAAGTTATGGGTTGCAGAATGTCTTTGAAAGTCCACATGCTACATGCTCATTTGGATAGATTTAAAGACAACTTAGGTGCATATTCAGAAGAGCAAGGGGAACGTTTCCACCAGGATATAATGAACTTCGAAAAGCGTTATCAAGGACAATATAATGAAAATATGATGGGTGACTACATTTGGGGGCTCATACGAAAAAGTCCCAACTTACACAGAAGAAATACCAAATCTGTTCATTTTTAAAGTCTTTTTTGTATTCTTTTTTGTATTTGTGGGTTTATTTATGCCGTCTTGTATAATTAAAGTCAATAAAAATATGTGAATTCAAAACTGTTTTCCTTTTACATATAATTGAAATTAAGAAATAGAGCTTTTTCATAAAAATTAAAATTTCGTTTTAGTAACTACAAAAGCAAACTTTATTAGATAAAATTTTTTTTTCTTTAATTAGTTAGGCATAAGTAATCAAAATCAGAGGTACAGAACTCAGACTCAAAATTCGTGTTGACTTGTGTAATCTGCGCCTGACACCAGGCGTGTGGAGAGGCCTTTAGTTCGCGTCACTTAGACTCTTGTGTGGCACCGTTTGACACCGAATTCAGCGACATATCACCGTTACGAATGCCGTAAATATTTATTATGACATCTTTATTTAATATAAACATTTATTATAAATGTACATAATAAATAATAATACTTAGGAAAACCACTTAAATTTTGGTGGGTACAAATATTTTAAAACCCCTTAAAAATTGTCTTAAGAGGAACAGCGAACGATGTAGCTTAAGTGCAAGCGGGTGGGGGTGCGCAGTTGCATTTGTTGTTTCTGCCTTGAAGTTACACTCTTCAATTAACAATGCTTAGCCAATTATCTCTCTAGTCTCTCTCATCAATCTAGTTTTTTGACAAACTCTTTTACAGTGACAGCTATACGACTCTGGAATGAGCTTCCATTGAATATTAAGCAATCCCCAAACAAATATATGCTGAAACGCTTTCTCCGTACTTTATTTACTGATGACGCTTCTCTAACTTTATAACCCTATTTCTGATGTACGTTATTTTATGTATTTTTTATACCATATGTATTTATTGCGTTTATTTATACAAATATGTGTGTAACGTTTATCCATTTTGTATATATATTGTCTGAACCACTATATATTTTTTTCTCTGTATTGTGTAATGGTTGCCTGGGAGATAATGCCAACTCGCATTAAGTCCGCCATTTGTACATTTTGTAATATTTTGTGCAATAAAGTTCAATAACTAATTTAATAAATAAATTATGAACATTTTTTTCCATTTCTTGGTGAAGCACACATCCGGTTTGCTGACAAGAAAATTATGACCTTACCCATTTTTTTTATTTTCGAACTACTTTTATATTACTTTTGATAGCGAGATTATGAGTGACAGAATCTAAATTTTTGTTCAGAAATTCTTAAAATGACTCATGCCTTTATTGGTTTCTTTAATAATCCTGGGAAGGTCAGTAAACGGTATTTCCCGTATTATACCGCAAAATTATATTATTATAACGCACTTTTTTATACCATACAATCAATTTCAATTATTGATGAAAAATAAACCAAAAGTATTATTTTTATAATACATATTAAAAATGACACAATTCATGAGGTAGATCACATACAAAGGTCGTCTGCATTAGTACCTTACTCTCACCTATTTCTACCGCCAAATAGCAGTGCTTGCATTACTGTGTTCCGATTTGAGAGGTATAGAGTTATGTGACATAATATCTACAAATTACAAGGCACTAATAATGTACTTATGATATTTCGAGCATCTATGGACTCATGGGACGCTTACTATCATGCAGACTAAAAGCTGGTCAGTCGATCTGGTCTAATAAGAATTATGCCTTCGTAATAATTAGTTATTATATGATGAGATGTCTGTCTGCATTTTGCTTGAATTTGAATTGCACTCTGTTAATTTATGTTTTTCAGTTTAGTCTGTTTGTTTAGTGGATGTAACGAGAAAGATGGGTTAATTATGTAAATATAATAAACAAATAAATCAACCTAGCGAAGCGTGTAATAGCGTATAAGACTCAAGAGTACAAATTAACAGAGGGCAATTCAAATTCAAGCAAGGTTCAGACAGACATACCATCGCACGAGAACTGCATCGCAATTAATCTCTGTTCTTGGCAATGTAACAAATTGCATTTAATACAACAGCAATAAGCTCTCACTCTCTAAATTGCACGGATGTTTCACTGTTCCTTAATACTGATTGCTGTTAAAATGTAAGTAAGGAATGCTATTTATTAATGTCTAAATATCCAAAGGTTGTGGTTTCAACTCCAAACAGAGCAAATATCTGTGTTTGTTCTGTGCCTGGGTGTTAAATATATGTATTTAAGTAGTATATTTGTGATTCGTCTGTTGTCTGGCGTCCGTAACACAAGTTCTTTAAGCGACTTACTACGGAGTGAGGTCAATGTATGAGATGTTGTGGGAATTTATTTATTATTATTAATAATTATAATATTTTATTAACTGTTAATCACTTCTTTATTATAGTGATACAATTTTTGACCACCATAATATTTTTTAAGGGGTAATAAATATATAGTTGACTGGGAGATAATGCCAGCTGGTACTAAGGCCGGCATTTGTAAATTTTGTAATATTTTGTGCATTAAAGTTAAATAAATAAATAAATATATATTTTTACAGTTTATCCTTGAGGTTCTGTTTTTCTTAAACCAAAGTAATCTAATGCCAACTGTGAACGCGAAGACTTTAGAATTATATATCAGTAAATTTATGTTTTCTGTGAGGTACAGGCAGAGCATATTAGTACCTCCCCCTATACTAGGTGTCGCCAGGCTACCAAGGTACCAGAACTGACAGTTGGCGGTATATCAATCCGAACTAGTGAAGATCAAATGTACAATGCTGGAATGGGTAGCATCATACTAGTGGCGAAAGCTGTGCTGTACAATTACCAACTCGCTTGCCCAGCGCGGCAATCACGGGCAAAATCCTCCCTAACTTGGGGAGGATTTTGTCCAGCAGTGGGCTTCCAATATGGCTGATATGATGAAATTTATGTGTATCATATTTAACTTCCATTGTTATTTATATTCCTGATACAATTTGACTCATTGTTAATTGGTATTTCTATTGAGTAAATATATATTTTTATATATAGCAGTGCAAGGAAAAGACACGAGAAACGAGTATTGCCTACATTTTTAGCTGAATAAAAGTTTTTTCGTTTTTTATAATTTAATAATTTCATCATCAACTTCAAAGGAGATAAAATAGTGAAGACGATTTAAGGTCTCTCGTCACCGATATGTATGCCACTCTATATTTTTTATATAAAAATAATTAAATTCACACATTTCATACGTTCTCCTTACTTCGAGATAAGTAGCACATCAGATTTATCCAGAATTTAAAAAGTATTTTGTTTTTATTTAACTTCGAGATATAGACCAAACACACATGTTCTTCTGCTAGATGAGATACGAACTCGCACTATCAAATGGGCCACGAACCGTTAACCCCGATGGAGAGCTCTACACGTTTTGTTTATGGCGATCATTAATTTGTGTAGAATCGCTCACCACCTGAGTCGGAATTCACTACTCACGATGATCTTCATTCCAGATACTGGATAAGTCGATTCCCTTTCTTTCCGAGGAGGTGCCGGGTTGTAAGGCGATCACATCTCGATATACTTGCGTACATCTCCCCAAATTCTCTAAAACTGCTCAACAGTTGCTACATGACTGGCACGGGAATTGCTTCAAAGAGTGAACCAAACCCAATCGGTTAAATGCTCCCTGGGCCTTGTACTGATCGTTCATATTTGCCCATTAGCAGTACTAGACTCGTACTCAGATACCCATTACACAACACCCTTAAACCTTGACCTCAAATCAAAGATACCGTGCGACTCTGGCAAGAACTAGCAAGAACGTTAGTCTCAAAGCCCGCAGTATTTAATACTCTTTACAGATCAAATGGGTCAGTGAAAAACTTTTCAAGCGGAAAAACAGTAATTTAAGTGACATACGGATTGAATGACTTCTTTGACCCACCTCGGTGTATACGTCAGCCTTATTTTATCGGATCGCCCTTTGTTTTCAGGTTGTGGATTACGTCCGTTTTGTTTGGTCTCTCTAATGATTCACGCCCGTTTTTGTGACGGTAAATTATACGTAAAGGATTTCTTTTCCTATTTCTTTGTTTCCGTTCGGTAAGGCGGAGCTTTATGATTGGGGTTATACATTTTGGGGAGTCACAGCATGTTTTCTTTTGAAGGTACAACATTCTAAATGGACCATTTAGATTTTTGTATTTTATTTTATTAGTGTCATCGTTTAAAGACTTGTTCTGGTTCACTGTAATTAAGATGTTGCAACCTCTTGGATCAGCTAAGTGTATAATAACTTTGGGAGTACATATAACCTTTTACATAGTACATAGATACCTTAGTATATAGTACATATTATTAAAAAAATCGTCACTGTGTTAGCCCGTAATGCACTTTTTACTGAACAGATTTTAATAAATTTTTGCTAACTGTATGAAGTTTGATCCGACTTGAGGGATAGGATAGCTTATATCTCAATTTATATTTGAAGTATTATTTAATGATAAATATATATATAAATAGTTAAGACAGGATAGCAATAAGTATAATTCATTTGAGTTCGACTTGGAGGCACAATACGGATGACAAGTACTATTTTTAACAACCTTATAGCCTGTATTGACAATAAAGATTTGATCGATTGAGTGCAGACACAACTGCCATATTAAATTAGTTCTGATTTGAATGGCTTATATCCACTATTTTCACTTACCATTATTAGTCACGATGTTTGATTGGTGCATTGAGAAGCTAGTGAGGAATGATGTCAATCTGAAAAAAAAAGAGAATAACATTTTAATAGGCGATTGATCATCGCGTTTTAGAATAGAGGCGCATATTTGTCATTCATTGCCACGCTGGGATAATGTGTTGGAAATCGCAGAAAGCAGCTTTCGCGTTTCTTTAAGGGGGCGCTGCTGTCCATCGCCGCCCAGTGCATTAGAACTACACTACCACCATCGGTCGGTTCTGATACCTAAGTCACCTCTTATGAAACTTGGTAAAGATGGAGGTACTCGGTATTAGCTGGTACTTCACGGCTGGGCGCATTATCATTTCAGCCATTAGAAGTCCACGGCAGATCTTATTTAAAGGAAGTCTGCATTGGCACCTCATTTTTACCTATTTCTACCGCCAAATGGCAGTGTACGCATTGCTGTGTTCCGGTTTGAATGGTGAGAGAGGCAGTGAAACTACTAGGTAATGTGACATAATATCTTTCAGTTACATGGTTGGCTACATCATCATATTCGCCATTAGAAATTCACTGCTGAACATAGGTCTCCCCAAGAATGGGGAAATTTTACCTATAATGCGATGGTGGATATACCGCCATCCGTCGGTTCCGGTACCTCATACGCCTTCTACGTCAGCTGGTACAGAGGGAGGTACTATTCTACTCTGCCAGTTACGGCAAACGACACATAGTTGATGTTATAATCTATAATTTCAGCTAGTTTTGTTGTAAATTATGTCACAGATACTGGAACTACGCAGATGAAACCCCGGTTTATGGCTTGTTTAAAAATAATTCGGTGACCCAATTCCCACGCAAACAGAAAGTACTTTTCACGGACTCAAAGCTTGCCCGATGAGCCGCAAACTTATGATGTCTGACGTTTGGTTGCTTTTACCCTTATTTTCTGACAGGCGATGGGGTGGAGAGGATGGCGAGACATATTGCTCGGTATAATATATCATCGGTTATAATTATCTTGTAATTCAAGCTTTTACAATTAGTTCAATTCAACAATATAATAGATGTTAGGTGACCTTAAAAATATTTTCTTGCTACTCTTTGATTAGATTGGCGGACCGATGGTGGTGGTGATCTTATTTTGAGCGCCAAAGATCGTGAGTTCGACCTAGGATATATGTTTGTGTGATCCACATATGTATTTATTCTCTATCTGGATGTAATTTATAGATGTTTGAGTATTATATTTTTAATTTTTTACATACATTACAAAGTCAGCACACTAAAATATGGTCCGCTGGATGGTTATGTTATAGACGCTCGTGTCACAAACTGAAGTCACGGTACAATGTCACATTTACCTAGTAATTTCACTGCCTCTCTAAACCTTCAAACCTAAACACAGCAACGCGAACACTACTATTTGGCGGTAGAAATAGGTTAGAGTGAGGTACCAATGCAGAAGTAATTTGTAAGAGGTCCTCATGTATTATTGAATTTGTTTATATATTGGTGATAACAATCACAAAATAGACTCGATAAACTAGGATGGCTTATATGAAAATTCGCATAATATCTCAACATGTTGTTTTTTTACGTAACTTTACAAATAAGTGCACATAAAGAAATTAACAATCGAAGATAGATTTTTAATTGATAAGTATTTTTAAGACAAACATTTGTATTATTGTTTGAAACGAATAGTCTCCAATATTACTGAACCGTTATTGGACATCTTTAGGTATAAGAAAGCTACATTTTTCTAGCGATACAAAGCTTTTATTAGGTTTGAAAAAAATGAGATCCCTACTCATAATGGAAATATGCATATAGGATTTTTATTTTGTACATTTGCATCAATATATATATTTCTATACTCTTACAGGAAAAGGAAATATGTTGATTAAACTGTTGATCACTGCTAGTGCTTCAGTAAAGTGATCATAATAATAGACGGGCACAATGGCGCAGATGATCGTAAAGTATATATCTATCTTAAAGTAAAAATCGCTTAAAAAACGTGTAATGGACATCAGACAACAAAGGAATCATAAATATACTATCTATTTAATAAATATATTTAACAATAATATACTCTTTATTGTATACCAATGAAAACAACACAAGAACATCACAAAAACATGGAATAGTAGGTACAAGAGGCGGCCTTATCGCTATATATAATTTATTACAGGCAACCTTTAGATAGAACTCAGTTTAAAGCTGGTGGAACTTTAAGGTTCATTTAGTTCATACATACATAATAATAAACATACAAATATACATATATTACACGTTCATTTAAATACTTATTAAAGATAAAGTTACAGAACAAGGAAAGTGGAATCAAAAAGCAAAATCAAAGTGACAGATAATACTCCTTCACCGTTCTCTTAAAATAGAAAGAGAACGAGCAGATCTCATTTCAAGGGGGAGCGCATTCCACAAACGAACAGCTTAAACTGTAAAGGATTTTCTATAGAAGCTTGTGGAATGCAGAGGCATTTTGAGTGATAAATTCTCTGACGATCTTAGGGATTTTTCATGGCTGTCCCCAAGGAACACAAAGCGACTTTTAAGATAAGTGGAAGGGGAAGGACAAAACAATAGCAAAGAGACGAGAATACCCAGATACAGAATAAACATTAATATCATCATATAAATATATGTCCTGGGTGGAGATTGAACTCAGGACCTTTACGATCACTACCATCTGCATCATCGGGCCGTATTATTTTTTAATGTATATGATGATATTTGTGTTTTTTCAGTGTCCAGGTATCATCATCACAATCATCATCAGCCACATAAGATACGCTAGGCCGGCGTGGTGGCAATCGCAAAGCGTATCTTCTCGCCAGGAACGCTGCTGCCCATCCCCGCACCGTTACATTTGAGTTACAATGTTTTAGATTGATATACCGCATGTCGGTTCCGGTACCTCAGTCACCTTTTACGACACCTGGTACAGAGGGAGGTGCTATTCTACTCTGACGATACCCCATTGCAAATTATTTATGTAATTATATAAAAATAAAATATAATATTAAAATATAAAATTAATTATTAAATTTGTGATTATCCTTTTGTCTCTATCCGCGAGACAAGTATTTTAAGCAACTTATCACGGAGTGAGGTCAATGTATGAGATATAGTGTGTGAAGTTATTCATACTACCATTTCTATCTTGGATCTAAGCAGAAATATCCAGGTTTTAATGGTCTTAGGTGAATTTTCCAATACAACGCTGTCAGAGCTATTTCTTTACATTTCATATCATATAGAACCAGGATACGCGCGCGATGATCATATAAAGATTTCATCGTGGCACAACTTAGTAAGAATGTGTACTTTCACGGACGTGAGGTTCTCGCTTCAATGGCTCGGAAAACTACTTCGACGTCTACGAGTTTTGTCCTCGCCAGTACCTGGTCTTATATTGTATAATATTTTCTACGTATATCCTTATTGTTATATATTAGTTCCAATTATTATTCATAAGGTGCCGTGAGGTATCGGTGGAGTAGAATAGTACCGCCTATTGCACCAGGTGTCGTAAAAGGCGACTGAGGTACCGGGATCAACACATGTACCTAACTAAGTTCTTGCTGGGAATGTTGGGGATGAATTCTCTGGTAACCAGGAGAGCTCGTGCAGAGCTGTCAACTGCTATAGCAATATTGCGTGGAGATATGGACTCGCCTGAATGTGTAAAGCAATTGTCACGCATCTTCGTGCCTGACAACCATCTGCGCATTCAATCCGGACGAATACATCGGCTGCTTGCGCCTCTGCCATGTCGTACTGTAGCGCGTGCGCCTTTATGTGTGTATCTTTATGCCGCATGCAACAGACAATTTACGCACTCCTTATGTCTCACCCGGACTTGACGTATTTGTCGACAACGTCAAATCATTAATAATTAAGCTCGATATAGAATACTTTAATTTTTGTTATAACTTCATAATTGTGCATAACCCAATTATGTTAATAAATAAATAAATAATTAAATAGCTGTACAATCGTCAGAAACTGCGCAACTTAAATACTACAGGGTGGAGACTACTACAACAACATTTGAACTACACTGTTTCGGATGGTTATACTGCCATTGTTTGGTTCTGGTACCTCAGTCACGTTTTACGATACTAGTTCGAGGTACTATTCTGCTTTGCCAGTACCCCACCCGGCAGTACCGCATAGAATACTCATAAGTACGCTAAAATAAAGAGATCATCATGTTTGCCGAGGGTCATCGGCAGGGTAGAATTAATACCTCTTTTTCAATGTTATAAGAGACGACTGAGGTATCAAAACGGACATATACCGCCGTATATCCATGGCGGAGCTTGTAATTTTATTATTTATTATAAATAATAATTAAATATATAAATAATAATGAATTCTCACATCTCATACATTGACTTGACTTCGTGGTAAGTTGCTTAAATTACTTGTGTTACGGACGCCGGAAAACAAAGTAATACTACTTAAATACATGTATTTAAATCCACACATTGAGTAGTCACAAATATCATTATTTATAATAATTTTATTCAGTGTGAATTGATCCCACGACCCTTGGCGCATAAGGGTCACTACCATCTACGCCATCGGGTTCATCTCTAACGGTTTATCGAAGCACAAGAGGTGCGATTTTTTTTAAGTGCTACCTTTATTATTCTTATTAAAACTCTGTTTCTGCTTGGGTTTGAAACAAAGGACATTTATTGAAAAACAATTAATTGACATTTTAACGAACTACTTAGTTGAGTAAGTTTAAATAACTGAGACGGCACGTTTTATCAATATTTGGATGAATCACTAATTGATTTATCGGGAAAAATTTAAGGAAAATGAACATTAATTGTTATTTTTCCAAGAACTGAGAACCTTGGCAATGATTTGCGAGTTAAAATATTCGATGACCGCTCAGTATTTCTTCGAAGTTCTTTATATATCTTTGATAATTAATGCAAATGCCTCGCCAAAACCTACGACCTACGAACTTTGGCGTTCAAGGCAGGATCACTACCATCTACGCCATCGGGATAGTTCAAAATGAGAAAATTTCTCATTACCATACGTACGTGTTATAATTTTAATATTTAACGAATATTTACTTGTATATTTAAATTGTATATTAAACCAATATAACCATTGCAAAGGTCTCATGGTCTATTAGGCTTTTATTGATTTGGAAAAGGCATGAAATAGGAATGTGTAAAAGGAGTTGTGGAAGGAATATGTCCGTATATGGGACGAATGAGCACCTGATTCAGGCATTCCAATGTCTTTACAAGGATTTTGCTGCTTGCGTCAGAGTAATCGATGCCTACACTGAATGGTTTATTGTCTATAAAGGTGTTAGACAGGGATGTGTAGACATAGTTTTAGTTATTCAACTTATTTACAGACAACAGTCTGTCGGATTTGAAAGCCAGCAAATGTGGATTAAGCATGAATGGGTTACTCATCAAATGTATTCTTTACGCTGATGATCAAGTAGTGTTAACACCGTCAGCTGAAGAGTTGGTATTAATTTTGTAAGATTCTATTAAAAGGAAAGGTTTGAAAGTTAATGTAAGTAAGACAAAAGTGATGAATGAAAGAGTTTGTGTATCTGGGAAGTGTTTTTGCAAAAGATGGGAAGTATGAAAAAGATATTGAACGGAGAGTGAAAGCTGAAAATAGTGTCAATGGAGTCTTACATGCTCCAACCAAAAAGTATCAAAAAGGACAGAACTGACTGTTCATAGAGATGTGTTGGTTCCAACACTGACATATGGTGGTAAACTTCCAGGTATGTATGGTGTGAGTTTGAGAGATAGATTAAAGAATAGTGTGATGAAACATCAATTTGGTGTAAAAGACAATGTTGTGACAATAATAAAGAAAGGAATGGTGAGATGGTTTGGACATCTAGAAAGAATAGATGAAAGTAAGTATGTGTGTAAGTAAATGAAAGAGTTGGTTGGAATAACCTAAGCAAACATATCTTAACCAGGTAAAAGAGGTGTTAAAGAATGGCCAGGTCAGAAGTAACAAGAATAAACGATCGTATACGAAAGGACTGTAATGTAATGCGAGTAAGGGAGGCGAAGAGAGGTATGCCAAGATCGTAACAAGTGGAGATCAATAGTCTCTGCCTACCTCGATGGGACACGGCGGGACGTATGTATGTAACAATTGCTTAACCACAAGTTGTCTTCTTTGTTTTTATATTTGGCAGAAATGAACCAATCTTAACAATTTAAAGACAATCAACTGAAACAGAAAAAATAAATTCAATTCAACCAAATAAATTAAATCCCATTTAGATTTTCTTTCTACGCTAAATCTAATTACTGACTATTTAATTGGAAACGGCACGTCGCTTTTGGTAATTGTTTTATGTCCAAATCCCTCGCCAGACACTTAATATTTTTAATTTTTATGGTAAAGTCAAACAAGAGGTTAATTATACGTCGGTTATATTATATAATACGTCGATAAAGATGAAAACTTTTTCGGATTAGGGTGCATGAGGTCCGTGTTAAGAATGTTCAGCGTATGCGAATACATCGCCTCGAAGCATTGCCGTACTAACCGTACTAACTAATAGTGGGGTAGAACGTCTAGTTTCAGCTAGTAAATTAACAGCCATACTTCTCATACTTCTCGTCACAACTCGTGCTTCATTTGCCTTTATTATTCTGTGGCAGCTATACAACCCTGGAATACGCTTCCTCTCAATATCAAACCATAATCGAGTAAATATGTATTCAAGAGAGTCTTACGCATTCTCTTTAATTCTTATGTTCCCACTTAAATTGTTCCCTCTTTTCGTACTCACCTGTATCAGATATATTGATATAACGTTTATATTGTATATTAGTTTTGTCTATATATCCATATCTATTAGTACTTTATTTTTTTTATTATTTTGCACCGCCTTGGTCCCTTTTCGGTTGACTGGTAGATAATGCTTCGTATTAAATTCGCCATATATACATCAATGTATAAATGTGCAAAAAGTTAAATAAATAAATACAAAATCTTGTCCGCCAAAGGTCGTGACTGTGATCTCCATCCAGGACAAATAATATTTAAATTAAATTTTCTTATGTTTTGTGTTTTGTTTATTGTACTGTTTTGTTAATTTATTCAAATAGTTTTGTGATTTCTCTATTATTTGATGTCCGCAGTAGTTAAATCGACTTATCTCGGAGTCAGATCAATGTATTAATATGTGTCATTTCATTTATTTTTTCCAAGAGAAATAGCGTATCTCAACGTACAGCAGCCCCGTTCTCATCCGTTAACCCGGTACATAACAATGCGAATGATTCTTTTTGGCGGTAGAAATAAGCGGTACCGATATAAACGCCCTTTGCCTGATGTGTCTGATGAGATCTACCTCTCATATAAATAGCATCCTTTAATAAACAATTAAAGCTTTTCATTTTTATTACTACTTTTAATAGGTATATCGTATTTTTAATATTTACGCTTTCATATGACGGCGTTAAAATGAAGTTTAATAACTTTTTAGATAATAAGCATTTTTTATTTTTCATGTAATAAAGTCATGGTCCTTTTGATGATAAGCGTGACCTCAGCTTATATATACTCACTTAAAGTGTCACTACCGCGTCGCCAACCTCATGACTTAAAGATATTATGTCACATTACCCAGTAATTTCACTGCCTCTCTCACACTTCAAACTGGAACACAGATTGCTGTGTTCCGGTATTGCATTGGCAAACACTGCTGTTTGGTAGAATTATGTGAGAGTGAGGTACCAATGCAGACGACCTATTTATGAGACCTCTAGCAAAAGGAGTAGTATTATTAATTTTTATACAAGTATTTAAATAGATTGCCTATCTATATCTACTTGTATTAAATCATATATAATACATAGGGCAGATAGAATTAGCCAACTAATACAACGTGCTGGCAACAATTTAACTATCACATGTCAAATTGACAGGCCTTCGAAATGGGATTGGTAATTTTTGCTGGGGGATACCGGAAAAGTACAATAGTACCTCTGTTGTGCCTGTCGTAAGAGGCGACTGTTGATACCGAAATCAACAGATGGTGGTATTACCATCTGAAATAGCGTAGCTTGAATGTAACAGGACGAGGATTCACAGCAGCATTTCCGTTACGAAGCTACGCTCTCCGATTGCCACCACACCTTCCCAGCCTGGCAATTACGTGCAAAACTCCCTCTATCTTGTGGAGTCTTATGTATATCAGTTGATTTACTGCGGTTGCTGTGATCGTGATGATGATAAGCAATTAAAAAACAAAATCTCGGAATATAGATGCCTTTGACTACTTCATACGGGATTAACGCTCTTCTCTAAATCCAAAAATCTACCTTGAATTCCTGTACTCAATCCAGTATGCATTTTGCTACCTTAAAGATCTCGCCATCGCAAGCTATAAATACGATATTATAAATAATCAGTATATTTCCACGGTATAAGTCGAAAGATGAAGATGTCGTAATGAATAATTCAAACGCTCTCTGGATTTCAGACGGAGTGCTCTTCCGTTTTCATAATTTGTCCCGTATTGACCCTCGAGGGTGCTTTGGGGCCAGCGAGCCGTGAATTTCTATCACCGACATGGTAACTTTGGCAGGTGGCAAAAATAATGATGTTATGGCCTCCTTTTGATGTAAATTTGGTCAAGTCAGAACCGGATACTCGTGTCTAAAAGAGTCAGATATGTATTTGATATTCAAGTAGGTCTTACCAAAAACGATATTAAATAAGTTTGAAAAAAAAATTTTTACAAGTCTAGCTATCTGCTAGTCATTCTTTCATAAGACCGTTGTTTATTTATATTCTTATATATTTCTCTTTTATTTATCAATTCACGAAAACCTATCGATTATTTTTTTTTTGAAAATTCCTCTTTAAATACTTAATACGATAAAATATTGCTACAAAAAATAGGCAGGCGTTAAAATAGCCTTTTCCGTCCGGGTGTAGACTTATTTTATTGTTATAGTGTTTTCTGTGTTACCATAGAACGTGAATTTCATATTGACATGAGGGGCCTGATGGCGCAGATGGCGATCCTATCCTGGCCGTGGGTTCGATCCTGGAAAAACGTGCATTTAATTGTTTGTTCTGTTTCTAGGTGTTAAATATGTTACTAAGTTTTAAATATGTGATGTCTCTGTTAGCTGATGTCTTCAACATAAGTGCTTTAAGCAACTTATTTCAAAGTCAGATCAATGTTTAAGATGTTGCGTGATTTAATTACCAATTACTAGCAACGCCCTACGGTTTTACCCGCGCAAAGTTGAAGACCAAACCTTGTAATATTCATGCTCCGCTGTTTTTGGTCCTACCGTGATGTTATATAGCTTCTAACCTCTCTCAAAGCCCTGCATTGATATGTTAGTCAGTCAGCTTCTCCTTTTATACATATGTAGATATAAAAAAATAATAAATTCCCACCACCTTACCTGAATCCGTGATGAGTCACTTAAAGCACTTGTATACGGACTTCAGACCACAGAGGAATCACAAATAAACTTTATAAATAAATATATTTAACACTCAGATACAGAACAAATACAAATATTATCACATAAATATTTATCCTGGGTGGGGATCGAGCCAATGGCCTTTAGCGCGCAAGATAGGGTCACTACAATCTACGCCAGTGGGCCCGGGAAAATATAACATTTACAATATTTTATTTGCCGTAATATACCGGCAGAGCGGAATGGTACCTCCCTCTGTATTAGGTGTCAAAAGAGGCAACTAAGGTTCAAAACCGACAGATGGCGGTATATCCCAGACAGTGTAGCTAAAATACACAGGATGGGCAGCAGCATTCTAGTCGCGAAAGCACGCTTACCCAGCGCGGCAATTATAGGCGAAATTTCTCCTATCTTAGGAAGGCCTATGTTCATCAATGGACTTCTAATTGCTGTAATGATAAATATTTTATTGAAATAGCTAAAAATCAAAGAGCTATATATATATACTAAATTAAATAAAGGTAATTGAAAAACAGTAGAGTTTCTTCAGCTGCAAATACCAGCGAAGCAATCACCACCACTGCTGGAAAAGCTACCTCTCTACAAGCCAACATATGACCAGGCCAACTGAAATGCACCACGTATAATAGTTTATTTTCCAATTTTCAATATTCGTTGTCAAAAAAATCAGCGCGTATACAGGATTTTTCGGTACAGCGAGTTGGTAGAGCGTCACCGGTCTGGAACCGAATGACCGGCATTTAATTAAAAATGCGTCGGTATATTGGGTTGTTATACTAATATTTAAAAGAGGTTTGTATGTGGATTGAAAATTGTTGAAAATAGCTTTAAACGCTTTCGTTATCATCATCATTGCAGGTGCAGAATGTTCACAGCTACCCACATGGGAATTTTGCTGGGCAGGCGTCGCAATCATAGAACGTAACTTTGGATAGTAATAGTAATTGATCTATGCTGTTGCGAGTGGATAGCGCCAATAGCCTATTATGACATCGGGTACAGAGGTAGGTATTTTCTACTTTCCTATCTTTCATTATCATCATATCAGCTTACTGAACATAGGCCTTCCCATGAAAGCACTGGTCAAGCGCGGTGATGCTGCTTATCCTTGTGCATCAATGTACTGCATCGGATGGATATACCTCCCCCTGTCGGGTCTGGTACCTTAGTCGCCTCTTACGGCACCTGGTACGGGGGCGGGTACTATTCTTCTATGCCGGTACCTCACGGATTTGTAGAATATTAGAATGAATTTTTTCTTTTCTTATTTATATGGTGAAAAATTGTTATGTAGAAAATACAAGGTTATGTATAAAGTTAAGTAAAGCCCTGAGAATTTTGAACATTAAATAATAGAAACTTGAAAAGTTCTAGACATGTTTTTTATGAAATAGGGATCGTTTTGGGGGTAATTTATGCTAGTAAAAATTGAGAAAACTGTACTCAGGCTGATTAATGAGACGCTTTCCAAACTGGCGATTTGTAATGTCGCACAAGTTCGATTGCGAGGAAGAAAAAATTGTTCAGAAATATTTAATCATCAGGTATTATTACTATAACAGTCCGCCCCGACTTCGACCGGGCACAAAGAAAAATTGTATCTCGGTGATCCCGTTACCGTGATTTGACGGGCCCGTTGGCGCAGATGGTAGTGATCCTGTCTTGAGTGGCAAAGGTCGTGAGTTTGATCCCCACCCAGAAGAAATATTTATATGATGATATTAATGTTTGTTTTGTCTGGGTATTTAATATATGTATTTAAGTAGTATATTTGTGATTCATCAGTTGTCTGATGTCCGTAACACAAGTGATATAAGCGACTTCTCACGGAATCAGATCAATGTATGAGATGTTGTTCAATTATCTTATACCACCATATATAAAAATCTTATGGCGCTCGCAGTTAATTAAAACTCTTTATTATTTAAAATATAAATAATTTGCAATAAACAAAAATATTACCACTATATATTGAGGTATAAGCTATCCTATCTCTGAAGTTAAAAGAGCAATTACAGAGCAGACAGTTACTAAAATTTCATCCTAATCGGTTCAGTAGTTTAGAATTTCATTCCGAACAAATGTCACAAATTTTTCATACTATTAAATATATTATTTTAATGATTTAAAATACGGTTCACGTTTTCATTAACTATCCTTTTCATCAAATATATATGTTTTATAAAAATAGATATTTTATGAAAAGCTGAGCTGTTGTTTATTATTTATGATTAAGATGATAATCCTTACTAATATTATAAATCCGAAAGTAACTCTGTTTTCTAAGCCATCATGCCTAAACTACTAAACCGATATAAATAAAATTCGGTAAACATATAGTTTTAAGCCTTAAAAAGGACATAGGCTACTTTTTCATTTGACATAAGAGTTGTAAGGGGTCGAAACGGGAATAAAAAGTTGTATGAAAGTATTGCTATTGCTAGAAGCTTAAATTTTTTTATTCAGGCTATTGAATTCTATATATAAATGAATACAACATTCAAAGTTTTGTATGAGTTGCAGTAAAAAGTTATGGTGCCCAAAGAAACTTCTACATCAGCTAGTTTATTATAATAAGATTGTACATTAACTATAAATTTAAAATAATAAACGATATCTGTTAAAGGTCTTATTAATAATTGCACCTTTACCGATTGTCCCGCGGTTTCACTTATCCAGTTATAATATCATGTAATAATATCGATTTCGGCCAGTGTAAGGACGAGTCGTATGATTCTGGAGTGGAGACCACGTACAAGCGAGCGAGCAAGCAAGCGCAGCGCAGGATGTCCACCCACAAAATGGACAGTCGATCTGTATAAAACCGCAGGATTGCGGCCAAATACGATCGGTACTATTCGAAATCACTTAGAGAGGCCTATGTCTAGGCTGTTTTGCGGCTAATATAATGATGATTATCTGCCAGTGTAAGTAATTACAAAAGAAGAGCTTAAGGTTTCGTGTTGGTGCTCACTAGTCGTGATTTTGCGAAAATAAAAAGGGTTGGCAAAGAAGCTTCTATAGTTATCATCATCATGATCATCATACCAGCCATTGAAAGTCCACTGTTAGGCATAGGCCTCCCCAAGAAAGGGCGTATGTTGCCTATAATAGCTGCGCTGGGCCAGCGTGTTGGCAATCGCAGAGCGCAACTTTCACGATGGAGAAGCTGCTGCCCATCCCCGCCCTGTACATGTGTGCTGACTTTTTTGCATGGATATACCGCCATCTATCGGTTCTGGTACCTTAGTCGCCTCTTGCATCACCTGGTACAGTGGGAGGTACTATTCTACTCTGCCGGAACCTCACGGCTATAGTTATAATAGTTACGTATTCAAACTAATGGACAATACTCATTATTTAGTTGGAAGTTAACTACTTTTCTGAGCAACCCTTACTGACGTGTGAAATAGAGATATTTATTAGTAATGGAGAAACACCTATTTCTACTTCCATACAGCGTTTTATTTGGACGAACCTATTGATGGTTTACTGTGATGTCGATTCCAGCGGCACCGAACAAGAAGGTGGGGTCGCTCATTACTCAGCAGTCCTGTGCCAGTATTCAGCTACGGTCACCCTCTTAAGTCTTATGGGATCTGAGCGGGCCAGACAGCAATGTTTACATAGCTTTGTTGCGGTTCGAAAGATGAGAAGGGAAGTAAAATGACTGGGTAATGTGATATAATACCTTTAAGTTTCAAGGGTGACGCTTGTGATATCCTTGTGATAATACAAGCAATATTGAAACAACGATTGTCAACTTAGTCTAATGAAAAAAAAACGGTTTTTTGTAGTTACTGACGTTAAGCTCCAATAATATATTTACTCTTTCCTAAGTTTTATTACGCAATATTTTTTATATTAAGAAACTACCCTTTATCATCATTATCATACCGTCCGTAAAGTCCACAGCTAGAGATAGGCCTCTCCAAGAAGCAACGATGGACAAGCGTGTTGGCAATCGCAGAGCGCAGCTTTGGCGACGGGGATGCTGCTGCCCACCCCCGCCCTGTGCATTTGAGCTGCTCTGTTCCAGATGTATATACCGCCGTCTGTCGGTTCTCATACCTTAGTCGCCTCTTACAACACCTGGTACAGGGGGATTCTACTCTGCTATCCTGGGGCAGGTTACAAGTTGACGATATAGATTCCAAGGAATTTTCCACCACCACGATATCGATAAAAAATACAGGTGTTTTAATATCATGGAGCTACGATAATTGCGTAAATATCTCCTCGAGCTCATATGACAGTTTACATCTGATTCCGTGGTAAGTCGCTTAAAGCATTTTTGCTACAGTCAACAGAGGATTTACAAATATACTTCATAAATATATACGTCTAACAACCAGACACAGAACAAACATAAATATTATCGTATAAATATTTTTTTGGTTGGGCCCGTCTAATACTTTGTATAAAAATAGATTATATAATATAAAAAAACATATATATATGTATATACATAGTATT
>JACJUM010002768.1:2831390-2853365 GCA_020976665.1 Heortia vitessoides
TATATATATATATATATATATATATATATATATATATATATATATAAATGACACTGAAATCCGCACCGAGCTAGGAAAGTTTTTGGTCGAACAGCTCCATGTGACGCCGCGCCGGATCCGGCAAACAGGAATTTAATTAAATTTACGTTGGTTTTAATTGGAAAACGAAAAATCCTTCGCAAATTCCATTACTATGTAAATCATCGTGAAATAACACCAAAAGTTATTTTGAGATCAATTATATATTGTAGATCGAATAGTTGACTTAGTTGCTAAAACAGAGTTTTGTTACATACATACATCACGCCTGTCTCCCATCGGGATTGATAGATAGATCTCCACTTGTTACGATCTTGCCATACCTCTTGGCTTCTCTTACTCGCATTAATCCTTTCATACACGATCGTTTATTCCTGGTACTTCTGACCAGGCCCATCTTTAATACCTCTTCTACCTGGTTAAAATATGTCGTATAACATACCCTAACATTCACTTCCGCCTTATATATTAGTAGTAGCAGTCATTCTACTTTCATCCATCTGTTCTACATGAACAAACCATCTTAACATTCCTTTCTCTATTGTTGTCATAACATAATCTTTTCAACAAATCGCGTTTTTAATTAATTCCAAGTATTTTTATTACATACATTTAGATGCGTCTCACAATAAATAACACAACACGCAAATTCAGAAAACGTCATTGTAGATTATAGGATCATGGTTATTTATTTTGCCAGGCCTGATGTTGCAAATGGTAGTGATCCTGTCTTGTGCAACAAGAACGTGGCATCGATTGCCACCCAGGACAAATATTTATATGGTTATATGTATGTTTGTTCTGTGTCTGTGTGTTAAATATGTGTATTTAAGTTGTATATAAGTGATTTTTCTGTTGTCTAATGTCCGTAACACAAGTACTTTAAGCGACTTATCATGATGTCAGGTTATTGCATGAGATTTTGTTGGAATTTATTACTATTTTTATTTTTTGGGCGTCTATGAAAAGTTTACAACTATAATTTGTTATTTCTATATAGTGTTAATATCTGTAGATCTTTAATTTCAATTGCTCAAGTGCTTAAACTGTCTACTCGTGTCTTTTCTAGACAATAACTGTCAAAATATAGTTAATTCTTTCTACACTAACCTGTGTGGCGCCACCGTCTACGGAGAATACAAGAGCTCGTGTAGTGCAACGTGTAGTGAAAATTATAGAATAAATATATTGGAATTGGTTATTATTTGTTAGACGTAGAGATCAACTCAAACGAGGTCATTAACTCGCTTGGATATATCTGCAAACTATATATTAGTTTGCAGATATATCCTATGTACATATAGAGATGTATTCCCGTCCGCCTGTCACATCGGTTTTCCACTCAACTGCCTCCGACATTCCGTAGTCGCTTCGAGTATAAAACCAACGGAAAATTTGTTACTCGTTGCATGTTTGCTGCGCAGTTTTGCTAAAACATAAAATATAGTACAGCCTCTTATTATTTAAAAATAATACAAAACAAATCATTTAAATCTACATTTTTTATTATTTCTAACTAACATCCATCTTCGGCTGATCTTGTCAAATGTTTGTCTATTAGTAGCATTTATTGTTATATAAAATATAAACTATTAATGTTTAACACGTGAGGTACCGTCTCATTAGAATAGTACCTCCCTCTGCACCAGATACTGTAAGAAACGACTGTACCGGAACCGACAGTTGGCAGTATAAAAATCTTTTCTTGCTGGCGTAGCTCAATGATCCGGAGACAGGCAGCAGTATTCTAATTGCTAGAGTACCACCACGCTTACTCGCAACAATATTGGGCAAAAACCCAAAGGTAGGTTTATGCCCCGGTAGTTACGTGCCTAAATTAAACCTCGTTTCACTGATTTCTGAACGAAGACGTAATAGTGATAGTGCAGTTGTTTTAATCCCTACTAATATTATAAATGCGAAAGTAACTCTGTCTGTCTGTCTGTCTGTTACGCTTTCCCGCTTAAACCTCTCAACCGATTTTGATGAAATTTGGCACAGACAATTTTTAGACCCGAAATAAGGGTTGTAAGGGGTCGAAAGGGGGGATGAAAAGTTGTATGGAAGTATCGCTATTTTTAGAGCTAGAAACTTGAAACTTATTTTTCAGGCCATTGATTCGATATAAATAAACATGGCATTCAAAGTTTATATATGTTAAGGTAAAGAGGTATAGCACCAAAAAAAATTAATTCATGCGGAAGGAGACGCGGGCACAGCTAGTTACAAATAAGGCACAATTTAAATTATTATTATAATTGAAACATTAAATGAAAAGTATTTTATATATTATTATAAAGTTTGCTTAACCTTTCCCTCTTCAAAAAGAAAGATGCTTTTGTATTTTGGTGATAGTTTAATGTATTTTACTCTGTTTCATTAATTATGAACACTGCTCGATGGTGAAGACAGTAGTGATCCTATCTTATGCACCAAAGGTCATGAGTTCGACTCCATCCAGGATAAATAGTTATATAATGATATTTGTTAATCATCTGTTATCTGAATTCTGTAAGACTTGTGCTTTGAGTGACTTATCTCAGGGTCAGGTCAATGTATTACATGTGTGAATTATCTATTCTAGTTTATTAGACGTCTGATTATGTGGTACCATCCAAGGTTCGTGTGATCTTTCACCGTGCCCAATATAATCACATTAAAATTTACCCGATCCCAAATTTAGTCAGCTTTGATATTTCGCCTTGTCTTCAGCATTTCAAGTCACACGGGATAACCCAATAATCTAATGTTCCCAACAATATAACCAAAAAAATCAGCGAGAACGAGCAAACGTTATTTTTCGTGCAAATAAAGGAGATTCCCAGTGCAAATAAAACGTGTAAGCTTTTCCTTGTCATTAGGTAGACTTATTTACGACCGCGGACCGATCGTTACATAAGTTTGTTTCTTTTGGGAAAATTAGGAGGGGGGGAGATGATTTATTCCGTTACTGTTCAACGGTTGTTCAGCATATATCTGGTTCTCGAGGCACGTAGACAATAAATTGGACTGCCACACGGGTGACAATGCAAGTGTTTAAATAGCCTTATCGATCCTCATAAAATGTATATATCGAAAGAGACGACTGAAGTACCAGAACCGAGAGATGGCGGTATATCCAATCGAAGCAGAGTAGCTCAAATGCATAAGATGGGGATGAGCAGCATCCCCGTCGCGAAAGCTACGTTCTGCTGTGGTACCCGTAAATGCGCCAAATATGCAAGGTTGGCTATGTGCTAGTGATATCCTTGTGATATTACGAGCGTCTATAGGCCGACGTGACGCTTACTAATACGCGTACTGTAAGCTTGTTGACCTAGTCTAACAAAAAAAGCCAGGACAGAAAAATAACAAACAAATTTTTGACTGGCAATACATTCCAAGGCGGCAAAGTAAAAATCTTTTCGAGTCATACATGTTTCCAATTAGGATCTATCATTTTTAAACACATATTCTTCTCTATAGTGCGGCTTGTACATTTCAAATCAGTTGCCTTACAGTGACTTTTTCAAAAGTGACTATGATCACCTCAAAATTTTCGGAATCCCCTAGCTTGTCCTGAACTACGCAGACATTTAAAATAACCATAAATTCAACATCTCTGAAATTGACCTGACTTCAGGGTAACTTGCTAAAAGCACTTGTTTTGTGTACGTCAGATAACAGAGACCCAGAGAGAGATAGACCCAGACGCAAAACAAACACAAATATTTGTCCTGGATGGGGATCGAACCGACAACCATTGGCACACAAGATAGAACATTGCTTGAATTGGTTGACTTGTTGGCTGTGCCTTACAATCTAGCTGTGCTGCAATGTATAAAGCAAATTGCACATTCGATCCGGACGAAGACATCGGATGTTTGCGCCTCTGCCATGTCGTACGGTAGCGCGTGCGCAATTACCTTTATGCCGCATGCAGCAGGCACTAAACTCACTCTTTATGTCTCACCTAGACTGACGTATTTGTCGACAACGTATCGACAACGACAAATCTTTAATAATTAAGCTCGATATAGAATAATTCAATTTTTGTTACAAATTGGGATAACCCGTGTAATTAATAAAATAAAATAATTATTGGTGATGTTTCTAAATTAAATGTATGTGATTAAACTATTTTCCCAGTTGATAATATACAGCCATTAAAAATCTACTACCAAAAATTTAAAATTGTATGCAATTCTATATCAGAAATACTTAAAAAAAATAACTATAATTAAACCACTTTAACGTCTTTAACCGTGAGGTAAAACCAGCCTAGTAGAATAGTACTTCCCCCTGTACCAGGTGTCGTAAGAGGCGAATAAGGTACCAAATCCGAAAGATGGCGGTATACCCATCCAAAACAGTGCGGCTTGCAGCATTCCCGTCGCGAAGCTAGCATATCCAGCAATTGAATTCTAATGGCTGGTGTGATGATTACATTTTAGTATTTCAATCAGTTATTTGGTCCTTTGATATCATGAAGTCTTGATTAGTAATATAATGACTCTTAGTTTCTCAAATTATTAGTATAATTTTCTTGGCTGCAATTATGCTCGAGTTTCATAAGCCTGGAATTCAGTTTACCGCGAAGTATTCAGGGTAAGTTTTAATAGAAGCCAAACTTCAGTCATTATCTATTTTAACGCTCAATCACAGAGTACGTGGTACAACTAATTTCACTAAAAATGCTTGGTAATTACCCTGACGTTATAAAGCGAGTTAAATCGACGTTATAAGTTTTGATTTTATATTGTTTAGATTACGATTTCACAGCTTTATTTATTTATATTTTGCATGAGGTTGATAGACGTCATGCGAAATTTCTTTAGCACTAGGATCTCACTTTCACCTATTTTTACCGCCAAATAGTAGTGTTTGCATTGCTATGTTCCGGTCTGAATGGTGAGAGAGGCATTTACAATAGTAACGCGTTAGTGATATCATTGTTATATGACGATAGGCTGCAGTGACGCATACTATCACAGGGACTGCATAACTGTCAACCTGTTATATAATTAAAAAATATTTAATTTCACATTTGAAAATTACAAGGATGACGATCTGAAAAATCTAAAATGATTAATTATACAATGGCTACTCGTATATATTTTAAGGTAAAGTTTTTTACGTTGTTCCTAAAGAAACGAATAAAAAATTTAATAACTAGTTTGAGGATATAAAAATATTGGTTTCGTTTTGTTTCTTTTTTGTCTTTAAACATAACTTTTAATAAACAAGCACTGCGTTTGGAAAAATAAACGAGCATGTGTGAATGTATCCCCTGTTACTAGTACAATAAAAACCTCTTAAAATAGAGGATCCAGGAACATTCATTCTTTTTATGAGGAATAGATGTTAAACTTAATATGATTTGAAAAAAATGTTCACCCGAGCGTCATTGACAGTCTCATTTCCTTTATCTTCCTGTTTGTAAAACGGAGACAAAAATAATTGTAATTTTTGACTGTTGACCTTGACTGTCGGGAAGTTGATTTTGTTGATACTTTTCTGTTATAATCAAGTATTTTATTCTTCATATCAATGATATCAAGAAATCATCGATTAAATTTGCATTTAAGAGAGTCCTATGAATTCTCTTTTCTTTCTATATTGAATTTCATCATCATCACATCAGTCATAGAAAGTGCACTGTTAGACATAGGCCTCCCAATGGCAGAGGAAGTTTTGCCCATAATTGCCACAATGAGTAGGCCTGGTGGCAATCGCAGAGCACATCTTTGTGACGAGGATGCTGTTACCCATAGCCTACCCTGTAGTATTTAAGTTGTGCTGTTTCTAAAAGATATACCGCCATCTGCCAGTTCCGGTACCTTAGTTGCCTCTTACGACACGATAATAATTTGGAATAATTGGGAATTTCACATGAGGTCAACCTCATACAAAAGGTCGTCTGCATTGCTACCTTACTCTCTTTTTATTACCGTCAAACAACAGTGATAGAAATAGAATTGTTTGAATCAAATTGCTATGTTCTAGTTTTTAAGGTTGAAAGAGGCAGTGAAATTACTGGGTAATGTGATATAATATCTTCAAGTTACAAGGTTAGCAACGCGTTAGTTATATACTTGTGATATTTCGAGCGTCTATATGCTGTGGTCTATCTGCTGTGACGCGGACTGTATGCTAATTTTTCCAACCTGATCTAATAAAATAATAAAATAAGAGTATGTAGGGCTGGTTACGATGAGGTACCGGCAGATTGCCGTGAGGTACTGGCAGAGTAGAATAGTACCTACCCATGTATTAGAAGCCGTAAGAGGCGACTCATATAACTTATGTACCAGGGATAGGCAGCAGCATTACCGTCGTAATAGCTGCCAATACGCTTACCCAGCGTGGCAAATATGGGCAAAGGCTTCTTTTCTCGGCTCTCCTGCTCCTTTGTCCAGCAGTGGATATCTAATGGCTGGTATGATGATGATGATGTTGGGTTGGCTGATTTTTTTCGTATCTCTATTATATTTGTTATTTATATACTGATTTTTTTTGTTCTATTGCAATCCTAAAGTCTGGAGTAGTGGGTAAATTTAATTTTCAAACTCAACCGTTAGTTATAATCTCGATTTTAGCAGTGTTATGAGAGCTAAAAACACTGCTCTCCAAATATAGCCTACTTATTATGTATATAATGTGGTACCGTCAAAGCAGCATAGTGCCTCCCCCTGTGTCAGGTATCAGAGGCGACTGAGTTGCCGGAATCGACAGATGGCGGTATATCCACCCGGAACAGTTTAGCTCAAATGCAAAGTGCTGCTTAAATACGAATGCTCTTTCTGCCAATCGTTGAGCTTAGCCGGCTTAGCGAAGTAGTTATGGGCAAGTTTTCGGGGAAGTCAATGTCCAGCAGTGGACTCTCAATGGCTGATATGATGATGATGATGAAATAATTGCCATTAAAGGGAATCGAAGCCAAGATCCTTGGCAAACAATACAGGAACACTACCGATTGTGCCATCAGGCTTGTCGAAAGGAGGCAAACTAACAAACTATCGTATGCATTTTGTATAATCTATCTAGCATATGGTCCACTTGATGATAAAGGTGATCGCAGCCTATAGATACTCGTGTCATCATAAAAATATCAATAGTGTTGCCAACCCTGTAACCTGAACATGCATTATCACATTCACCCAGTAATTTCACTGCCTCTCTCAGTCTTCTCACCGGAATACAGCACTGCGAACGCTGCTATTTAGCGGTAGAAATAGGTGAGAGTGAGGTACCAATGCAGACGACCTTTGTAAGAGTTCTATCTTTTGTAAATTATACTTTATTATACCGAGCAAATAAAAGTCCTAGCTGGCTAAATACAATTCTATTTTTAGCACTAACCAGTGTTAGTTTGTTTTCTCGGTATAAGTAAAAAAGTTTTAATAGAGTTTGGGCTGCTCGGAACTTTTAGTAATCAACGGCTTTGCAGATCGCTTTTGGTTTGTTTGTCATTATTTCACGATGTTTATGTGGACGCGGGGAAAGTTTTAAGGCGCTGTTGGATTTATCGGTGTGCTTGGGGGTTGGGTAGATGAGTCTCGGGATACGGATCCCAGTTAGATTAAGTTTCGAAGAAATAAGATAATATTGCTTTTTACTAACTTTGTTGAGGGCAATATCAAATTCACCGTCACTATATAGAAAAGGTTTTGATGGTTTATTTCTGTGGAAACATTTTTGTTTGACGGATCACCTTTTTGACGGACGGTTACCTTTCGGCAAACATTTTTAAGAGAAATCACTTAATAAATATTTAAATAAAAAGCGCTCCCGAGAAATAATCTATCTTATGAAATATTGCAGAAATTTATTGACAGATAAGTACACATTTATTTATTATCAGCGCGTTCACTTCGACAAAAGGAATATTTTTTTTATTTATTTATTTAACTTTATTGCACAAAATGTTACAAAATGTACAAATGGCGGACTTAATGCCAGATGGCATTATCTCCTAGTCAACCATTACACAAAACTGAAAAAAAAAATATATATATAGTGGTACAGGCAATATATATACAAAATAAATAAACGTGGCGTACATATTTGTATAAATAAACGCAATAAATGCATATGATATAAATATATATATATATATATACATAAAATAACGTATATCAGAAATAGGGTTATAAAGTTAGAGAAGCAGCATCAGTAAATAAAGTACGGAGACAGCGTTTCAGGTTAAACGTTACGTTCGTGAGAGGAAGATAAGAATTGGAATCTGTCCTTTAAGTAAATTGGTGCGTACGGATCAAAAAGTATTGAAAATAGTGTGGTTAGAACTCGAATTTTGCGACGTTCTCGAATGGGAAGCCAGCCGAGAAGAGAACGGTAATGGGAAATATGATCGTATTTACGCAAACCGAAAATGAAACGAAGACAGTTGTTTAATAGACGATCCAATTTATTAAGGAGTTCTTGAGAGAATACAGTTTAATAATTACTTTTAACAATTATACTGACATATCTAGAGCTTATAATAATAAAAAATAAGTGTATGTGTTCACTCCGTATTATCCATAATACAATAAGTAAAATCGAAAAAAAAAACTAAAATTACAATTTATATGACAATTGGCGGCCTTATCGCTCAAAGTGATCTCTTCCAACCTTTGAAATAATTTAATTTTGCAGTTCCTACTAATTCAGAAAGCGTATAAAAACAAAGTAATTTACCGTGTTGTACCGGCAGAATAGAATAGTACCTCTCCCTGTATCAGGTCTCGTCAGGGGCGACTAAGGTACCGGAGTCGACACTTCGCCCTGCGATTGCCACCACTTATGTGATGGCACGACAATTATGCGTTAATTCCCCTTTTCTTGGTCAGATCTGTGTCCAGCAGTAGATATTTTACTGCTGCTGTGATGATGAAATACTAATTAAAATAAGGTTGGGCAGAACTTTCATCATTACGAAGGTTTTTATCGGTTGCTGACTACCCAAAACTTAAATGTCAAACATAAAAAAACGAAACGTTAAAGTTGTTAAATAAACGCTTTATAAATGTTAAAAAAGTCAATGTTTTACAGTGAGTATGTATTATGTTAGATAGTATATGAAATTATATAGATAGCATTTGTATTTGAAGTGAAGGCACAAAACAAATAGTTTTCGACTTACGTCGGATTGTCCGATAGTGTATGTTTAATATTTTATAAGAGCATCCGAAACAGAATAGCAAATGTACAAATGAATGGGGTACGGTCAAATGGAGCTTTCCTTTGTTCAACACAGTGTTTTGACAAAAATATCCAAGGCAGAAAGAATAAATAATGAGATGTTCTGCGCTTCGGTGCTGACACATTTCCACGAAAAATAATAAATGGAATATTGTCGATAATTTATGTTTTTTTTCTCGTTAATACACTATAGCATTTTTCGATATCAAAAAGTATTCTACCTCGCCGTGTGATACCAGCTGAGTAGAAAAGTACCTCCCTACAAGGTGTCATAAGAGTTGACTGAGTTACCAGAACCGATATATGGCGGTATATCCATTTGTAACAGTGTAGCTTAAATCATCTCCGCCGCGAAGCTACGCTCTGCGATTACCAACACGATTGAACAGCGCGGCAATCACGGGCTAATTTCATCCTTTCTTGAGGAGGCCTATGTCCAATAATGGACTTCCAATGAAAGAAGAACAGTACCTCCCCCTGTACTAGGTGTCGTAAGAGGCGACTGAGGTACCGAAACCGACAGGTGGCGGTATATCAACCCGAAGCCGTGTATCTCAAATCATCTCCGTCGCGAAGCTACGCTCTGCGATACTAACTCGATGAAACGACGTGGCAATTATAGGATATTTTCCTCCTTTTTTGGACAGTTCTATGTTTAACGCTGGACTTCCAATGAGTGATATGATGATGATGATGAGCGCGAGGCGGTAAGTAACTCCTACCTGAGGCCGAATTATAATAAAAATAATATTCTTTATTGTAATAAGCATAAGCAACACGTTCAAATAACATAGAAGAACATACAACAGTACAGTACAATAGGCGGCCTTATCGCATAGAGCGATCTTTTCCAGGCAATCTTTGGACAGAAGAGAAATTCAACAATAATAAGGCAGTTTAAGGTACATAATAAATTAAACTAATGTATAAATACAAACAATCAAGATATATAAAGGAAAACATCCACCAACACACACACACACCCACACACACACACACTCACACAACACACAATACGTACATACACACACGGAAACACACAAATAATAATAATAATAAAATAAAGAGAAAAATATAAAACGAATAATAAGCAACAACTACAATGGATTATTCAGTTATTAATCGACTTTGATTCAATTTTATAGCTTGTTTCACAAAATGAAAGGGGATTTTAGACTACATAGAATATGCTGTTAGGATATTGGGATGCTGTCAAACTATTATCTAGCTTGTGTAACAAACAAATATATGTATATCTAAAAGGAGAAGCTAAATAGCTGACTAACTGATATATCAACGGAAGACCTAAATTATAAGCATGAGAAACTTAAAATGTAGCACAGGGGTTTCTTTTAAACCGTATTGCAACATTAAACAAGGATTTTTGAACATGGGTTTACTTTTTTAGAGGTAAAATGTCAAAAACTTCTTAGTGCCCCCCTACGTTATAAAAGGAATCCGAGTGCAAAGATTGACGTTTCTAACCCTTATAGTTTTGGCTGCGCGTTTATATGTCAGTCAGTCAGTCATTCGGTCAACTCTATTTTTTATATATATAAAAGAAAGAACTATTTAATGATCAAACAAAAAAAATCAACTTGCCAGTATCACACACATAATACTGGTCGAACATAAAGTACGACATTATATTTAAATACTCCACTGTATTTATGCCCCCGAAATATAAATTTGTTTTGTCTATCGTATATTCCATATCCGCATCTAAAACGGAAGAATAGAAAATGTTGAAAGCGGTACTATAATAAATGGACTCAGCTTGAATATATCACCTGTCCAATTTTGAAATAGTTCACGCTCGCCGGAGATGGGGAATGATCGTGCAATGGTATGAAGACACTTCTTCTCAAAATAGACTATTAATATTAGTAAATTAATATCTGTAAATTCACCGGTTGCCGTGAGGTACCAGCAGAATAGAATAGTACCGCCCCATGTACCAGGTATCTGTTGAAGACGACTGGGGTACCGGAACCGACATGTGGCGGTATATCCACCCGAAGAAATGTAGCTTAAATTTTTCCCATCGCTCAGCTACGCTATGCGATTGCCACCACACTTGCCCAGCGTGGCAATTATGGGCAAATTACCTCTGTCTTGGGGAGGCTTATTATTTTATTACACCTTTCTGGGCGTTAGCAATCGCAGAGCGTAGCTTTTGCGACGGGGATGCTGCTGCCCAGCATCTGACACCTAGTGCAGGGGGAGTTACTATTCTATTATGCCGATACCTTGTGGCTCTCGCTCTCACCTTTATCTACCGTCAAATACATGTGTTCGCATTGTTGTGTTCTGGTTTGAAGGGTGAGAGTGCCAGTGAAATTACTGGGTAGTGATATCTTTGTGATATTACAAGCATCTATTGTCTACAGTGAGGTTTACTATCACGCGAACCTTATGTACCGTATGTATGATAAATAAGATAGATATAAAGAAAAAGATATTATTATATTAAATAAATATAGAGTTTACACAGGGAGATTATATATAAATTATTCTCTATTAAAATTAAGGTGTTTTTTAGTATCAATAGATATAGAAATAGCGTAAATATAAAAAAAATAAGATGTGTTTGCTAAACAAATTTGAGTATATTTGTAAATATTCTATTTTCTGATATACTCGTATGTAATAAATTCTTTAAGCCACTTATCTCGGAATCAGGGCACTCCACGAGATGTTGTGTAAATTTATTATTTATTATATCTTCTATGGTCTCTGTCTAGCCCCTTGAAATACGGACTAGACGTTTGTATTACTTAAAAGGGATATCGTATGGCTATGATGGTTTTCTAACTAAATACGTTTCTATCCCTTGTTCACCCCTTCATATCATCATCATCATTCCAGCCATTGGAAGTTCACTGCCAAACTTCGTTGTTCTACAAATTTGTATAGTATATATAGGTTGTTTCTAGAATAGTGTCTCAAGCCAAAAGTGTTCTATTTATGTGTTTTACCAGTAATTTGACGGGTCGATGGTGCAGATGGTAGTGATCCTGTCTTGTGCGCTAAAGGTCGTGGGTTCAATCCCCACCCAGAATAAATATTTATATAATGAAATTTATGATTGTTAAGTAACTGACTGTTATATTTATGTATTTAAGTAGTGTATTTGTGATTCCACTGTTGTCTGATGTCTGTACCCAATCTGTACCCAAGTGCTTAAAGTGATTTTTTACGAAATTAGAATATTATTGTATGAGATGTTGTGGGAATGTCATTTTTAATTACTTATGGCAGCGAAACGTGTTCTCTTACTATTTGCCCTATAAGCCAATTTAAAATAACGCAATGGCCAATGGAGAAAGCAATGCTCACTCTTTAGGAATGAGGAAATTTATTGAACCGAATTTCCCGACATAGCCGAGGCTTAGCAGATTGAAGTGACAGTTGACTGGACACTTAATACGCAGAACCGACAACCAATAAAGCCGTATGGTTCTGGAATGAAGACTACGTAACTTTCTCAGTGTATAATCATCATACGAGCCATTGCAAGTCCACTGCTGGGCATATGCCTCCCCAAGAAAGAGGAAATATTGCCCATAATTGCCACGCAGGGCAAGCGTGTTGGCAATCGCAGAACGCAGCTTTCACGACGGGGATGCTGCTGCCCATCCCTACTCATTGCATTGAGCTGCATTATCTCTGAAGGATATACCGCCATCTGTCGGTTCTGTTACCTTAGTCGCCTTTTACGACACGTGGTACGAGGGGAGGTACTATTCTACTCTGCCGGTACCTCACGGCAACAGCCGGCACTCAGTGTAGGACGTTCACTTTTAAGGTAGCTAGACGATCGAACTAAAACGCAGGATCACACTGAATCCAGGCCTACAACAGGTCATCACTTCAATCACTTGTAGAGGCCTATGTCCAGCAGTGGATGTCCTACGACGATATGAGTATGACGGCTCCATTGAGAATACTTGGAATTCGAGCTCAGTTTCCAGTCGGATCACGTAAGCAAAAGTAATAATATGAATCCTTACTGTACTTAATACTTTCAGTACCTTTGAAAACAAGGTAAAAATAACTTAATTTAGGCGTGACAGTATCATTATTTTTACTTGCATACACAAAACGATACATCATATCGTGTTCCAGTCATCTCAACCTTCGCAATAAATCTTTATTGCTCCCCCTTTAAAGGTCCCTAGATGATAATTTACTCTGATGATACAGCAGTATCGGGTTTGGATATCCGAAGAGCTATGATTTACGATTCCCTTTGTTTAGAGTTGGTAATAATATCACAGTGGAACGTTAATCCTTGTCAATCATGAAGGTTTTGTGGAGTCATATGTGTTGGCAGGTAATGGCGTATTTATGAGCGATTGTAGCTTCGCATGTAAAAGCTTTTTGCTGGGTAGTGTTTAGATTTTTCATTAATAAATAAATTATATACAATCTCATCTTTGGCAGGTTTGATGGCGCAGATTGAAGTACTTCTGGCTTGTGCGACAGGGGTTGTGGGTTCGATCCCCATTCACGACAAATATTTATTTGATACTTGTATTTGTTCTGTGAATAGGTATTTTTATATGTATTTTAGCATTTTATTTGTAATTCCTTTGTTTCTTGACACAAAGGCTTTTATTGTGCATTAATCTTGGAGTCAGGTGAATATATAAGATGTCGTCTGAATTTATTATTATTTTTTGGTATAATTAAACAAAAAAGAAGAAAATTCAGTTATTATAAATTAAATCTTAATTATAAAAAAATTGAAATATTCTTCACATAAATAAACATGTGCCTTGGATTGAAGCCACGGCGCTTGGTGCACATTGACTTTACCTGCAGTATCATTGGACTAGTGTTGTGACCGTGACTTTGTCCGTATTGGTTCAAATTAATACCGTTTCTCGCAGGAATCTTTAAGACTTTAAAATTGACCTATGTTCCCAAGGTCAAGTTATCTATCTCACGTAGATTAATGTCACTAATGACAGACAAACTTAAATCAGATTTGCCTAGTCGATTGAGTTTAACAAACAGCCAAATTTATATAATTACAAAAATAATATGGAATTTCAATATAATGATTTGCTGAAGGGCTCGCATGCATAACTCAGCAATATGTTCACGTACAAAATGCCTATTCACGGAATAGAGAGAATGTAGTAGATAGAGAGATAATGAATGCTATGTGATTTGATCTTTACATCTTATGCTTGCAAACATAGCCGTGAGGTACTGGTACAGTAGAATAGTACATCTATAATGAAGTAATGTACGCGAACAGACAGATAGCGGTTTATACATCCGAAACAGTATAGCTCAAATGTATGGGGTGCGGATCGGCAGCAGCAACCCCGACGCGAAAGCTGCGCTATGCGATTGTCAACACCCAGCGCGGCAATTATAGACAAAATTCCTGCTTTCTTGGAGACGCCTATGTCTGGCAGTAGACTTCATATACCCCCTCATATATCATTGTAAAAAATCGATCAAGTAATAAATATGGTAACCTAGATCGATATTGTCTGATGATGTCTTTAATATGGTTTCCGTTTAGCTTGGATTGTATCGTAGTTGCATCAAGCCTACATCTAAAATGGCTTATCTGACACAAAAAGATTTCAAAGAGTTTAATCGACCCAGAATTTTATAATATAAGTATAGATTAGTATCTTTTCTTTATAACACCAGGTTGGCAATTAAGTCGTTGCAGCCTATAGACGCTCGTAATAGGAAATCACTAGCGCGTTGCCAATCTTGTGACTTGATGATAGGATGTCACATTATCCAGCAATTGCATTGCCTCTCTCACTCTTAAAACCGGAACACAGTAATGTGAACTCTGCTATTTGACGGTAGAAATAGAATAGGTGTGAGTGAGGTACCAATGCGGATGACCTTGTACGAGGTCTACCTCGTGTTATTAATACTTATAATCACTTCAATCTTATAAAAAGTCCATTTTATGGGAATTTTTAAGCCAAATTTAGCATTTGAAACCATGATCGTTTGACAAAGACATTTTAGCTTAAGTATGAATTCACAGAATGCGCACTCGCTCACTATTATGTCGAGAAACTTATATAGAACTAAGATAGAGTGTTTCAAATAAACTTCTCTGTCTCACAATTCGAAACAAAGTCTGGCATACTTGCCTCTTTGTATGTATCTTTGAAATATCATTACTATGAACCAAGAACGTGTGAATAAATTTTTTACATTATTTTGGTTTTTGGAATCATTTGAATCTATTAATTTTATTAAATAAGTTGTACATAAACATGCCATAAGACAACTATGTATAAAAGAGAATTTATGGTAATATGGTCAATATTCATGTCAAGCAAAATATAAAATAATTATTATTTCATTAAAAAAATTATATAAAACATACATCAGGCCTGTGTCCCACCGGGGTTGGCAGAGAACATTGTTCTGCAATTGTTATGATCTTGGCATATCTTTTCCACTCGTTTATTCTTGGAGCTTGACCTGGTTGCCTGGTGACCTGGTCTTCTTAAATACCTCCTATACCTAATTGAGATATGTTCACCTAGGTCGACCTATACCAACTCTTTAATTCTCTTCCATTCAGTATATTTGTGTAGTCAGTCTACTTTCATTCATCCGTTCTACATGTCCAAACCACCTCAACATTCCTTTCTCTATTGTTGTCACAACGTCATATTTTACACCATATGAATCTTTTATTACACTATTATTTAATTTGTCTCAAACTCACAACATAGATACTACAAAGTGCTTTCGTTTCAACAGTATTTATTTTACCCGTGTTCTGTTCCTGTTGTACCCAACATTCACTACCATATGTCAATGTTGAAACCAGCACACCTCAAAGAACAGCCAGTTGTGCCTTTTTTGAAATATTTTGGTTGCCAATTCAATCATTGAATAAATTAATTCAAGTTATTGAATTTATACTTCAAATGTCTAAACTTATTTAAGTGAACAAATTGATGAGAAATAATAAAATAATGATTTGTTAATGAGAGTCTCATCAACAAATTGTCACTTCAAATTTTCAAACGCACCTACAAAATCTATTCGCGCGCGAAATGATTCACTTACTTATCCCCCGACTGTCATTTGACTAGATAAATGACATTACACGATCCAACGGGCCGGCAAATTGTCGTAACGTCTACACCCGTCGTTTTATTTGCAAATACTCTCAAAACGGAGGTTATATTGTTTAGGAAGGGTTCGCGTTGGTTTTGGTCGGGTTATTGGTTTTAAGTGTTTGAAGTTTTATATTAATTTTGAAGAGAAAAAGGAAATGCTGTCAATTATATTTAATACAAAATCAACATATCAATAGTCATGTATCCAACATAATTTGCCACGCTGAGCAAGCCTGTTGGCAATCGCAGAGCGCCGCCCTGTTTATTTGAGCTGCAATGTTTTCGATGGATATACCGCCATCTGTCGGTTCTGGTACCTTAGTCGCCTCTTACGACACCTGGTACAGAGGGAGGTACTACTCTGCCGGACCTTACAGCATATTAAACTGAATGTACGCAAGATTTTATTTTGTCAAAATCCGTAAAGGCATTAGGGTTCAAAAACAAACAAAAGAGACAATCATAATAAAACATGAAACAACGCGTGGATTGCTCGGTTTTTATCCTGGACCAATTTTAATCACGGAACTTCTGTATGATTCCTTAGAAATGGGTGAAGAAGTTATTCAATATTATACTATAGATTAGTTTCTAGGGGGTAAACTATTAAAAAAAAAACAAGTTGACTGTTCGTGTAAGATTAATATACCTTACTTGGAAAACAGATTTATAGCAATTATTTTTTTTTTGCTGATTGATTTTAAGAAGCTAAACCTTAGATTTACTGGGTAATGTGGCATAATATCTTCAAGTCTTAAGGTTGGCAACGATTAAGTGATATCCTTATGATATTACGTCTGCGTCTGCAGGCTGCAGTGCAATGATTACTAGCATGCGGACTGTATGCTTGCTTTTTAACCTGGTCTAATAATAAAAAAAACATGTTTTACATTATAGTTAAAATCAAGATAAAAATCCAAGTCAACAAGTTTTTATTTTAATAGGCCTATTATAGGCACTTTTAAATTGTCAAAACACAAAAAAATCTATATACTTTCATATTACAATTTTACACAACTTACCGATGATCCTGACAACCCAATTGTGTTATAGAAGTCATTTAAACAATAGGTCATTATGTGTCTTATTTTAATGCTAGCCTGCCGGCACCAGACGGGTCTTATGATTAAGTTTATAGTGGGTTCATAATGCGAGCCACCAGTAAAAATTTAAGAAATCTTTTTTTTTACATAAGCCTCTTTAAGAAAAGTTTGTTTTTTGCCCAAAGTTCTTGCGCTAGGCAAGCATGTTGGCAATCGCAGAGCGCAACTATCGTGACGGGGATTGCTGCTACCCATGCCCGCCCTGTGCATTTGAGCTGCACTGTTTCGGATGGATATTCCGCCATCTATCGGTTCTGGTACCCTAGTCGCCTCTTACAACACCTGGTGCAGTAGAAGGTACTATTCTACTCTGCCGGTACCCTACGGTAATATATATATAAAATTTACATTGCATATTTTCGAAAACATAAATGTTCAATCAATCTTCAAACAGACGCAGGTAGTAGTACCCTACTTTTATAAACAGGTTACGGTTGATTTTCGCTTGGCAAATCCCGCGGGAATCCACGATATATTGGTAAGGGATTTTGTTTCAAGATTCCCGCCGAATGGGATGGTGAAAAATTGCAGGCTAAATGCGAGTTGACATTTTGTATCTTTGTGTCGAACAAAAAATGTATTATATACCAGCACTGTTTCTTATTGGAACGTAGCAATTACGGTCTTTGTATGACTGTATTGTCTGTTTTGTGTTATTGATCTGCAATGAATGCTGTACGCCGATTTTTAATCGATATCTGATTGTATATAACGTTTACCCTCAATTAATATGTAATTTGTGAGTTCAATGACTCGGGAACATGAAAACATAACAAAGGGGGAGGGGCACATTGAAAATTTAATGACCGTAGTATCATGGGTGTTTTAATAGAACTAGATTATAGGGTAAGAAAATAATCGAAAAAAAAATAACAAATAATAAATACGCTTTTAAAACACCAAGCTAAAAAGTGACGTTTTTTTAATTGAGTGAAAAAGAGTAGTAATAGTACCTCTTCCAGCAGCAAGTGTTGTAAGAGGTGTCTAAGTTATCAGAACCGACAAATGGCGGTATATCCTACTTGCCCACCGCAATAATTATGAGCAACTTTTTCCTGTTCTTAGGAAGGCCAATGTCCTCCAGAAGACATTCATTCGATAACACCTAATAAAAGGGGGGATAAAGGGGGGGGGGATTTAAAGAGGGTGCAAAGTTATTATGCGATCTACAACTTACTATACTAAACACAATGGATTGCGAAATTTGTACAGATGTGTATAGATTGATATGTGATCTTGTGTACACCCTTCTAATACCTAAATAGATATATGTATGTTGAACAATTTAATAAACGTTTGAAGCCGATTTGAATTGGCGGGGAAACGACTCGATCTCATTTTCAAAGGAAACGGATTGAGGCATACGATATTAGATTTATTGGATTGTCAACGAAACGCCGGGAAAAACGTTTTCACATTCCCAGCACTTATTACAAAATTTGTTTTTATTTGAATTTTAAAGGCAGGATAATTTTTATATATATATATATATATATATATATATATATAAAGAGAAATTGACTGACATGTGAACGCCGGGTCAAAACTATGAAAGTTAGAAACTTTAAATTTTGCACAGAGGTATAATGATATAACAAAAGACCATAACGTTAGGAAACACTAAGAAGTAATAGCCCATTTATAGTGAAAAGTTATAGGCTATATAGCATGCTAGGACCAAATAACAGCGGAGAATAAATGATGCTAGGTTTGTTCTACAACTCAACGCGGGTGAAACCGCGGGGCGCTAGTAGTGTTGATATAAATATATTTATTGTTTACTAATGATAAGCCTCATACTACTCAATATTACCTTTTTCTACTGCTAAACAGAAGAGTTCGTATTTATAGAGATAGAAATAATTTATTAGACAAAAAATGATCGATAAATACAATTTGAATACAACTAAACCACGATTTCTTATTTATTAAAATACAGAAAAAGGGTGCAAATAATATACGCATGCTTAATGTTTACAAGTTACCCGCCACAATCTCTCCGTCGATATTGGGGAAGCTTCGCTGCAGTGCATTTGACAGTGGAAAGTAAGTTCTAATGCCGGGACATAAGACGGAGGTCCAGTGCATAGTAGAGAATGCGGCATGGTCACTTGCAACTACTAAAGGTATGAACTTATTTTTTTGGACATATAACTCTTGCACATTTTTACATATATTTTTTATACATTTTAGTGTACAATATACTAGTACTTAAACTAGGCCTAGCCTGTGCTATAAGTTCTAGGTTTAGGATTTATGTTTCCTGGTTTGAAGGGTTAGAGGGGCAGCGAAATTATTGTGTAATAGTTTCAATTCACAAAATTGGCAATACGCTAATGATTTCCTTGTGATATTACGAGCTATCTATGAATCCATGTTTGGCGGCGAATCATTAAAAAAAAATAGAATACTCTTATGCTATTTCATTTATTTATTTATTGAACTTTATTACACAAAATATAACAATATGTACAAATGGCGGACTTAATGCCCGTTGGCATTGTCTTCCAGCCAATCGGTATATCCATCCGAAACAGAGCATCTTAAATGCACAGGGCGGGGATCGGCAGCAGCATCTCCATCACGGTAACACGCTTGCCCAGCGCAGCAACTATGGGCCAAAAACCTCTTTTCTTTGAGAGGTTTATGTTTATCAGTGGACTTTTAATGGTTGGTGTGATAATACAATTTCACCAATGGAAGTTGTGTTTTAAACATCGGATTAGGCTTGTTCCATACCTGCCCGGCCCAGGCTTGCTCCGGTTGAAGTGGGAATTCTTATATTAAGTAGCATATCATGCTATTAATACTTTTATTTAGACTCTATCGCAGATAATTTCCCGAGACCAAACGTGGGATTTATCGATAAGGTTTCAGTTATCCACATACAAAAGTGACTGCGTAAAAGTGGTGTATGAAAATTTTCAGTAGGCATAGTATATCACATGACGAGACTTTTTTTATAAGACCTGGTCGACAAACAAGCATACAGTGTTAGTAAGCGTCAATGCAGCCTACAGACGCTCGTAATATCACAAGGATATCACTAACGCGTTGCCAACTTTGTGACTTGATGATATACAGCTACTCCCACCCTTTATACCGGGACACGGCAATGCGAACACTGCTATTTGGCGGTAGGTATATGTGAGAATGAGGTACCAGTGCATACGTCCGATTGTATGAGGTCGACCTTTTATATGTGATGTTTTTGTTATGGTACGATTTCGCATAAACAATATCGAGATATTTCAAGAAATAAAATCAGTAGACGTTCACCCTTTTGGCTATTGTGTTAAGTGCGTGCTTAATCTGATCGTGTTTTGTATCTCCCCAATGACTTGGCTTTCTTTGAACAAGATTACCTCTTTAACGACACCTGGCATTCGCAACGGAACGAAGTCTACCTTAAGTAATTTGTATTTTAGAATGGTTGAAGATAAAATATCCGATACGTTGCGTATCGCTTGCGGGCGTATGGGTGGGACTCGTCAAGGTCATTGAGGTTATCATATCATGGTAATAAGGCATTTGTGCGTGGATTGTGGCCATACTCTGCCGGCATCCCATTAGACGTAGGTACCCCCCTTTGTAATAGGTATTCTAAAAGGCGACTTGCAGAAATCAATAGATGACGGTTTATCTACTCGAAACAGTGTAGCCGAAATGTAACAGGACGGAGATGGGCAGCATTTTCGTCGTGAATCTACAGTCTGCAATTGCCAACACGCTAAAACAGCGCTTCAATTATGAGCAGATCCCTACTTTTTTGAGGAGGCATATGTCCAGCAGTGGATTTCATGGCTGCTATGATGATGAATGGCCATCATATGGTACATGGACTGAAGGAGATATCAAGAAAATCTGATTACACCAGCTTCGTTCCTAGATCTGATAATCAGACAAGATATAGAACGAAGTTAATAAACACTACTATAATGACGATTAAATCAATAAAAAAAGACCAACACGCGTTTTATTTTGCTTTTTTTCGGATATACAAATGTAAATAATGACTTCTCCCGTTTTATTAAAAATTTATTTAAAAAAAATATATATTAAAGTCCAACAAGGGTAAGACAACGTGACGCTGTGTGTACCTTTGAATATTAAATCTCTTAAGTGTCACAATTTATTATTTTGTAAAATAACGTGCATTAAAACCGGGGGGGAGGGGGAAGGTTTGCTCATAATTGCCACGCTAGGCAAGCGTATTGCCATTGTTCTACTCTACCGTACTGGCTAATATAATATCTCATCTATATTATTATAATATCTATTATATACCAACTTCCATTAAAATTTTACTCAAACCTCTTTAATGTAAATCGGTTAAGTCGTGTAAAAACAACAAACAGTTTTTATTATTTATATTATACTAGGGGTGATCCAAAAGTAATGATAATGAATATTAAAAAACATGATTATACCAAATTTTTTAATTTATTTTTCTACATAGTCTCCTAACAAGTTAATGCATTTAGTCCATCTTTTTTCTAAACCTAAAATTCCCTTTAAAAAAA
>JACJUM010002768.1:2863339-3026980 GCA_020976665.1 Heortia vitessoides
GTCTCAGTTATCAATTAGTGTAACAGAATGGTCTCAGTTATCAATTTGTGTAACAGCCCAATCAAAATAAATACCACAGTTTTAAATATATACTGGATCAAACAAAATAGTGAAATTAAAAAAAAATACCGCACGAGTTTTCGTCTACGAGAGCCTCACTAAATACCAAGTCTGTGGGAACTCCTGTTTTCCGAAGTCCTGAGACTAAGTCGTTCTCTCACCGCTAAACCACCACCGTATAAAGATTATGTCTGTCTATCCGTAAAAGAATTTATAATCACACTAGAAGCATGATCAAAATTTTTGGGATAAAAGCAATCTATGTGTTTTTCTGCCAAATTCCAAAGCAGATGCATCCAGTAGTACCAGAGTAAAATACAAACATCAATACAAGCTTACTAGTTTACGATTTAAGTAGTATATTGCACTATAATAGCCGTGAGGTATTGAGAGAGTAAAATAGTACCTCTCCCTGTTCCAGGTATTGGTTAGAGGCGACTAAGAACCGACAGATGGCGTTGTATCCATCCGAAATATCATAACTTAAAACCTCAAGACAAAAGCATTATGACCTAATAATAAAATCTTATTCAGGTATTTCTATGGTCATTAATAGAGTTATTACAACGACTTGGAACACGATATATTTAACATAGATTATATTTATGTCCAGTGTATTTAATAACGACTATTAAACCTAAAAACTTACTTCTTAAAGGCATAAACGTCAAAAAGTATTATTCATAATCACACTAATATTATAAAGTCGAAACTTTTTGAGTGTGTATGTATGTTACTCTTTCACGCAAATATTACTAAATGGGTTTAAATAAAACTTTTAAGTAATATAGCTCTTATATAAGAGTAACACATAGATTATAATTTATGAAGGTTTGTTCAAAATATAATGACGAGTGTTGTTTGCGTCCCTAACGCCTGCTAAGTTTAATCCGTAAATCTGCTTAACATCATGCTATTATCCACTTATTATTTATTATTGAAAATACCGGCAGAGTAGAATAGTCACTCTGAACCAGGTGTCGTAAGAGGCTACTATGATACCAGAACCGACAGATGGCGGTATATCCATCCGAAACAGTGTAGCTCAAATGCAAAGAGTGGGGATGAGCAGCAGTATCCTCGCCGCGAAAACTGCGCTCTGCTATTGCTAACACGCTTGCTCAGCGTGTCAATTATGGCCAAAATTCCCCTTTCTTGGAGAGGTCTATATCCAGCAGTGGATTCATTATTGGCACGAGAGCGGAAAAAACGCAGTAAACCTGCGGAGCGCAGCTAGTAATAAATAAGTTAGCCTTTAAAAATGCGTTTGCAAACATCCTAATCATTCGGAAAATAATTGATTGAGGACATTTTTAACAGTGCTCAAGACAAAATAAGTCGATGAAATCTCAGGCAAAGCTTAAATAATATGTTAAACCAAAAAATTTGGTTGGTTTGGTTGAAATGACATTGTTAAAAAATTGATATTCCATATCTGGTGACAACGAATAGAATACAAAAAATATTAAAAAAAAACATCAGCAAATTGGAGTGAAGCCAAAGAGTATATTAACTTTAAAAACATGCAACAGTAAAAAAAATCTACAGAAACCACTTCCGCTCCAAACTTTGTCATAGCAACGAATTAAAAATGTATTATTCGTAAAAAGCGAGTCGTTCAGCTTTAAAAGGCTTTTCGTTTCATGTCTCATGAATTCACACGTAAAATATTTACTAGAAGCGACTGGGTGAACTGAATGTGTTTTCTTTGTGTAAATTATTACGGCTCGTAAACGTCGCAAGTGAATAAAAAAAAAATTACTCACACTTCGTTCTGCTCTACTCCATTCATTTTTTTTTGTTATTACACCAAGTCGATAAACAAGCACAGTCCGCAGTAAGTGTCACTGCAGCTTAAAGATGTTATATCACTAGCGCGTTATCAACCTTGGGACTTTAAAATGTTATGTCAAATTCCACTGCGTCTCTTCAAACTGGAATACAGCCATGCAAACACTTATTTGTTGGTAGAAGTAAGTGAGAGTAAGGTTCTAATGCCGACAACCTTTGTATGAGATGTTCCTCGTTATATTTTCGCGCAGAATCTTACTGTTATAGACGACCTACTTATATTTACTTTATACAACACTAGCTAGCATATACCTACTAGAGAAAGTCAGTTTAGTGACAATTCAAATGGTTTGAGATAAACTAAATTAAACATAAAAAGTAATTGTAATACGGTGATATAAGATTCATATTATCATCAGATAGATCCTTAGGACATAGGCCCCCACAAAAAAGGAGAGATTTCGTCTATAATTATCGCGCTGGGTTAGCGTGTTGGCAATCGCAGAGCGTATATTATGTGACGAGGATGCTGTAGCTCATTACCGCCCTGTGCATTTGAGCTACCATGTTTCGGATGGATACACCGCCATCTGTCGGATCCGATGCCTTAGACGCCTCTTACGACATCTGATACAGAGGGAGGTACTATTTTACTCTGACAATACCTCACGGCATTGTATCATATGTTTTCAATTTCATTAAATAAAAAAATAAAAACAAAAATAACACACGAGCATGATGATGATAATAAATCAGAAAGAGGTCACACTTTAATCTGGTCTGCTAGTTCCAGGCAGATTTCAGAATGTTTACTAAGTTGACTGCGGGTTTATTACGTCTACCATCAGAAAAGAGTTCACAATTAATTTATTTGTTTATACGAATTAATCAATTATGAACTAATGTCTATTGCGGTTCAAGCCTTTATTATGTGGAATACACTCCCCCTTGAAGTGAGATCTGGCCAGTCCCTTACTATTTTTACGAGATTGATAAAGGAGCACTATCTGTCACCCTATTTTCCATTCTTTTGTAACTATATCTATATGTATGATTCCCTAGGTACAACTAGTATTTACTTAATCACTTTGTTAAAGCTAAAAATGCTTCGTAACTAAAACTTACCACTGATATCATTGATTTTTAGTTCAAACTAGTTGTCCTTTGCGAGGAATTTTAATATTATAATATTTCAACTATCTGGTTATAATTCTAACCTAAACTAACCTAATTACTGTTTCGATTCCGTTGATGCTTTAAATATTATTTTGTAACTGATATATGATTTGAGCATTAGTCAATTCTAGTATTAAACAAAGCGTACATAAAAACTAGTTCTAACTACGAAAAACTGGTTATAACTGTATCGTTTTACGTTTATGTTTTTAATTTGTGCATGTTTATTAAGTAGTGATTGCATTTAGCGAACAGGTTGCCTCTTGTACTATTTATTCCATGTTCTTTACTTCTTTTTATTGGTGTACAATAAAGAGTAAATTCAATTTGCAGAGCGCATTTGAGCTACACTGTTTCAGATGGGTACACCGCCCTCTGTGTGGGAAGTACTATTTTACTCCGGTAAACAGCTAGTTAAGAGTAAATTATTATTTTTTTAATGTTTCAAAGATGAAGTCGTAATATTTTCATTTGTTTGCGTCTCTATTGTTTTATAAATGTTCCGCCCTGGCTCTTGTTTGTCAGAAACGACAGTGAAACTATATTCTATGGATTATTTTGTTTAAATATAACAACTAAAATGGTGTATTAGGTAAAATGAAGGTATTTTTTAAACGCTACAGATTTGCACTAATACTTGCGTAAAGTACAAGAAAGCTCCAAGTCATTATTAATATTTCAGACCGTTTCAATATTCAATAAGACTAAAATAAAAACTTATGTAATGTTTTGTCAATATCATATGAAAAAACTTCAGTGAAAAGGCGGCACGAGTAAAAATTGTTTCATGTCATATCCAGTGACCCGGGACATCCAGCAGGGATATTGAAATTTCCCGAAGCTCCCTCGTCCCGACGTTTGACGTTCGCTTGTAATTAAAACTGTTGCCTCCATTTTTGGAGTTTATTAGGGCCCATTGACGATCCAACCCTTTTAATTTGACGCTATTGAAATTTTAGACACGGGGCCTGTGACAGAGATCGTTTTATGGTGGTGGCACGACGACTTTGAAATTTCATAAAAGTGTAAATTAGCGGATTTCGCGTGAATGTGCAACTATTTAACGAAATCTATACATGTATATAAAAATAAGATGTCTGTTTATAATTTTAAATTAACTTTCGATTAAATACATATAAAGGTATATACAGTTTTTACATCGCAATACCACTTTTTTTTGTTTCGTCTTTTTGTTTCTTCCAGCTAATGTCTGAAATAGCTGAATCGTTTTAAGGGACTTTCACTTGTAGATAGCTGATGTTAGATGTAAAGCCGCAAGCACATATAATTAGCTTTATTTCTAAAATATTTGTAACAATAAATATATTTTGTAGTTACAAATATATCAGAAATCAGTTTACCCAGCGCGGCAATTATGAACAAAAAACCTCTTTTCTCAGGCTTCTCCAATGTCCAGCAGTGGACTTTCAATAGCTGGTATGATGATGATGACGAAATCATGAAATAACAGATTTTTTCATCTTTAGGTAGCCGTATGTTAAAATTTAACTTACTTGAGGAATCAAAAGGTTTACATTTTTTATACCACAATATTGGCAAAATGGCAAACAACCGGTCGTCTGATGGTCGATAACCGATACTCGTACCCTATAAACGCCGGCATCACCAAGCGTATTGCCAACCCTTCAAAATCTTATCAACACCCTTTCTATACAAAAATACAACTTTGTAAGTTTCATGTAGATAGATTTCCTCATAAAGCTGTAAAAGCGTCATAAATAGACAGACATTATTTTTTTAATATTTAAAATGGAATGGATGGATGCACTAGACTGGAGTTGAAAACACTTCCGACTAGAAAAAATCCGTATGTGAATGTTAGGCACTGAAAATTACCGACAGACAGCCTACACTTGTGGCTATTTTTTCGAAAATAAGTTAATTTAAAAGTCATTACCACCAATCCATTATTTAATCAATGGTCAGAATAAAAACTGTAACGTTATTGTCTTTAAATGTAATCAAACACCCGCAAGATGGTCAGACGATCTGACTATAACTGCAGGATCACGCTGGACACGGGCCGTATACAACCGATCCTATTGCAGATTACTTCGGGAGGCCTATGTCCAGCAGTGGACGTCTTGTGGCTGATATGATGATGTTGATGGTGATTGTTTCTAAAAGTTTTAAATATTAAAATTGATACTAAAACAAATTTTTTAACGGCTTTAAAACGTGGTTTATTTGACTTGTTTACTTTTGTGTTCGACGTTTCTTACGAACGGTTATCGCAAGATAATATATGGAATAATTAATAAACGTACAATAAATATCATATCATCACCAGTCATTAGGAGTTCACTGCTGGACATAGGCCTCCCCAAGGAAGGGGGAATATTGCCAAAAATTGCTGCGATAGGCAAGTGTGTTGGCTATTGCAAAGCGTAACTTCGCGACGGGCATGCTGCTACCCATCACAATCATGTACATCTAAGCTACATAGTTACGGATAGATATCGTTTTGGTACGTTAGTCGCCGTTTACGATACGTGGTATTCTACTTTGCCAGTACTACACTTAAAGTGCACCTGCCTGCCGGTACCTCTTCCACAAGTAATAAATAAGCTTGTAAGAAAAACAAACAGTAAATTTAATTACCTTTTGCTATTTAGTTCTGAGATACATGACCCTAATTTCTCTAATTTCCTTCTTTATCGCGATGAGCCTACACAATTATCATTATGGGCGTTAAGAAGCCATATAGAAGAAAAATTCATTAGACGGAAGGTTTTCTATCTCATTAATGTGTATCCTTAATGCTTTATTTACAGTGATAAGATCTTCGAGACTTCGTTATTTTTAATGTTCTTGGTGATATTTATCATGGTTATTTGTGACAGTAAGTTTTCATTATCAAGACGGCCCGATGGCGAAGATGGTAGTGATCCTATCTTGTGCGCCAGGGGTCGTGGGTTCGATTCCCACCCAGAGCAAATATTTATGTATAATATATTTTTTTTAGTTTAAAATTTTCCGCACAGTCGCGCGTCTAATGTCATTCAATTTTATCTGGTGTAAAAGAAATTATAACCTAAAAACGTCACATTGTCATAATCTGAGAAATTACTCGTTTAAATAAAATACCACTAAAATAGTTGTGATTTGGAACTGACATTGTAAATAATAACATTAAATGTCGTTTCTTTTTTCTTACATACCTGAGTTTCTTTTAAAACTCAATTGTTTTTGATTGACTGTGTCGTCCAAATTATGCATTAGATAACATATTATTATTTATATGATGATATTTCTGTTTGTTCTGTGTCTGGATGTTAAATAAATGTATTTAAGTAGGATATTTGTGATTCTTCAGTTGTCAGCGTTTGTAACATTATTTTTATTATTTTTATTTATAATATCTAATAATAACGCGTTCACTAATAACAAAACTACTCTCTAAACGGCTTTCGATAAGCCTTATTTTGCTGATGGAAGTGATCCTATTATGTGCGCCAAAAACCCACGACGGGTTTGATCCGCACTCAAGATAAATATTTATATAATGATATTTGTGTTTGTTCTGTGTCTAGGTGTTAAATATATGTATTTGTGATTTCTATATCGTCTGATGTCCGTAACATATTAAGTAACTGATCTAAATATGAGGTATATGAGATGTTGTGTAAAAAAAAAACTTGAATGACTTAACGTGAGGATTGTTGACACAAGGTAATCTTAAAGTCGAAGAAACGATATGTAAGAGTTAAATTACCTACGTTTTATAGCCGTTAAAAGAGTTGTTTTAATATGGTGAGTAAAGGTCAGAAGAGTAAGCCTTTACACCACAATATGTATGAGGCGCCATCTATCGGTTCCAGAAACCGGTAAACGTATTAAAAATAGCACCATCTACCGGTTTTAGTACCTCTATTATGATGTTTAAATATACACCTATAGTCTATACCGTTATATACTCCTATGCTATTTATATAAGTATATATTGAGAGCCGTGAGGTACCGGCAGAGAGAACAGTACTGCGACTAAGGTACCAGAGCCGACAGATGGCGGTGTATCCACCCGAGACAGAGTGAGGATGGGCAGGCAGCATCCCCGTCACGAAAGCTGCACTCTGTGATTGCCAACACGTTTGCCCAGCGAGGCAATTATGGGTGAAAATCCAAAAAAAAGTGACTTCTAATAGCTGGTATGATGGTGAAGTATATGTTAAAGATATATACTCATATAAACGTTTCGATTTTACCAACAATAGGCATATTGGCTCCAGGAAGGGTTCGATAAGTCTAATATCTGTGACATACAGAGATTCGAACAAATTTAATTTCTACCCAAGGGGCGAGTAGATGTGTTAGTAACATTCTCTTTTAGGAATATAATTAAAAAAGGGGAATCCAATTGTGGTGTTAAGGATTCGTTTATTTTTGTCAATGGGATCACACACAAATAAGAAATATATTATTCTAAAATGATGCAGCCTTTATCTAGGTTGTGGTATATTTAAAATACTAAAATAAATATATAATACTCGAAAACATAACAAATATTCATAACATAAAAGTTTGTTATGGGTAGAGATTGAACCCACGACATTTGGCGCAAAAATAGGAATACTGAATGCGTTATCGGACCCATTAAGCATTATCAAACAATAGCTACTTACTGGTCGTTGTTATCTAAAAGTGAATCCCTTATAAATAAATTTGATGAATTTGTGGTGAAAACTTTTTTGACCAGGGGAATCTTTTCAAAAGATCTTATCGCAGTTATCTAAGACGTATTCTAGTCTCTTCACGTAACCTTCCAGGGATAGCCGAGAGGTTTACCGCAATAAGCCCTCCGCGTGCGCCGTCTACCGAAACCGTGACAGACGCTTTGATTTAAGGAGCGAGCAGTTTCGGTTTCCAGAAAGATCTTGACATTCCTTTTAAATGTATGTTTTCATGTAGTATTCACAAATATCAATTGTTTTTGCTTGAGTATACTATTGAATATGTTCATTCGTTGAGAGTGATGACATCGTGTGTTACATTTATAATTTCTTCGTGACAAAATCCATTACATCCTCTACTTCGTGATCATTATCATAGCACCAATAAAGCGTCCTCTACTGAACATAGCCTCTCCCAATAAAAGATTATGGTAATCCCGATACCAGCAGTGACGGACGCCACACACTGGAGAATCACAAATATATATGTATATGTTAAATATATTTACATATTAAATTATTTATTTTATTTTTTATTTATTTAACTTTATTGCACAAAATGTTACAAAATGTACAAATGGCGGACTTAATGCCAGATGGCATTATCTCTCAGTCAACCATTACACAAAACAGAAAAAAAATATATATATATAGTGGTGCAGGCAATATATATAAAAATAAATAAACGTGGCATACATATTTGTATAAATATACGTATAAAAAATATATATGTATATATATACATAAAATAATGTACATCAGAAATAGGGTTATTAAGTCAGAGAAGCAGCATCAGTAAATAAAGTACGGAGACAGCGTTTCAGGATAAATTTGTTTGGGGATTGCTTAATATTCAACGGAAGCTCGTTCCAGAGTCGTATAGCAGTTATAATTATATATATATACATCTAATATTAGTAACACAAGTGCTTTAAGCGACTTATTATAGAGTCAGGTCGTTGTGTAAAATTATTATTATTGTTATTAGAAATATGATGTGTGCAATAAATATGATTTTTAAAATATTTCATAAAAAACCTACAAGTTCTACTATAATAAAATTACAACCTTGACCAAAAACCGTATTTTCTTACTTTGGTAAACCGTTTCTCTCGGGATGATTTGGGAAGTGTAATTTTCATACGAATTCGGATGAGGGTTGGACTTAAAATATTATCAGCTGTAACCCGACGGGTAGCCTCGTTTGCCAGATTTAAGGTTAAAACTAACACCACAAACGTGAACCTTATCCCGCGAAATTAAAGGCCATTTTCGAATAAAACTGAATGTGCCTATATATATTCAGAGGCGTTCATGTACTCTTATATGATATTTAAGGTAATTTATAGAGATTCCTTTTCAATTAAACGAATATAGCATGTTAAAATAAGAATCCTCTTTATAATGTGTAAGTTACTTGCTAATAAATGTAATCTAGTAAATAGAAAAATCATTATCATTTCAGCCATAGAACATCCACTGGGCATGGGCCTACCCAAGTGATTCCCTTTATTTGTAATGCACTTGTAATTGCTTTGCTGGGAAGTCGTAGTAGTAGGTAGTAACAGAGCGACACTTTACAATGGGAATGGTGCAGGCATCCCCGCCATGTTTTATTTTTTTTTATTTATTTAACTTTATTGCACAAAATGTTACAAAATGTACAAATGGCGGACTTAATGCCAGATGGCATTATCTCCCAGTCAACCATTACACAAAACTAAAAAATATATATATATATATATATAGTGGTGCAGGCAATATATATACAAAATAAATAAACGTGGCATACATATTTGTATAGGGTTAGGGGTATTTGTTTGGGGATTGCTTAATATTCAACGGAAGCTCGTTCCAGAGTCGTATAGCTGACACTGTAAAAGAGTTTGTCAAAAAACTAGAGTGATGAGAAGGAGTTAAGAGCGAAAGAGTATTAGAAGAACGGAGATTACGTTCGTGAGAGGAAGATAGGAATTGGAATTGAAATCATGTTGCATTTGATCTAGACGAATATGTATGCAGTGTAGAATAGTACCTTCCTCTGTACCAGGTTTCGTAAGAGGCAACTGAGGTATCGGAACCAACAGATGGCAGTAGATCCATCCGAAACAGTGTAGCTCAAATGCTGAGTGTTGGCAGCAGCTTCTCCGGCGCGAAAGCGGTGTCCTGCGATTGCCAACACGCTTGCGCAGCGCGGCAAATATGGGCTAAATTCCTCTTACTTGGGGAGGCCTATATTTAGCAGTGGACTTCCAATGGCTGATATGATGAATAAATATACAGTCTGAAGATATATCATAAAATAATTTCAATGGGCCCGAGTGCGCAGATGGTAGTGATTCTATCTTGAGCACCAAAGGTTGTTGGCAATGTATAAGATGTTGTGAGAATTTATTAATAACGTCGTAAAATTAGAATCTTTGTGTTCAAAACTGGTTAACTTCACAGTGCTATTTGCCACTCGTTTTTGGACCTGCAAAAATGTGCGTTACATTTTCGTTTATCGTAAATAATATTTTCTACCTCGATTATGTGTATATTAATAAATGAATAAATAGAAACAAACCTCATTGCTTCGACCGATAAATAAAAGGCCATTTTTTCCATCAAAAATAGAATGCAGCTGGTACTACATTCAAAGACTAAGGACCGCACCGACACAGACCGGGAAACAAAGGGCCCAAATTGAGTCTCTATGGGAAAAACAGGCCCTTCCGTCTGAACGGCCCTTGTACATAACGAGGGCTGTACACTTGAGGACAAATAAAGGTACGAGCTTTATTTACAAAAATGTTTAATTTCCAATCTAACTGTAAATTCAATTATATTATTAAATATGGCATCCGATGAACTAGCTTAATTGACGATACAGTTAAACAAAAAATTCTTTGTTATTCGGTTAAATTTAAGATCAGTACTACACTTTGAAACCAGATAAATTAAATAACAACTGTAGTAAAGTGTTTAGACACAATACGATAATTTCGTATGTTGCGTAAAGAACTAAGCTTATATATATATATATGTAAGTACTATACTTTATTCAAGTAGGCCAAGCAATTTTGAATCGTCAATAAAATAATAATAAAAAAGGAATGATAACAAAATTAACATTTCCAATAAGGAACTGATTATATGCAAAATTACAGATAATACAGACGACCTTGATGACTTACGATATCACAAAAGTCATCTTACACATAGGTGATTTAATTAGGCCTACCTTAAACTAGCCTGCCGGCATGAGATGAGTATTAAGACCAAAATTACTGCAGGTTCATTATGTGTCCCACCAGAATGGAACCTGCAAGATAAACTGGTGGTAATCAAGGTTCCACCAACACCACCTATGTAGTAGTTGACCCTAATGAAACGTTGGAGCAGCGCTAAGGCTGCATGGGATTGGATTGCTTTAACCACAAGCTTTAAGACAATGATTTGTTAGCGCCATTATATTATATATATATTGAAAGATTACTTAGGAAGGCCTATGTCTAGTAGTGGACCTCTTGTGGCTGATAAGATGATATATATATATAAATAACTCTTGGGTCTCAGTATTGGTTCCTGTATGGCCCTGAAACGCCTTGACCGGTTTAAAAGATGAGAAAGAATTAATGTATATTTTCGGTAAATATGAGAAGAGGTTTTTAACATTTTCTTGGTCTTTCTTTTCTTTCTTTTTGGTCTACCTAAAAACAAAAATGATTTTTTCATTTAATATAATTTTTTTTTATATCTTTTATATAATGGCATTGAAACACATACAATCTTAAATTATCATTCATCTACCACCAACCACTATCTTTAAAAGAAAATAAGTAATTAAATTTGATATGGCAATACAACGTTTGCAATTTAGCTGTCATTGATTAACATCACACCATTGTTGATCCAGTTGAGAATTTGAGATATCGAGAGATTAATAGAATGACATCATGGAATTATATTCCTTGCGACAACTCTACGAGCGTCTATAGGCTACAATGATATAGCCATCACGTGGACTAGCGGGCGTGCCAACTTCTACAGATATAAATCAACAGTACGTACTAGATTTGCATGTCGGATTATATAGAGAGACGGACTAGACTGTAGCTGGATTATCTCAAGTCTATTGTCATTGAGTGATTAGTTTCTATTATCTATCATTATACTTACTAATATTATAAAATCAGTTTTTTTAAATATTTAGTTTATTAAATATTAGTTGTTCCCGCGACTTTCTTTGTGCACCATACATTTTTACTTTGACTTATATAAACTTTGAATGTTATATTTATTTATGTATACAAATCAATAGCCTAAATAATAAGTTCCAAGTTAATAGCTTTAACAATAGCGATACTTACGTACAACTTTTCATCCCCCATTTTGACCTCCTACAACTATTATATCAAATGAAAAAGTAGCCTATGCCTATTCCTAAAGTTTTAGGCTATCTGTGTATAAAATTTCATTTAAATCGGTTAAGTATTTTAGGCGTTATTGCGTAGCAGACAGACAGACAGAGTTACTTTCGGATATATAATATTTGTAAGGATAATAGATAGATAAGTGCATGTGTGAATGTTATTATTTTACACTGAAATGGATGAATTAAATTTGGCATTAAGATTATTTATAGTTTGGAATAATAAATAAGCTACTTTCTATCGCAAAACATGTTTCTATAGACGGCTCTGTTAGGGAGTGACGTAGATGTTTTCTGGAAATAACAAGAGTACTTCAGCCTGTGCCAATTTTTTTTTCGATCTCCTTTGGCGATTCCGGTGTGAAAGAGTAACAATCATACATCTGTACATCTACAAACACATCCAAAAATGTATACATGCCCGCATGCACACATGCAAATATGCTAACATGCACAAATGCTAACACGCACACATCAATTCCTTTATACAAACTTTCGCGTTTATATTATTATTTTGGAAGCAACAATTTAATATTAATCAATATAGAGATAAGAATCGTTCAGTAACAAGCGTTACAAAGTCGTCGCAATATTTTTTGATCTACACCACCGGGAAGTAGGTATACATCTCTACGTCGTCATCTCTCTCTCTCTCTCTAAAGGGGATACTTTTGGTAATTAACTTCGTTTCGGTCCCCGGGGAGCTGACTGACGTTAAAGTTATGATCGATTGCATGAATTTCGGAATTTTATTGAACCGCTGGGTTTTATGGGCGCGAAATGATTTCGAGGTACGGCCACGTTGGACGATTGGAAAATATCTTCAATGTTAATTGGATGCCGGCGATCTTTTTTGGAAGGTGATACTAGGACTGTATACTTGGTTAATTGTAAAACTCTAATATCCTCGGTGGACGGAGTTACGGTTATTAACAATACTTTGAAATGGAATAATTTTTGCGCTGGCATAATGTGTTTGCAATCGCAAAGAGCAGCTTTCGTGACGGGGATGCTGCTGCCCATTCCCACCCTGTGCATTTGAGCTATACTGTTTCAAATGGATATACTGCCATCTGTCGGTTTTGGTACATTCGGCGCCTCTTACGACACCTAGTACAGGAGGAGGTACTACTCTAATCTGCCAGTACGTTATAGCCAACATTCCCCCTTTCTTGGGGAGGCCTATATCCAGCCGTGGACTTTTAATGGCTGGTATAATGAATGCAATTAAACCTTAAAATAATGCGTCTATAACTGTAAAATAAAACGGTTCTTATTTTATGTGCACAGTTTAATTGCACCGCACTGCCCACTCGCTTGTTAAGGTATACACTTGTAAAGTGACAATTTGCGAAGAAGCAAACGTGGAAGCGAAACTGCCGGGAAACTAGCGAGAAAAAAGGGAACAAGGAGCGGTGTTAAGTAAGATTACTTTCTGGGAGGCCTGTGGGTAAATAGTGGCCTTTCAATTTATCGAAATTGGGTCGGGATAGACCAGAGTGAGATAGGCTACGTGTGTGAAAGGTGAAACTATATTCTATCTTAGGAACACTAGAATGCTTACATGAAACACTTACGTTTTTCTTTAAGCAGACGAGAGGGGCCCCCTGGCGCAGATGGTAGTGATCCTGTCTTATGCGCCAAAGGTCGTGGGTTCGATCCTCACCCAGGACAAATATTGATAAGATGGTATTAACGATTGGGTGTTAAATACATATATGTATTAAAGTATATTTGTGATTCTTCTATTGTCTGATATCAGGTCAATGTATGAAATGTAGTAGAATTATTTATTTATTTATTTGTATGCATACGAGTGCATTTTGTTTTTTTAAAATTGTAGAGCTTTTTTAGAAGTAAGAGAGGATGTTGTTACAACAATAGAGGGATGTTTAGATAGTTTGAATATGTATAAAGGATGGATGAAAGCAGAATGCCTGCTCAAATATATAGAGCGAAAGTGAAAGAGTTGGTAAAGGGCAAGCTATATGGGTGGACGAACAAACCGTAACCAGGTAGAAGAGGTATTGAAGAGAGGGAATTAGCAATAGCCAGTGTAGTGATGTGTCCCGACTAGGGAGCATCTTCTGTGAATTCGGGATGGTATCTCTAGACCTATGACAATTGTGTAGAGTACCTCTTCTTGTACTAGGTGTTGATAAAGGTGATGAAGATACCGGAACCGATAGATGGCAGTATATTCACTCAAATAGCGTTACCCAAATTCAATAGAGCGTGGATGAGCAGTGGTATCCCGGTCGTGAAGCTACGCCCTGCGATTGCTACGCCTGTCTGGCACGGCAAATATATGAAAAAATTCCGCTTTCTTGGGGAGGCCGGTGTCCAGGATTGGACTTTCAATGGATGATGCGTGGCACCGAGCCAGCATGTACCAAGAATTCATTCACTTTGAATTTAAACAAACATTAAAATTAGTACTCAACCGAATATTCTTTATGTTTTGAGTTAATCACAGCGAGCAATCAGTGGAGATTTCCTTAATTATGCACGAAAATTAACCAAGCGTTTATATATTACCACAAAGCAATATACAAGTGCCATCACGAACAAGAATTCTAGCAAGATTTTAAGCGAGCAATTACAAAACAAGCGCGAGCGAAGCCCCCAATGAAATCGGGTTTACCTGTAATTATAATTCGCCACGAAATATGTTTAATTACCCTGACAATTTTACCTTTAACTGAAACTCGTTCATAAATTTCACTTACGCAAATATTGTGTTATGTATAATAATTAATAAGTTATTGCTGTGAGAAGTATCTGACCCGTAAACGTGTGTTGATATGATTTGTAGAAGCTACAATAGCATACAGTTTTATTACTTTTAGTTAAAGTTAACGAGGATAATTGCCCCTGCAAGAATAGCAGCAACGCAGATCATAGCTTTGTGACTTAGATGGCTGCTTCATTCCAACCCCAAGCCTCGAGCTATATTGGTTTCGGATAGATCTGCTATCTGTCTTTTCCGACACCTTAGTCACCTCTAACGATATCTGGTATAAAGGAGTATATACTATATATATGAATTAAATAATGTAGAATAGTACCTCCCCCTGTACCAGGTGTCGTAAAAGGGAATAAGGTACCAAAACCGACAGTTGGTGGTATATCCATCGGATACAAAGTCGCTCAAATGCAAAAGGTGGGAGTTGGCAGCATTATCTCTGTCGCGAAAACTGCGATCTACGATTGGCAACACGCTGGCCTAGCACGGCAATTACGGGCAATATTCACCCTTTTTTGGTGAAGCCTATGTCCAACAGTGGACTTCCAATGGCCTATATGATGATGAATAAAGTCCGTACATTTGGCCGCCTATGTTTTCTACTAAAGCTGTTATAAAATGAAAATTGTATTACCAGAGATATATTTCGTGATGTAGCTCTGGTGGGTTTTACAAAACGTACCTTCTAACGTATCGTAAAAGCGTATTTATTAAACTTGGCCCGTACAGCAACATTATTAGAGGTTATGTAGTTTATGGACGCTAAAATGTTTAATTACTTGCGTCATTCTGAGGATTACTGAGTTCAGGGGATAGGATGCATGTGTAGATAAAAATAGGGATTATTCGTTTTATCGCCAAGTTTTGTTACTTTGATGACTTAATTTCAATGTTTTTATAATATACTAGCTGTGCCCGCGACTTCGTCCGCGTGGAATAGTTTTTTTGGGTACCACACCTCTTTATCTTAACTTATATAAACTTTGAATGTCATATTTATTTATATCGAATGAATGGCCTGAAAAATAAGTTTCACGTTTCTAGCTCTAAAAATAGCGATTCTTCCATACAACTTTTCATCCCTCTTTTCAACCCCTTACAATCATTATTTCGAATTAAAAACGACTATGTCCTTTCTCAGGGTGTAAAGATTGTCTGTGCCAAATCTCATCAAAATCGGTTGGGAGGTTGAGCGGAAAAGCGTAACAGACAGACAGACGGACAGAGTTAGTTTCACATTTATAATATTAGATATATTAGATAAGTAAGGTTAACGAATATATTTGAAATAAATTGCAAATAGTGAGAAACATTTTAATATCCTCAGGAGTTTGGTTTGAACGTGTCTTCCAAGTATGTCCTTATTTGATAATTATCGCTTGGATAGAAACTTTTCAGTAGTGTACTAGTAAGAACTTTATAGCCACCTTATATGTAAGTTAATATATTAAAGTATATATATATATATATATATATATATATATATATATATATATATATGTATATATATATATATATGTATATATATATATATAAAGATAGGGAACACAAGTAAGTTAGACTATAAGCTTTCATCATATATACATTCAGACATATAAGCATTCAGATGTCGTAAGAGACGACTAAGGTACCAGAACTGACAGATGGCGGTCCATCCGAAACAATGCAGTTCAAATGCACAGAGTAGGGATGGGCAGCAGCATCCTTGTCGTGAAAGCTGCGCTCTGCGATTACCTACACGCTTGCCCAGCGCGGTAATTATGAGCAAATTTCCCCCTTTATTGGGATCTATGTCCAACAGTGAAGTGTCGATGGCTGATATGATGGTTTCGTTTCACCTCAGTGGTATTATACCACTAAGGTGACAAATAAGCGGGCGTTTGACATGAGCTGTTCACAATACTACTGCCCATCACCAACTTGTTATATTTGAGCTGCTCACTTCGGCTACTCCATCTATCAGTGACCATACCTCAGTCGTTTTCTATTACACTGGTACAGGGGGAGATACAATTCCACTCTGCTGATATTAATATTGAACGATCATTAAATATAGACAAGTATATAGTACAAATGCAACTCTGTCCCCTAGAACATGAAGCCCGGGCCACAACGGTCGCCGCAGTATTAAACTTTGGCAATTATTAAGTCGCCAGAGGTATTCAAGTTAAGCTATAAGCTATATCCGAGAGATATTTTACGCCGGCAGTTATAATGAGCGAGAATCGGCGTTTTAACGAGTTGTGTTGTTTTATAGGCGGTTAGGTATTTTTCATAGCCTTTAAACTCAAACTTGAAATATACTTTAATCAAATGCGACCATTAAATGTTTTAAATTGTAATATTTTTAATAAACGAAGACAATAATATTTCTTAAATATGAAGAACCAGAGTCGACGGGCTTTTTGGCGTATTTAGTAGTGTTTCTTTCTCATTCGCCAAGGGTCGTAAGTTCCATTGACCTGACTCTGAGATAAGTTAATTAAAGCACTTGTGTTCTAGATATCGAATAGCAGAGGAGACACTAATGAAATATTTAAATATATATTTTACACCCAGGCACAGAACAAACATATTTGTGATAAATGTTTATCCTGGGTAGAAATCGCACCTTTGCTCCTTGGCGCATAAAATAGAAATACCGAAAGTATTGTCAGGTAAAGTAGAATTGATAATCAAGATTTTGCAAAGTTTTTTGTACACTTAACTCTAGTTGATCATCAAATTCCAAATTGAAACATGAGATAGACCTTATACAAATGTAATTTGCCATAGTACCTTCATCATTATATCAGCTATTGGAAGTCCACTGCTGGACAAAGCGTCTCCAAGAAAGGAGTTTTTTTGCCCATAATTGCTTAGCAAGCGTGTTGGCAATCGCAGAGTGCAGCTTCCGCGACGGTTAGTTTAACAAAAATGCATTTGTATAACCCTAAATGTAATAACACAAGAGTGTTAAACTTCAAAAAACTAAATTGGCACCTTATTCAACAAGTTTACGATTCAAAATCGCGAGAATTCTAAATGCGCTAACGCTGAAACCATAGTAGCTTTTATAAATGGCGCGGCGAAAAACAGGCGCAAACTGAGAAATAATGCACCGCGTGAAATTAAATGGGCTCCGTGATTTTGTTTCATAAAAGTTTTCATAATGCACGGTACTGGCAAACTATATCACATAGAAGTTGTTCTGTGCTAGTTGTTTTGCTTTTGTGGCGATGTGCGGTGCGGCTGTTTTGTCAAAATAATAATAATAATAATAATAAATTCCCACAACATCTCATACATTGACCTGACTCCGTGGTAAGTCGCTTAAAGCACTTGTGTTACGGACGCCAGACAACAGAGGAATCACAAATATACTACTTAAATACATATATTTTACACCCATACACAGAGCAAACACAAATATCATCATTTAAATATTTGCTCTGGGTGGGAATCGAACCCACGACCCCTGGTGCACAAGACAGGATCACTACCATCTGCGCCATCGGGCCCGTCAAAATTCAGTCGTTATTTCTAAATCTACGTATATAAAAAGGAAGTCTGACTGACTGACTCACGTCAGTTACTAATTTTACTAACGTAACGCAGAGCCTAAACTATAAGGGTTGGGAACTTGAAATTTTGCATGGAGCTTCCTTTTATAACGTAGAGTAGGACTAATGAAGAATTTAACCCCTAAAGGTGTAAAACGGGGGTGCAAAGTTAGTATGGAACATTGCTGTATTGTAGTTATTCGGATGAAATTTAGTTTAAAGGTTCTTCACTGAACATCATGAAACACGTGTAAAATATTTTTTTTATAACAACTATTCCTTAAGAGGATGAAAGTAAGTTAGTAGAAGTAAAGTTGGTATAAAAAATTGACTTATTAACGGGGGTGAAACCGCGAGGCGCTGCAAGTTATATATATTTTAAAATGACAGGTCGAGAGTTGCTCTAAAGCAGATATTGACTTCCATATTTATAAAACGAACTGAAATAAAGTCTTTGTAGTTTTGTGATAGGCTGTATATTACCGACGATGGACAATGGAAAAGCACCTCCCCCTGTGCTGTAATCATTTAAATATAGCTAGATTCGAATAAGAACTGTCAACATGTTTTTTTAAAGCTTTATATCTTAATTTTATGTTTATTTTTGTATTTAATTATACTTTATAGGTGTAATGTACTTGTGTGACGCTACAATATTTTCATCTGTCATTATAATCAAGCTTCATATAAATAACAACAGATATTGTAAGAGGCAACTAATGACGGTATATATTGGAATGACTAATGACCCCAAATATTGTAGCTGTTAAATGAGCAGCGACTCTTTCGTCGTGAACTCGACGATTGCCACCAATTAGGGCACAATTCACTATTTTCAGAAAGGCATATGTCCTGCAACGGACTTATATAAAAAACCTTGCAAATCAAACAGATTTTAGTGATTTAGATGATTTTATTGATTTCAGTGATTTCTGTGATTACAGTGATTATAAAAATTGTCCTAATTTATCAAAAACATTCACAATCTCCTTAGAGCGAGTATTCCTATTCATAAATTCCTCACTGTCCATCTCAAATATCTATATCAATTCCGAGACCTTTGGAATGATGTTCATCTATTGAACAATGCAGAATGAATAGTCTGAAATATTGCCTCTATCTTACAGTAATAGTTACTATAAGAGGGACTCGAAAGTTTATGAATGTGAACTATTCAAGTTTTCAGTTAAATCAAGTAAAGGTTTAAATGAATATTATTATATAAAAAATTGCAAAACGCTCTGCTGTTTAACCCATTTTATATCCATAAGATTACGCAATATACTATAACTTTTGTTAATTGTTGATCATGTTTTTTTTAGTAAAAACGTTATTAAAATCAGTCCAGTAACTGTTGAATTTATTTATTATAAATGTGTGGATATCGGTGTGATATATCGATGTGGTGTCGTATAATATTCAAGCTCTGTTCTTGTATTCGGACCGTCAGATATAACACAGAAAACAGAAAGGTAGGTATAACAACATCAAGACACTACTACATAACAGCACTTCGATATACCAATATTCAATATGGTACCGCTGAAGAGATTCAAGAAGAACGCACGTGTCGACCGAATCAAAATCTTTCTCAATTTTGTCTATATTAGGGACCCGGTCTTTTGAGACTTGCATGGGGCTGGAATCAACTCGTTGTGCTTTTCGTACCATTTATTATGTTTTATAGTGGGTATATCTACCAAGTGCTGTCTCTGATTGCATTTACCCAAAGACGCCCGGAAAATGCAAGAGCAATAGCAAAATAGGGAGAACTAAGTAATATTAATCCAAGATATCGGGTGGGATGTTTGATGGACTGGTGGTGTTGGCTATTGATTGGGATTATGGACGTCTACCACGCTAAATGCATCAACATAGTAGCCGTAAAACGTTCACTGATAAACATAGGCCTCCCAAAGAAAGGAAGAATTGGCCCATAATTGACGCACTAGACAAACATGGTGGCAAAGTAGCTTCGGGTCGGGAATACTGTCACCCATTCCCACCTTGTTAGATTTGAGCTACATTGCCTCAGGTGGATATGTCGCCACCCGATGGTTGCGGTACCTTAGTCGTCGGTTACGACACCTGGTACAGGGGGAGGTATTAGTCTTCTTAGCCGGTACAACACGGCAAACAGCAATATGGCCGTAAGCCACTCAGGATGTTGAGTTTGTTGCCATCTCACCAACTCGCGCCTTACACATATTTCACTTCCACCCTGCAAGAATATACATCAAACAGTCAGATTGGGTCTGACTAACGGAGCTGAATCAGATGTAAAAACCCTTCGGCTACCACTAGGATCCACTCCAGCCGGTCAGTAAAGTCAAGCTGGACAGAGGAACTCAAACCTGCAGTGTCAAAGGCATGTCTGTGTTTCGTTACATTTTGCATTCATTAATACCAGTACGAGGCACTGGGCAGACGTGGTGGCAGTCGCAGAGCGTAGCTTCAAAACGGGTGTTCTACTATTCCATCTATCGATCTGTATATTTCATATGAGTTAGATCTTATCTTATACAAAAGGTGGTCTGCATTGGTACATGGTATATGTATGTATATATATATATATATATATATATATACCAGCACAACCCGCAACTTTTCTGCGTGGAATAGTGACTTTGGACGGTATAGAAGCTTTCCTCGATACATGGACTATCCAACACTGGAGTTTTTCAAATCGGATTAGTCGGTTTAAACAAACAAAGAAACTCTTCAGCCTTATAATATTATTAGTATTATATATATATATATTACGATCATTTTTCTTATGGTTGACTTTGTCGTTTTATTGACAGGGCTACTAGATGTCACGACTGACGGCTGTGACATTTTATGGAAATATTTGTGTTGTGATATTTTTGGAGAAATATTGTGATATTTTTCGCATCACTAGGATTAATTTGGATTTAATTGTAAAAAGACCAGAAGTAAAGGCTTTAAATGTTGTTTCTTTTACTATTACAGGTATAGTAATATTTTATTGAATATAAAAACTTCATGTAATTGTTTGAATGTAAAGAAAATGCATTTTGTAAATATATTTTTCACTATTACAGAGAAACGCAATCACGTCTTTATTTTATTTATCCTAATTATTTAAATAATATCATTATGTAATGATATGAATAATAAGTAAAGAGTTGTTGGTAAACAACAAAAGTGTATGCTGTCAAACGAAATTCATTATTCCGTCGTAGAACAAACGGGCGGAAATGTAGCGGAAATTGAAAACGCTCCAATACTGCGAGAGACGATGCTTTTTACCCATTTTTAATGTTAATAGTGGCCGACGGAAATTGCGAGCCGTGTGTGGCATATAGTGTGAAATTGGAAATAAGCACTCGGCGGAGAAAAGACAATGTCACTGGTTGGGCAACCCCCCACTTATCACCCTTCGAGCTATTGTGAAAGTATAACCGACATAAAGAAGTAGAGCTTAGTGAAAAGAAAACGTGATTGAATGCACAGCTTTCTACATTTTATAGAAGAAAAATCACGAGTTCGTTGAATACGAGTGTGCTTTAAATTCAGCGAGGATGCACTGATTCCAACTTTCACGCCTTCCCTGTCGCATTTGATCTACCCTGTATTAGGTGGTCGCTTGTTCCGACAATTGGTGTTTATAATATTTCCTAACATTTCCGTGTTCACTATTCATAATAATAGGCTTTAATACGCGATTTATTTTTCTGTTCGTCGTTTCGGTTACCTTTCAGCAACCGTTCTCAAAGCTAAACTTGAAAAAAATATTTTTATGACCTGATGTTTATTTTTCAATTTATTGCTAGATTTTTATTTATATAGAACAGAAAGGTTGGTATAGGACGACTTAGATGGACATGTCTTAACCAGGTATAAGAAATATTGAAGAAGTGCCAGTTCAGAAGTGCCAAGAATAAACGAGCGTGTATGAAATGACTAATGCACGTAAGGGAAGCGAGAGGGTATGCCAAGATCGTAACAGGTGGAGATCCATAGTCTCTGCCTACCACGATGGGACACAGGCGTGATGTATCTATGTATGTAGAAATAAAATATTGGCAATTATATCCATACACTATTACGTAATATGAGAGAAATCGTTGTCTTCATAAAGAAACAAGACAATATAATGTTTACAGAAATATTATTCTGCAAAATTCAGTATGGTAGTGTGTCAGAATAAAACACGACTATATAAGAACGTTCACTAACGATCTTTCCTGATTGTTCACCAGTAACGAGACCCTTGTACTAAGCCTTTGTATGGCATTGAACTGACATTTTTTACTTAATGAGATTCGTACGCACGCTGCATGCTGACGAAGTAATGCGAGTGATTCCAGTCAGCTAAAATTCCATGGGTTTTGTTACATACTAGTACCGTTTAGCGGTTTTATTCGCATAATCCCCCTTTCCGTGACACAATGGGGATAAAGTATGTTACCTATGTCACTTGCTGATAATGTAATTTTCTATTCATGCAAGGTACCGGAAAAGTAGAATAGAACCTCCCATTGCATCAGGTGTTATAAGATGCAACTAAGGTACCAGAACTGATAGATGGCGGTATACCCACCCCACACAGTGCAGCTCAAATGCAGAGGGCGGCGATGGGCAGCAGCATCCCTGTTGCGATATCTGCATTCTGCGATTGCCAACACGCTTACCCAGCGCGGCAATTTTGGGCACTTATAGACCTTCTTTCCTGGAGAGGCTTATGTCCAGCAGTGAACTTCCAATGGCTGGTATGATGATAAAGAATTTTTGAAATGAGTTCAGTAATTTCTGAATTTATTTTTACGAACGTTCAAAAATACATGCTCGTAACATACTTATTTTATATAGTTTTTATTTCACCTATCTTGTCTCTTTAAAAAATATATCATGCCCATTTTTGTTGTCAAAAAAGTAGTTTTATAAAAGTGAAAGATTTTTTTAAATATGTCCAGTAGATTTTGTGTTCAGCCAATACAAACAATCAAATTTTTCATCTTTATAATACTAGTATAGAAATCAGTTAAAACTGAAAAACGTCTGTTGACCTAGTGAGGCTTTTTATTTTGTCAGATAAAAATACAAAGCGTTTGTACATACAGATAACATATACTTACGTTTACATTATTTATGATTAATAACGGTACTAGATGGCGCTACAGGTATTCATTATTTTCATATCAGTATTTAAAAAAACCATTAGCGATCTGACCTCATCCAGGTATATAATGACAGTCCGTAGTGATACTATCTTGTACGCCAAGTGTCCGTGCTTCGATTCCCGCCCAGTACAAATATTTGTATAATGATATTTGAATTTGTTCTGTGTCTGGGTGTTAAATATTTGGTACAGCCTACCCTACCGGAACTTCACGGTACATTTGTTCTTTTTTCGATTAACAATAAATTAAAATGCGCCGTACCATAAATTCCGCTTCGAAAATAATACTTAAGCACACCGATAATTAGTGTTTTTTAAGTTTAAGTAATTTCGAGGTATTCTTATATAATAAGTTATTATTAATACAAGTTTCAAAATGTTAGTCAATATTCTCTCGCCCACATGTCTTAGTTTACCCGATTTCATATAATACTCCCGTTATACTTCGGGCAGTTGTTTGCGCACAAAGATTAATGTTTGCACTGGACAGTTGTTAAGGCTCTTTTGCACCAATGAAAAATTTTACTCACAATATTATCATCCGAAATAGGAGGTTTTTTTCAATAATTGCCGCGCTTGACAAGTGTGTTGGCGATCACAGAGCGCAGCTTTTGAGACGGAGATGCTGCTGCCCATCCCCGCTCTGCACATTTGAGCTGCACTGTTTCGGATGTATACAGTCGCCATCAGTCGGTTCTGGTGCAACGCAAGGTACTATTCTACTCTGCCGGTACCTCAAAATATATAATGCATTATTGTGTACCATACACCATACTGATATAAATATACTTCTTGTACATTTATAATATAAACTCGCAGCAAATTGATTTTAAATAAGTAAAATTACTGTACCGGTAGAGTAGTAATACCTCCCCCTGCACCAGGTGTCGCAGAATGTGACTGAGTTACCAGAACCGATAGGTGCCGTTATATCCACCAGAAATACTGATATGAAATACCACAGTGTGAGAAATGGGCAGCAGCATTCAAGTCACAAAGCTACGCTCTGCGATTGTCGCCACGTAAGTGTGGCTGCCCAGAGTGGCCATTACTGGTAAAAATACCTCTTAACTTGAAGGGGCCTTTGTTCGGCTATAGAAGATTATGACTCATATGATATTGTTATCTTGTTTTTAGAATTTACACAAGATGGCGGAAAACAATATTCCTTCCTTAGCTACTGGTAACTTGTAACTACGCTAAGTCAGACGTTTCTTATGAAAAATAGTAAATTCCATATGGTATTTTATTTAAATCAATACGAAATTACAGTAATATGTTTTTGTATTAGACCAGGTCGACAAACAAGCATAAAGTCCACGTACACTCAGTGCAGTTAGCGACACATCGGCATATAGACGCACGTAATATCACAAGGATATCACTAACGCGTTGCCAACCTTGTGACTTGAAGGTATTATGCTACATTACCCAGTCATTTCACTGCCTCTGTCACCCTTTAGACCGGAACACATTAATGCGAACACTGCTATTTGGCGGTAGAAATAGGTGAACTTGGAACCTCATTTAATGCAGATGACCTCTGTATTAGGTCTACCACGTGTGAGTGTGGTTAAGCAAACTTCGAACGTCAGAGGATCAAGTCTAAATTATTCAATGTTTAGGTACATTTTTCATGAAAAGTTTATGCTGTAAAATATACGCTGTTCAAGTGAAATTAATTCAACGTGTAGGTACATTTTTCATGAGAAGTTTATACTGTCATACACGGGTCAAGTGAAATGCATTCAATGTTTAGGTACATTTTTCATGTAAAGTTTATGTTGTCAAATACACGCGGATCAAGTGAAATGTATTCAATGTTTAGGTACATTTTTCATGTTAAGTTTATACTAATATACGAGAATCTAAATATACGAGATCGTGCATCGTACGGCCCGGCCTTTATTGCACGCACACGCCGACTAACGGGTGGAGTGACCAACTCTTAATTAGCAAAGTTTGTCTCGCCGTGGATGTGGGGCAGATACGTTAAATATACCTCCTAAACTAAAAATATATAGAAATATAAATGGTAACGTTAAACATTATATTTAAATACACTTTATCTTGTGTTATTATGATATAATTATATATAAAAGCTCATTACAAAAAAAAAATTGTGGTCCTGAAAAATAAACAAACTTGGAAATCTTTACGTTTTAATTAAAGTTACAGTAGAACCTATATACAGTGTTGATAGCGTTTCTATTGTTTGCGCCAAGGATCGTTTCGATCGCTATTTGGAAAAACATGTAATAAGAATAATTATATTAATCATTTTCATCATATCAGACATCTAAAGTCCAATGTTGGACATAGGCCTCACCAATATAGGGAGGATTTTGCCCATAATTGCCGCGCTGGGCAAGCGTAGTGGCAATCGCAGATCGTTACTTCGCAACGAGAAAGCTGCTGCCAATTCCCGCCCTGTGGTATTTAAGTTGGGCTTTTTAGATGGATATACCGCCGTCTGTCGGTTCCGGTACCTCAGTCGCCCCTCACCACTCCTGGTGTAAAGAGAAGTACTATTCTACCCTGGTGTTAAATTAAGGCGTGGTAATAAATTAAGTTGTCGTGGTAAAAAAAAACAAATAATTTCGTTATAACTTTGTTATATATATTACAGTTACAAGTAGATAAGTTAAAGACTTTTCTTCCGAGTAAATATATCTTTAATATATTGTATTGTTATTTTATGTATATATATATTTATATCATATGCATTTATTGCGTTTATTTATACAAATATGTATGCCACGTTTATCTATTTTGTATATATATTGCCTGCACCACTGTATATATATTTTTTTCTGTTTTGTGTAATAGTTGACTGGAAGATAATGCCATCTGGCATTAAGTCCGCCATTTGTACATTTTGTAACATTTGGTGTAATGAAGTTAAATAAATAAATAAATAAATATAAAATGACTAAAATGATGATGACAAACACCAAATTCCACATTACTTAATTCGTAAAACTAATTACTTAACTACTATATTCTTGTTATAGATTTCAAATTCTCCTAAAATTAAGTCTACTCAGAACTCCATAGAGACCTCTCCATCATAGGGGGATTTATGAACATAATTGCCGCGCTGGGCAGGTGACAATGAGACAGGAGCGCAACTTTGTGACAGATGTTACTGCCCATGGCCATCCTGTAGTATATAAGCGCTATTTCAGATGAATATACCACCATCTGTTTGTTTAGGTACTTTAGTCGCCTCTTACGGCACCTAGGACAGACGTTAGTTTCAGTTCAGTTCATCCTAGTTTTTAATTTAAAATCTAAACTTTTTTATTATCTATGATAGATCACCATATGTTATAAGAACAGATAGTAATTTAAGGGTCTGAATGCACTACACTAGTCCAACAACGCGAAAATACAAAACAACATCAACACGCGTGTGCATAAGCCTTAACAAACATGCAATTAACAGCGAAAATTACCAACTCTTAATTAGGAAAGTTTTGGTGAAGGGTTAGCCGGCCATCCGCGAATACGTTACGGATCTGTTAAGGGTTAGCAAACGTGCCGTTTGCAGTACGTCCGGCATTTTGACCCTGTTTGGAGGCACTGCTTGGAGCAACTAGGATTTGTGAAGAATAAAATAGTACATCTTACTGCACCAGGTGTCGTTAGAGGTGACTAAGGTACCAGAACTGACAGTTGGCGGTATATCCATCCGAAACAGTGCAGTTAAAATGCCCAGGGGATGGGCAGCAGCATCCCCGTCGCAATAGCTTATACATAATGTAAATTTATTATTATATATAATATAATTTAAATTTAATATATATTGTAAATTTAAAAAAAAACATTTCTATATATATTGGTATATGTATGTATATGTTTATATGTATGTTTGTTTGTTGTACTAAATTCACCTCTAACTTCCACCAGCTTTAACATTATTTCTATCCAAAGTTTGCCTAAGAAATTGCATTTAGCGATAAGGCCGCCTCTTGTACCTACTATTCCATGTTTTTGTGATGTTCTTGTATTATTTTCTTGGTGTACAATAAAGAGTACATTATTATTATTATTATGAAAAAATTTAAAAAGATCAATTCAATGAATAAAATGTGTAGAAACAAACTCACTGTTCTATTTATATATAATTCTATTTATATATATAATTATTTATTACTTGGGATACCTTTTGAGTCTATAACAGCGTACATTTGCGATAAATAATAAACACGACTACATAGCATAAACTTCCATTACATTAGCGCAAAATACAAGATACTTTCTCTGAACTCTATGTTTTAACTTGTATTTACAGACTATGTATTTAACTCTTATATTTAACATTGTGTCCTTAGAGCGATCTTTATAATGTGTATAAAAAGATTAATACGAGTGAGGGAAGCAAGAGAGGTATGCCAAGATCGTAACAAAAAGAGATTCATAGTCTCTGCCTACCAGGATGAGACACAAGCGTGATGTATGTATGTATACAAATATATTATTTTCTTTTCCGAGGCAAATATTTCCACCAAATATCATATAAGGCTGCTCAATATATAATTGATAGTTTTATAGACAATATTAAGGATGTACGCCTATTTTTAAACATACTCCGTAAATATAGTTAGTTACAAGGTCAGACAGCTATTAATTGTAAAAATAATTCATTGGTCAAGTATTTCTCTGATCTATCATTTAATATAAACAATAAGCGAACAAAGAAAGTGGATTCTATAAAGTTGCCTCTTGTGTGAATGAAATACAGCGAAATTGCAGTTTGGCTTTGTGAATTCAATTTTTTTTTTTAAATTCTTAACGACAGAGGCGTGTTTATTTTTAAAAGACAAAGATTTTATTTTAAAGAGACACATCTCTCGTGGTTTACTTTAAAAAAAAATACCTCGGTTATTTCACCTGTTTGACGTCGCAATTGTACTACAAGGTAAGCTTGACTTAACTTGCACGCATATACATACCCCTAACGATTGAGTTACTAGTGTTTAGATTTGTTAAGGCATATTAAGTTCCGTCTACTAATCTGATATGCGGGCTTTAGGCAAAAAGGTTCTGAGAAGTCACAAGTCATCATATACGACAGCATGTTGAGATTTAATTAACGCACTGGGAGTGACTGACTCTTAATTAGCAAAGTTTGAGGTCAAAGGGTCATTTTATACGCAAATATACAACATGGTGGTAGGTCAAAACATGTTATGTCCAATAAATTAAATTTACTTATAAAAACAAGCTACACTGTTATATGGATATATTTCTGATAGCTTTTTTATTTTGTGTTATTATTGTCAACATGACGTTTAAAAAAACTTATCTGCATGTTACAAGTTCTCTATGAAGATAGGGCTTAATATTCCTCATATTTATGCATAATTATGTAATCAAGGTATTATTTATCATTACTAATATTATAAATGCGAAAGTAACTCTGTCTGTCTGTTACGCTTTCCCGCTTAAACCTCTCAACTGATTTTGATGAAATTTGGCACAGACAATATTTAGACCCTGTGAAAGCATATAGGCTATTTTTTATTTGAAATAAGGGTTGTATTGTCAAAAGGGGAATGAAAAGTTGTATGGAAGTATCGTTATTTTTAGAGCTAGAAACTTATAACTTAACAGATGGCGGTCATTTATCTGGAACAGGGCAGCTCAAATGCATGGGGCAGGGATGGGCAGCAGCATCTCCCTCGCCAAAGCTGCGCTCTGCGATTGCCAACACGCTTGCCCAGCGCGGCAATTATGGGCAAAAAATCTCCTTTTTTAGAGAAGCCTTTGTCCAGCATCGGACTTTCAATGGCTGGAATGACAATGTGGCTTGGTGAATTATAAGTATTTAAGTTTTAAAATAATTGTGTATATTATACTAAGTATTATAATAACATAATAATATGCCGTAAGGTACCGGCAGATTAAAATAGTACCTTCCCATGTACGAGGTGTCGTGAGAAGGCTATATCCATTCGAAATAGAGTAGCAAAGCGTAACTTCGCGACGGAGATGCTGCTTCCCATCCCCGCCCTGTGCAGTTAAGCTGCATTGTCTCGGATAGATATACCGCCATCTGTCAGTTCTGGTACCTCAGTCGTCTTACGAAACCTGGTACAGGGGGAGATACTATTCTACTCGATTAAATTAGTAAAATCGAAAATTGCAAAAAGGTACACTTGTCGCGAAGGCTAATGCTATGATGACACTTACAATCACGCGGACCGTGTGTTCGTTTGTTGACTTAGTCTAATAACAATATTAAATTGCTACTACACCTGCCCAACGCAACAAATAATGGCAAATTTCCACCTTTGCGTGGAGACCTATGTCAAACAGTGGATACGTCAGATAAACATAGGCTGCTATGATAATGATATTTCATCATTTAAGCTAATAGTAGAAACGTGAAACTTGGACAAGTATTTTAATTTAAAAAAAGAAAAATATAAAGAATGTATATATGATTGATAGATTACATAATGATGAAACGGCTTGGGGTTTAATTGCTCTTTTCTATTAACGTCGACTCTGGTATGAGTTCCAAAAATACCTAACATTAGGTATTGAAGGCATTAACACCATCAGTTGTTCACATAACTTCCGTCCATTTGACACTAAAATTGCTTTTGCCTAGTCACTTCTCCTTCCTATTTTAGACTATGCGGATGTCAGCATCCTTAACCCTTGAAGACTATCAAAAATAGCCCTATTTTAAGATATATTTAAGATTTATTTGTTTTTGACTTAGTATAAATCAATGATATGCATCTCCTAGGTTACCGTCTAGTTCATATTATATTTAATTACGAATATAAGTATGTATGACATTAATCTGTGAGTGTATCTATACAAAATAAATACGCTACAGAGCCTAATGAGAGTAAATCAAAAGGATGTAAAGAAACCCAATAACATTATTTACACACAGATATGTTTGCGACGTAGAAAAATAGAACGTAACGAACAAATTGGAAACTGAAAGGCAACTTATTGTCAAAGTTTCCGTTTGTTTTCTGTTTGGAAGTCAATTTGATAGTTCCAACTTAGATTATTTCTCAGGAGAAATTCTGCGGGTGCTTACCGGCGAAATAGATTTGAAATTAAGAGCTGAACGGCGTAACGACGAGATAAAAATATTGTTTTAGAAGGGATTTGATAGTCGATATCATTTGCACTTGTGACATCAAAATATCAAAAATTTGAAGCTTAAAAAAGAGGGAATTTTGGCCGTAATTGCCACGCTGGGCAAGCGTGTTGGCAAACGCTGAGCGCAGATTTCCCGATGGGAATAATGCTGCTCATCCCCGCCCAGTGCACGTGAGCTACACTAATGTGGATTGATGTACCGGGTATGTAAGCTATACCGTGTATTAATGTAAGCTATACCGGGATAAAGAGTTTAATTAAAATCCCTTGGGTAATTTTTTGCCACCAGCGCCATCGGGTCCATCATATAGTTAGTATATAAAAAATGACTTGAGACCGCCTGGTAATAGAAATTAATAATAAATGCCCAAATCTCATACATTGCCCTGACTCCGTGATAAGTCACTTAAAGCACCTGTGTTAAGGACGCCAGATAACAGAGGAATCACAAAGATACTTCTTAAATATATATATTTATCACCCAGACACAGAACAAACATAAATATAATTATATAAATATTTGCTCTGGGTGGGAATAGAAACCACGACCTTTGGCGCACAATACAGGATCACTACTATCTGCGCCATCGGGCTTGTCAATTCCACCAAAAATCCATAAAATTTGGTAAAAACTCTTTCATCAATTACTTTTGTTAAATAGACCACCCTGACAATCGAGCATATAGTCCACGTGATAGTAAGGGTCACTGAAGACTTTAGAAGCTCGTAATATCACAGGGATATCACGCTTTGCCAATTATTTGACTTGAGAAGTTATGCCACATTACCCAATAATTTCACCACCCCTTTAAAAAAACATGCGCGAACAAATGAAGATGCAATTCGACACGGCCAAAGTTAAGGTTGAGAAAAAGTGCACAAAGCTAGCTATTTCTTTTGTACAAAATACACTACAAATACATTATATTTATTAAATTAAACACAAGTATATTGTTACAAGAGACTTATTATAGGCAAGCGTTTTTGCTTCCTTTTAGTCTAATGTGGGCCCTTTTACATAACCATTTTATGTCACCACTTAGCTATTTATTAATGTATGAAAAAACATTACTGCTGTCCTATTTACAAGTGCTAAGTAGAATAGAACACAATGTAACATTCATATAGGGCGCGTCTCTTTAATCCAAAACACTGAGAAACTCGACATTAACAAGCTATAGTCAGGAAATGAACATGACTCATAGAGTAAACGCTTCATTGTAAGAATTTATTTAGTATTTATTCGGCAAACACTTTGATTTAAGGGTGCGGAATTTAAATTAAACCCGATGTTCCATGTATTTGTAATTGTTCTTCTTGCATTTAGAGGAGTCATATAATTAAAAAGCATGCAGTGTTTGCTTTTAATGTTTGTAGCTTTTGCCATGTCTTTTACATTGTATTTGATGCTTGATTGTGTACATCAAGATTGTAAACAATAAAACGTAAACATATATTGAAGGTATATATATGCATAATTAACAATAAAAAATATAGATATATATTAAATTATATTAATTGAATGATGTAATTAACTTAATAATATTTGTATTGTACTTTTGATTTATATATTTGAAGTATTTATAAGAGTTTAAGTTTATTTTAATCTTTTTTAAAATATTATGAGCAGTTTTACATGTACATATATGTGTATATATATATATATATATAAATATAGTCGTTGGATGTACCATACAACTAAATATAGGCCTCCTCAAAAAGGGGGTAAGTTTGCTCTTAATTGCCGAGCTGGACTAGTGAGGTAGAAATCGCAGAGCGTACCTTACGGCGGTGATGCTGTTGTCAGTCCCCACCTTGTGCATTAGAGCTACGCTGTTTCGGATATACCTGGATAGGGTAGGTACAATTATACTCTGCCGGTACCTCTTGGCTTTTACACAGGTAATAATGTTAAAGCATTAAATCAACGCGCTTACGATATCTAATAGGTATGTTGTTATTGATATAGGTTGTTGTATGTCTTGATTCTTTACTATTTGTATACAATATTCAAATCCTATCTTGTGAACCAAGGGTCATGGGCTCGATTACCACCCAGCGCAAATATTTATATGAAGATATTTGTATTTTTCTATATCTGGGTGCTAAATATTTACGTAATATGTTTGGCGTCCATAACACAAGTGTTTTAAGCAACTTTTCTAGGTACTAGTTTCTACTATTATTATAAATGCAAAAGTTTGTGAAAGTAGATGCATGATTGTTAGTCTTTCACTTCGGATCCGCTCAATAGATCTGATTAAAATTAGGCACAGTGAATTTTAAAAGTCTGAAATAACAACTAAGCTTTTTATTCTGAAGTCATGTTTTCGTAGCATAGATCACAGTTTTTATTATATTTTTTCCTGTCTGTTATCGACATGAGTTTCAGGACAGATTTTTCAGGGTCCCTTAAGGATGCAAGAAAGGCCATGCAAGAAAGTCGCGAATTAAAAACTGATACAAATACATATATACGGATACTAAATAATCTGAAAATAAATTTTAGTCAGTAAATTGCATTGACACTGATAAACGCCATAAACTAAACGTGTTTTATACCCAATAAAAGACTATTTGTGCAAGAAGTTATTTGGATTATTTTCAAATAAAACCCTTTTTTCCTACGAAAATGTCCAATTTATGGTTCAAATAACCGAAGATCGTGGAATTCAGGTGGGAATTATCCCGGGAATCTTCGTGGGATTTGATCAAAGGCCCCGTGACACAGCAGGACGTGAACGGTATTCGGGACAGCTATTTTTGAATACTTAACAAATTTTTAGGATATTGTTTTGCGTGGAAGAGTTTTAGGCACTTGTTTACGTGATAATGTTTTGCTTACATACAATTAATTAACGAAATAAAAACTAAAGGTAAATATTTCATTCATCATATCAGTCATTGGAAGTCCACTGCTGGACATAGGCCTCCCCAAGGGGGGATTTATATACCGCAATCGGTCAGTACCGGTACCTCAGTCACCTTTTATGACACCGGGAAGGGGGGGAGGTACTATTTTATTGTGCCGGTACCATATGGCCATATAAAATTATTATAATTATAATTCATACAAAATTTCATTTATTGACCTGACTCGAAGATAAGTAGCTAAAATCACTCGTATAATGGATAACAGATAATATAGGATTCATACATGTAATACTTAAATACATATATCATATCATATTATTCATTATCATAAAAATATTTGTCCTGGTCGGGGGTCGAACCCACGACCTGTGGCGCATAAGATAGTACGACTATCTATAGAATATCTAGATAAATTTGAGTCTTTCTGGCGATATGATTGATGCAGAAACTAAATTGACTTTACAAGTACATGCTCATGTTATGAAGCAGAAATAGAACATAAAAAAGCTTTCTTTATTTGTCCAAAGAAGAACATTGTTCGGTTCATTTAATAACATAAATTTTATCAATAAAAATAAATATTAGACAGGCCTCATGGTGCAGATGCTAGTGCTCCTATCTTGTGCGCCAAGGGTCATGGTTTCGATCTTCACCCCGGACAAATATTTTTATGATGACATTTCCGTTTATTTTGTGTCTGGGTGTTAAATATATGTATTTAGGTATTATATATGTGATTCCTCTGTTGTTTGACGTCCGTGACACAAGGGCTTTGAGCGACTTATCTTAGAGTCATGTCAATGCCTCTAAGATAAGTGTGCCACGCGGTGTGTCATCACATTTCCCGCAAGGAAAAGATAGTTTCCGCACCAAACTCGCAGTAATAAAGTAAGTAACCTATAATAATTTAGCGTTTCAGCAAATTTCATACTACATTTTATTAAAATTGCTTTAGCTCATCAGACATAAAGAAATAACAATCATACACACTTACAAACTTCCACCTTTATAGTATTCGCATGATTATACTCCTACCATTACAGCCATTGGAAGTCCACTGCTGGACATAGACCTCCCCAAGAAAGGGGGAATTTCGCCCATAATTGCTGCGCTGGGCAAGCGTGTAAACAATCGCAGAGCGCAGTTTCACGACGAGAATACTGCTGCCCATGCCTACCCAGTGTATTTGAGCTACATTGTCTCGGATAGATATACCAGCATCTATCGGTTCTGGCACCTCAATCGCCTCTTACGACACTTGATACAGAGGGAGGTGCTATTCTACTCGGCCGGTACCTCACGACATTAATTAGTGACGTAAGATACCGGCAGAGTTAATGTTTACTTACTTATGAATTATGAAGTGATCCCTCTGTTGTTTGATTTAAGCTATTTATGTTGAAGTGATATTTTGTGAAATTTTTGTTTATTTATTTTACGCAAGAAAATACTCAAAGGATTTAGATGAAACTAAAAATATGTCTGGGAAAGTTTAGTAAAACTCTAATAATAATAATTCGTTTGCATGAAAAAAAAACAGTCTTAGCTAATTGCAATGATGTATCACGTATCGTATCACGTTTTGCTCTTAAAATTTACTACCAAAAAGGACTGGCGTTGTACAAATATCAAAAACTAGAGGCGTGTTCAAGAGTCGCTATCAAGTTTCCGGCGGGTCTTTACGCTGAGTGCATTAAGCAGAAACTACTCGGCCGGCGCGGTGTCACTTTCTTTAAACTTGTTACTGAGGGTTTACGCCACAGAGTGAATAATATCAGTTACTCAAATATAAATAAATAATAAATATATAAAAAAAAATTAGCTAAACATTTATCTCAACATAACATCATACAAGACACAGAACGTCCAACGAAAGGCGAAATATTGCCCATAACTGTTGCACTTCACAGGCACGGTGGCGATGGCAGCTTGTATCTTTGTTGCGGATCCATTAGTATCGTATACCGCCACTTGCCGGCTTTTGTACTATAGTCACCTCTTAGAACACCTAAAACAAGGGATTTCCTACGCGGCAGCTTGACAGCCAAGTTAAAATAACTGGCGACGCAGCAGCCGTGTGTATTTTACACCAACTGTTTGGTGTCATTTTTTACCCCTAATAACTTAAAATATATTTAATTTAAAACTTGTTGCAATTATTAGAATATCTTTGTTTAACCCAGTTATCCCAGTTAAGTATCCCAAATTTCATAAATATAGCCTATACTGTTTCTTAGATGTTAACGTTCAAAAATCGGTCCAGATGACCTCGAGAGCTGACTTTTGGCAATCAGCTTAGTTTTAGCAATTATGTGTTAAGAAAGGAAAAATCAGAAAACGTTGAATTCTTACATTATAATTTTTTTTCAAACAATCAATTTTATTAATATTTAGCTTTGAAATTTTTTAATAGCAACAAAAACTTTATACAAATATGTATGCCACGTTTATTTATTTTGTATATATATTGCCTGCACCACTATATATATATATATTTTAGTTTTGTGTAATGGTTGACTGGGAGATAATGCCATCTGGCATTAAGTCCGCCATTTGTACATTTTGTAACATTTTGTGCAATAAAGTTAAATAAAAAAAAAATAAAAAAACTTTAATTGATTTCGATTGTCGCATTGCTTTGCTTATCAGCTTATATATGCTTATAATTCGTATTAATTTTGTTTCTAATAATTTATGTACAATAAGTAATGTTAACCCATCAGAAACATAAATTTGAAAAATAATAAATGGTAGCGTAGAATAGGTATGTTCCAAGGGTTACAGTTAAAATTGGAACTTAAAACTATACCCTTAAAAAACAAATTAAAATCTAAATATTTCCAGATAATTAGGTATACAATGTATGCCCAATAGACCCAATTAGATATGCAATATATATCTCAAAAATGATTTTAGTAATAAAACCATGGAAAAAGATGGAAAACGGAATTTCATTAAGGTCCGCCAAAATTTGTTTTTATTAAAATTCCATAGGGCTGTATCAAAATAAAGTGAAAATAGTAAGAATTCAATATAAATCGAACATGAATCAATTTACAGGCTAATAGCGAGTTCGCATAGAAAAATAATTAATTGAACAAGTCAGGCACATTATTGTCAGCGTGGAATACATACTTAAATAACAAACAAATATGTATAATTATAGACTCTATTTGAAAATAATAAGACACAAAATAATTATGTAGGATTATTTTCGACTATTAAAATAGGTAAATAATCCTCCTTTTTCTCTCACACAAAATGAAAATAACTATCATAACAAAGTAGTCATTAAAAATTGCCGCGCTGAGGAGGTATGGTGGAACTGGCAAAGTGCAGATTCGCGTCGAGGATGCTGCTGCCCATCCCCACTCAGTTTTAAGTTGCGCCGTTTTGGATGAATATACCGCCATCTGTCAGTTCCGCTAACTTTGCCACCTCTTATGACTCCCAGTTACAGAGGAAACTTTTTTACTCCACTGGTACCCCATGGCAAATCTTTATTAATATTATAAATCTGGGAGTAACTCTATCTGTCCGTTTCGCAATCACGCCTAAACTACTGAACCGATTTAAATGAAATTTTGTACACAGATAGTCTAAAGCCTTAGAAAGGTCATAAGCTACTTTTTCATTCGATATAAGAGTTGTAAAGGGTCGAAAGGAGGATGAAATGTAGTATAGAAGTATCGCAATCGTTAGAGCTAGAAACCTTAAACTTATTATTTAGGTTATTGATTGGTATATATAAATAAAGATAATATTCAAAGTTTATATAAGTTAATGTAAATAAGTATGGTTTTCAAAGAAATTACTGCACGCGGACGAAGCCGCGGCACATATTATAATAAAATATATTTATATGATTCCAACCAATGTATTTATTTTAAACGATATTTGAGACGCGCTGTCTGTTATAAAGTGATAGTGATTGTAAGAATAAAACAGTTCATATTGTCAAAAGTGCTATGGTTACATTTTATAAGATAATATATATTTTATAAAATAACTTTTCTTAAAATTACCAGTTTTCCGCGCAATTATTTTTCATCCTTTTTCTGATAATAAAAAAGGTCAACAATAATGTTTCCGCGAAATTAATCTAGCCATTCACGTTGTGAAACCATGTTCAATGAAAATAGTAATTCATTGAATTCGACATAGATAAATGTTTTTTATTTCAAATAAACCTAAAAACAAATCAAGTTTTAACAACATAAAGGCACAGAGCAGTTATTTATCAACTGTAAATTTGGAACACTGAATATACGTATAACGCAACCTTTATGCGTAGGTTCAGTGTTCCTAATTTCAACTAACAAGACTTAGTAGTTTCAGTTGGTAGATCAATCAATCACGCCTATTTACGTCTTGGATTTCGGCTCGGACAGATTTTTAACATGCAGTATTAATATAGGTAGGAAAATTATTAATCTCAATATTTCAAATTTAATAGTACCTACTCTTTTACCGGGTGTCGTTAGCTGGCAGATGGCGGTATATTGACACAGAATAGGGTAGTTCTAAGGAACAGGGCGGGCATAGGCAGCAGTATCCTCGTCGCAAAGCTACTCTCTGTTTTTGCTATCACGATTTCGGCAAGTATGGGAAAAATTTCCTTTTCTTAAGGTCTGTGTTAGGACACTGCAGGTAGTGGACCTGAATTATGGATATGACGATGACAGATTGATTTGAATTTAGATTTTATTTATTTCTCTTTTCTTGTTTTAATCAGATGAAAACAATATAAATGTTGTTCTGAAGTACAATTAATTATAGTGATAGTACAATAGATGGTCCATGGGTGTGAAACATTTTTTGCCAGGCAATAATTTGAAAAGATGAGTATGTACTAAAATAATTTTTGTGCCAATTAAATTATATAAAATTACTAAAATGGTGTGAAGAAACAGAGTTGATGATAGAAAATTTTTTTTGGGGTGAACCCTCCTTATCACTTAGACGTTTGATTAGTAAATAGTAGTCGATTCTTAGACTTACTTAATATGTTTAAAAAAATTCATATAATTCATCGGTCGGAATCGGTCAAGCCGTTTCGCAGGAGTATGGAAACGAATATTGTGACACGAGAATTTTATATATTAGAAGATTATATGTAACAACTAAATAATATATATAAATTATAAAAAAAAGTTCAAATTTAAATTTGCAATGGATAATAAAATAAAAATAAAGTATAATAATATAAAAAAATTACAAAAATCTAGAGATTCAAATTCGAGTGGACACAGAGCGCAAACTCTTTAACGTTTGAAATCACAAAACAGCGGGGAACTGCACTGCAGAAGTGCAGTTGCAAAAGTGTTTCACTATCAAGTTGTATGGAGTTGGATCTTCCAGACTAAACTCCGTGCATCGGTGTGGGAGCACAGAGCCTATCCGGAGTTGTTTCCTTCAAACTTCCAGAGAAGTTGTTCCAGAGCACGGAATAACAGTGGACCAAGTAAGTACTATTAAGTAAATGAAGTCGATAGAAGGCCTTGCTGGGTTTTTAAATGAGGGTTGTATACAACTTTAGTCTCACCTTTACGCTTTAAAATTTGGCAGGTACAAAAAATCACGTAATGATTTGCTGTGGGTTACGGGCAAAGTAGAAAAGTACATCCTTTTGGTCCAGGAATCGATGGTCAGGTGGCGGTATATTCACCCGAAACAGTGTAGCTCAAATGGACGCAACTGGTAGCAGTATTGTCGCGAAACTACGATCTGCAATTGTCATCACGCATGGTACCTAAATGCATGGGAACACCCTGCATGGTAACTAAACACAAAATTTTTTCTACTTTGTCGAGATCAATGACCAGCACCGGACGTTTAACGGCGGTTGGGATGAAGATGAAAACAGGTGAGAACTTGGAGAAAAAAATAAGCTTCTCAGAGAACTAGTGTATATTTTTTTTGATTGAGTCGTCAGGTTCTGGAATCGGGACCAGACTAACATTGGACGTCTTACGACTGACAAGACGATTATAGTGATGCTGAAGATATCACTTATTTTGCTTTTTATATTTGCTTCAGTTATATGTATGTGTGTCACTTTAGTCGACCAAATTTAATTGAAACTTTGTACACATAATAAAAATCGGTGCCAATAAAGTATTCCAATGAGATTATTTCATTATTATTAAAATAATTGAAAAAAAAACTTTGTATTTGAATACACGCTTTTAAAATACATCAAACTTAAATGTAAAAAAATATTTTTTAAAATAATATTATAATGATAATGTACAAACAATACTAGTTATATTCCGAGCAAAACGTACAACTCGCAATTTATCAGAATACTTCTACTATTTTTTTTTTTATTTTTTTTTACCTTTTTAGTTTGTTTTTCCTTGACACTTTCATTTGTATTTTGACTTGGCGACGCAAATCATAAACAATTGTTTTTAATTTTTTCGATCGAAACAACATCTCATGAAGTATGAGATGTTGTTTCACCTGACAAGAGATAAGTCGCTTAAAGCACTTATGTTACGGACATCAAATAACAAAGGATTCAGAAATGTTATACATATATTACACCCAGACACAGAACAATGCCAAAATACTCATCATCGAAAGATAGTAGAATAAAATAGGAACACTACCATATGCGCATTTGAGCCTGTATTTAATTTGTTTAATGAAAGAACGAAAACATAAAGCGATTAAATATTAAGTTAATAATGAAGTCAAAACTTTATCAACTAGTTCGCCGACCGCGGTAGCTGTGATTAGTTCAACTATTCCGCTCAAGTTTGAGTTCACTATTGGTCAAAAGTAAATATGTAGGACTTCATATTTAATTTCACAACCGTAATCGTAACTTTGGTACTTTTTGTATCAAACAAAGATGGCTGAAGACTCTACTAGCGTATTATTTAAATTAGAAGGTATGAGAGTTTGTATATCTTTGCTATATTCTTTCATCGAGCTTCTTCTTGTTACTTTGTGTCATAACAGGAATATAAATAAGGTAAACAAAAGTACAAAAACTTCATTTTCCTGTTGAATTTATAACAAAAGTTATTACTATTTACTCTACATAATTATCTAATAAATATTTGATAAAATATAATTTCTTAATAAAACCGCTGAATGGATGCAAGCTGAATACTTGATACCATATTGGAAATAACTCGGCATATGTCAAGCAGTAGACGTCATACAGTTGAAGATAAGACATATGTTAATAATACTGTTTGTTCTGTGTCTGGGTGTTAAATATATGTATTTCAATAGTATATTTGTGATATCTCTGTTTTATAATGTGCGTAATACAAGTGCTTTTAGCGACTTATCACGGATTCAAGTAAGATTTGGGAATTTATTATTTTTATTTATTAATAATGATGTACAATTATAGGTGAAAATATATAATTAATTAAGTATATATAGGTGAACTTATCACACATATTGCAGTCTTATAGAGGCAGCAAGTTATTTATGATAGAGTGTAAATAACGGTTGTAGATAATATTGACAGTTTTAAGTTCTCTGCGTTTCGAGAAGAGAATTAATATAGTAAAACAATCCTACGCTTTTTAAGCACATCAGACATAAAAGTGTAAAAATATTTAAAAAATAAATTGTGTAAGTGCAAGCAAATGATTTATCAGGATAATGAGTTGAACTTATCAAATTACAATTACAACTACAAGGATTTAATCCCTTGTAGTTTCAGTTCTGCTTTGATATGTTAGTCAGATGTCTTTTTTAATTAATTTTTTTTTTAATATTACAGCTCAATACAAGGTATTAAAATTAATGAGGGGATTATTTTTATACCGAATTTCCTCCTAATCTCTTCAAAAACATCAAACTTTTATACATCATTTTAACGGACATTCCAAAATCTGCAGTTGACGGAAAGAGCTGTATAACAATGCTGCTAGCTGTATATATATAATAAAATACCCATTGAAGTAAAAAAATATGTAAATATTTATTTTAGAAATAATTATATAATTGAATATGAAGTGAAAAAAAATTAAAATATTTATTTTAGAAATACATAACTACATAATTGAATAAATATTAAATAAAATATTGTATTGACATTTTTTTAAAATAAAATCTTGAATTGTATTGTTTTGTTTTGTGATTTTCATGCAAATTATATTTGCTAAGCATTTGCACCTAAGACGATCTGATTAAAATCGCAGGATCGCGCTGGACTGGATTGAAGATTACTTGGGGAGGCCTCTATCCGGCAGTGGACGTCTTATGGCTGATATGATGATAAATCTATAATGGAAATAATTGTATAGTTATTACTTTGTATAGTTCAATGACAAAACCACTAAACATAATTTCTACACAATATGTCATTCACATTCACAAGTTGCTCGACGTGGTCTCAGTTTGAATTTAAAGTTGGCCAAACTCCACAGCTGTGTGTGTCAAGTTTTGTTGCAGTTTCTCGTCAAGTTTTGGTTCGCAAGTTTGTTGCACAAATACAAACAAACAGATTGACTGCACAACTAAACGAGTTAACTTACTAAATATTGTATTAACTGTTAAGAAGAAATTGGTTGAGATGAAATCAAAATTTTTATGTTGTTTGGCACATCTTAAAGTAATTAAAAGTATGCTAGCGGCGCCCTACGGTTTTACGGTTGTAGAGCTTTCATTTACAATTAAGAACTTTTTATACTGAATTTCATTCTAAAGCTTCAAAGTAAAGTTTGACTAGCTAAACGCTCTTGTCTTACACATTTAGAGGGAGAATTTTCACTTTGCTAAGTCAGTCAGACAGCTTCTTTTTTTATTATGTGTTAATATCTACACAATATCTCATACATTGACCTGGCTCCATAGTAAGTCTGAACACTTGTGTTACGGACATCAGACAACAAAGGAATCACAAATATAATACTTAAACACGTCAAACACAGGACAAACATAACTATCGACAAATAATTATTTGTGCTGGATGGAGGTCGAACACACGACCTCTGGCGCAGAAGATAGGATCTACCATCTGCGTCAGTAAGCCCGTTAAATATATATATATATATATATATATATATATATATATATATATATATATATATATATCCTCAAAAAAGATTTTATGATTTTTTTTACCTAAATTACTTTGCATACGAAGTATTTTATCATATCGGCCGTAGAATGGATCATAGGCCTCTCAAAGTTATTGCGGATCATGCGGCCTGCGTCCATGCGGATCAAGCAGCCTGCGTCCATGCGGATCATGCGGATTGAGTCAAATTTTCCGGTTGAGTCAGATTACGTGGTCTCTCTTCAGAAACCTTATGACTCCACGGTTCATCGGTTCTGCATGCTAAATACCCTGCTCACTACTACTTTAACTTGCAGATCCGCCGGGATATGTCAGAAATTTTCGTTCTTCTACGGATCTCCTCATTCCAAACTCGAACGCGGAAAGAGACTTCGAGTATTATTCTCTCCGCACTTAGTAGGGCTATTTTGCACTGGTTGCATAGGAATTACTTGTTGGTTATTTAGTAATGCTTGACTCTCTACTATATTAGATATTTTATATCTTAATTTGAGAAAGACCTCATATAAAAGGTCGTCTGCATTGGTACCTCACTCTTACCTATATCTACTGCAAAATAGCAGTGTTCGCATTGCTGTGTTCCGATCTGAAGGGTGAGAGAGGCAGAAGTACTGGGCAATGTGGCATAATATCCTCAAGCCACAAGTATGGCGACGCTTTAGTGTTAACCTTGTGATATTACGAGCGCGTATAGGCTGCAGTGGCGCTTACTATTACGCGGCTTATATGCTTGTTATATAAGATATAGATATATATTTAGATTTAAGATATAGATATAAAGATAAGAATATATATTTTTTATACGATTATATATAAAAAATAATAAAATCATTACGTGCAAAAGTAATATTCGCGTATCGCATTTATGAATTTGGTATAAAAAGAACCATCTGCACGATTTGATTATGGTTCCGAAGTCTTAAGCTTGACAAAAGGTTATACTCACTACTGACTTATAGTTATTGTTGATCCATTAGAAAAAGATGAAGTCGAGAAAAATGATGTAGCTGCAACAAAAATGAACTTACCACCGCCGCTGTGCCTGAAACAAAAAATATTGACATTAATAATTTTAACAATAAATGCAAAAAAAACTGAATAAACAATTATAATATCTAAGACGAATTTTTTTTTGCTAACGCAAAAATCAAAAGACTAACTTTTATTATTTTCTTTATTAAAAAATACAATAGTTCAATCGATTCTATTAAATCATAATATATATATATATATACAATAGATTTAAGTGATATATATAGAGTGATATATAGTGATATATATCGATACAGTGGTATATATAGAGATACAATATATAGAATATTAAATAGAATAAACCTATTAAATACTACTAGTGAAATTTTTGTGAAGGCTTCTTGTATTGAACGGCCAAAATCTGAAGTTATTTAAATGCCTGCATGTTATAATTGATCACTTTTTTAAAGATATCTTATCATTTCATATTATAAGCATTATCATTGTTATATTATAAGCGTCTGCAGTCTGCGTAGGTTGCAGTAACGCGTCCGTAACATAAGTGTTTTAAGTTAACTTACCACTGAGTCAGATCAATGTATGAGTGATATTGTGGAATTTATTTATTTTATATTTTAATATCCACCTGTGAACATAAGAGGTACCGAGTGCGGCATCAGGCCAGTCAACTGTTTGACATAACGTGTTGTTACATCGCAACATCAAAATCCGTAACATCAAATGCTCCGACACAAAAATCCCGTGACTAACAAACGTAACAAAGGAAAGCAACTTTCGCGAGATATAATGGAAACTCGGGAATTTAGCACAAAGCTTTCTGGACTGACGTAAACAAGCTGTAAGATAGTGTATTACGGAATACCTCCAGCTCTGAAATCTCGGGTGCCGTGACATAATTTCGCACGAGGTACAGGCAGCAATGTTAAAACTTCAACATAAAGTATCACATTTTATCAAAGATACGCATCCAATATTACGTGACGTGATGCGAAATGTACCGATATGGCGTATACGCCAATGTCTTTGTGTCCAAAGTTGAATTTACTTCGTATCGGGAGAAATTGGCCGGCATTCACACCATAGCAAGAATACAGCTATTGGAAATCCACTGATGGAAATAGGCGTCCCCAAAAAATTGGCAACTGCAAAGCGCTGCTTTCGCGACGGGGATGCTGCTGCCCATCCCGACACTCTGCATTTGACCTGCACTGTTTCGGATGGATATACCGCCATCTATCGGTACCGTTACTATCGTGGCTTCTGACACGTAGCACAGAGGGAGGTACTACTCCGCCGGTACCTTAGGAAAATGTTAATGTTAATTACGAGTAGTAGTAAGAATAATAGGTTTCTTTGGATAAAGAGTTTTACTAGAGGTACACCTCATACCTCCCATACCTCACCACCTCATGTATTTCTTCCACCAAAATTACAGTGTTCGCATTGCTGTGTCCTAGATTAAAGAGTAAAAGTTTTTAGTGGGTAATGTGACATAATATCTTCAAGTCACCTACGCGTTTATGGTATTAGTGAAATAGTACGAGTATCTGGTATTGGAAGTTTAGTATCACGCGGTCCGGATGTTTGTTTGTGGACTTGTTTGTGGAAAAATGATAAAGATAGTTCACTGCTAAAAAAATGGCTTTCAGAAAATTGTGACATTTCAGTTTGGTTTTATAATTCACAGGAAATTTAATACGAAAACCGTAATGCATGTAAAGAATTCATTTGAAACACACTGAGTTAAAATAAAAACAGAGATAATCCCCAATACTTCGGTTCAAATTAATACAACTTTCAGTGCAAGTATAAAAGTCAACCAAACCCACACATCGTTTTGTCATTACGTACAAAAAGTTGTTAATTTAATTTTTATGATACAGAAATACGCAATAACAATTTTCCCAGACTTCGGAGTTTCTAGAATACGAGTGTTAAATTAATACAATGAGTTAAATTATCAATAACTCGAAATACACTTATGTTTTTACTTTTGGAAGCATTAATTTGGAATTTTATCTTTTTATGCAAAAGTAAAGTATTACTTTAGCGTTGAATGCGTTGCATGAAAGCGACATGTAAATTAAAACATAAAAATATTTACATGCTTAAAAGTATTTAGGCATCAATTTTGTATTTTTATATAAAAATAATTATATTTCATACGTCTGAAGCGTGTGTAGACATACGATTGAGACGTGTTATATACATAATACACTCACACACGTACACACAAAACTCAATTGCTCATTTGTAATTGCTTTTTAAAAAACTTTGTTTTATTTTTTTCTTTTTGGGGTAATTGTTATATTGAAATTACATTATTGTTCCATCAGTTGAATATTGGAATAGACATAGCATAGAGGATTTGGGATGACGGGGAGTCTGTTTACCTGTTATTTGGGTCTTAGAGCTCAGAGACACCAGTCTTATACAAATAACTTTGTTGACAATATATATTCTCCTCGTTTTTAAATCGTTTGTGTCCTTGCTGCCTCATCCTTAACATCATACCAGCCATTAAAAGTCCACTGCTGGACATAGGCCTACCCAAGAAAGGGAGTATGTTGCCCATAATTGATGAGCTGGGCAAGCGTATTGGTAATCGCAGAGCGCAGCTATCGCGACGGAGAAGCTGCTGCCCATGCCCGCCCTGTACATTTACGCTGACTTTTTTTGCATGTATATACCGCCATCAATCGGTTCTGGTACCTTAGTCGCCTCTGACGACACCTGGTACAGGGAAAGGTACTATTCTACTCTGCCAGTACCTGACGACAAATGTTTAATTATATACATCCGTATATAAATCCTTACAAAAATTCTTATATAAAGTTGCCGCGTTCAATTGTAAGTTTTATAACTAAACGTGGGCGAAACTGCAGGGCACTGTTAGTAATTCATAAAAAATCTACTCAAATTTGAAAATTTATGTACATACCTAACAGTACAACTGTTTAGGACTGTTTCGTCGAATTGTTTGTCGACTTATTCTGCTAGATGCTTACCTTTGTGACTGCACGATACGGTACGGTGTGAATGCAGCTGATTTTATTTGGGGGGTTTCGGCTCACTTCTGTATCAGTATTGTAAACATTTCAGTTACATACGCTGTATCTGAGCATTGTGATTTTATCGTTTACATAACAATTTTGATATCACAATGGGTCTTCGCAGAGTATTTTGTGTATGTTGGAAACTTTTTGGTGTCTTTGGTTAAAGCAGCACAGCTTTTATTCCAATTTCATATTTATATATATATATATATAAAGTTTTGATATGATACTTTGTTGAAAATGGATGTTTTATAAAAAAAGCAGCCATCAGTATTTTTGAATAGAGTTAAGGAATATTTCGTTTGATTTTTACAAAAGATTTTTACAATAATTTTAGTAAAAGCAAAGTTTCAAACTAAATTTTCAAACCTGTTTTATATTTGCGTTTATATTTCGGTTAGTCAACATGTTCTTTTATTATATAGAGATAGGTATCTATTTCAATAATAATTCCTTATATAGATTTAAAAATATATTTTTGGTGTGGTATAAAAGGTATGAAAGTAAATGTCTAGAAATGAATCACACCTACTTTATAAAGTTCACCTTGCAAGCGTGAGCTACAACGCTCTGCACCACTCTACATGAGATTTCACTTAGCGCTGCATTATTATATTAAATAGAACATTCTGCTGAATTATTTTAAGATGCTAGTTTTTTCTAAGCGCTTTTCGCTGGATTTTGAGGGGACTAAAACAGAAAATGGTTCACATTTTATATAAACTACTCGATACTCTTGAAAATGTTGAAATAGATATATGAAAGGGGTATCCCAAATGTTTACACCTACATATACTTATTATAGAAACAAATAGTAAAACACACATACATCTCGACCGTGGCCTATCGGGGTAGGCAGAGACTATGCCTTCCTCTTGTGGCGATCTTGACATACCTCTATCGCTTCTCTAACTCGCATTAGTACTTTCAAACACGCTCGTTTATTTTTGGTAAACAGCCACGAAGCTATGCGACTACTGCGAAGCCAAGTCTCTCTAGTGTGACAATTATGGACAGAATTCGTCCTTCTTGCGGACTTTTATATCCAGCAGTGGACGTTATAATGCTCTGCTATAATGATACAAATTGTTAGACATTTTTTTAACGTATACAGAAATATAGAAATAATATCAAGTAGTCGATATCAGTGGCGGCCTTACCCATTGCGAGGCTTCAGCAGATCCCCTCGAGGCTCCTTTGGACTTTGTGAAAAGTATGAGATACGAACATAGGTCTGGTTAATTGGCTTTTGTCATGTTAGACGAGAAATGCTAAAGAACAAACTAATATGAGTTTAAAAATATTTTATATTGAAGGTTTACAAAATTAACCATTACTGAGACTAAAATCTTCGATAAAAGCACAATAACCTAACGAATGAGCTACAATTATTCGAATGACTAAGTAAAATAAGGCAGTATTTCATAAGTTTGTTTTGCGTGAAGCCTCTGCAACAGCGAAGCCCGTTCACCACCCCCTGACGCCGTCGTTACTCGGAAGTATGTATATCTAACTAGTTTTTTTTAATATATTATGTAGTTAGCAAACAAGCATACGGTCTACTTGATGGTAATCGTGACCGCAGCCTATAGACACTAGTATCATCACCATGATATCACTAGCGTGTCGCCAACCTTGTGAACTGAAGTTACAGAGTCACATTAACCTAGTCATTTCGCTGCCTCTCTCACGGTAGAAATAGATGAGAGTTATGCAGACGACCCATGTAAGCGGTCTACCTCATGTATGTTAAATTCCCATAGAAACAGTATTTGTTAAGGTATAAAGGGAACTGTATATCCTTTCTTATGAAATCCTTGACGAACGTTTGAGTATATAAAGCGATTATTTTAACATTTAGTATAATAGCGAGTTGAAATCGATACATTTTAATCGGATTGAAATACTGTTTAGATAAGTTTTGTCTATTAATTTTGTGTAGTACTAAAATTCGAAATATGCATAAAAAATTGCAGTGTATCGTAAATCCTACAGGAATAGTTCGATGTTTTAGAATAAAATTAGCCCATGTTCATTTTCCAAACTATATGTGTGTGCAAAATTTAAATAGATCGGCTGAGTAGATAAAGCGGGAATAGGTTACAAACAAACATATTTACTTTCGCATTTTTAAAATAAGTTGTGACACCTAGTTGCATCTCTAAGTAAAGAGTCTTGTAACATACACGAGACTATTTTAAGCGTAGTCTGTGCTTTATTTCGTAGTGTTATTTCTTTCTTAGCGGTGAGACAGGAGAGTTATTGCTTGGTAACAAAGCTTTTACATCATAACTAACGGAAATATGTTGGTAATAGTTTTCATTTATGAATACTTCTGATATATTTTGTCTAGAAACTTGCCTGCCATTTCTTTCAGAGTGCATAACATATAACTATGTAGGTATTTTATTTGAACTGCGTTAGTATGATGATTGATGATTTTCTACCAGACAAATGTGACAGTGTGCCGTGAGGTACCGGCAGAATAGAATAGTACCTCCCACTGTATCAGATGTCGATTAAGGTACCAGATCTGACAGCTCAAAGGCACAGGGCGGGAATGGGCAGCAGCATCACCGTCCTGATAGCTACGCTCTGCGATTGCCAACACGCTTGCCCAGCGCGGCAATTATAGACAAAACACCTACTTTCTTGGAGAGGCTTATGTCCAGCAGTGGACTTCCAATGGCTGGTATTTTGATGATGATTTGTAACAAAATAATTATCACAAATCATTGATAAATATATATTAGGTAAATCTCATGTAAACGTCTTCTAAATTTAAATCTTACCCTCACCTATTTCGACCGCCTAACAGCAGCGTTTGCAATTCTGGGTTCCGGTTTAAAGGGTGAGTGAGGCAGGAAAATGACTGGGTAATGTGACATTATATTTACATTTCGTAAGGTTGGCAACGCGCTTGTGATACCTTTGTGATATTGCGTGCGTCTAGAGGCTGCAGTGACGCTTTTTACGCGGACCGTAAGCTCGTTTGTCGACATATTTTTTGTTTTGTTTATTTGCCTATTGTTTTAATCAGTTTGCACTTTTTCATCCATGTATATATTATTTATTACTTTTTATATTGATGTATAAACGTTTATCAATTTATTTTATTTTCAACATTATTTTAAATGCTTGGACATTCAGACGTTTAGAATTGTGTTGGAAATTTGTTATTGACTCATGCTAAGAGTTTGAATGGATTTGGATGAAACTACACACCTTCCGACAAATGTGCCGCAGATGGCCCCGATCGGACCAAACCCAAGCATTGACCTCTGGCCTACCCTTATCTAACAGTTTACTCAAATAGTTATCATTTATTCTGATTAAGCATATAAGTTTTATCATCATTATTACAGCCATTGAAAGTATACTGCTGGTCCGCAAGAAAGAGAGAATTTTGTCCATTATTGCCGCGCTGTACAAGGTGACGGCAATCGCAGAGCGCTACTTTCAGGATAGGAATGATGCTGCCCATCCCAAACCTTTGCATTTGAGCTACAATGTCTCGGATTGGTATGGATTTACAACTAGATACGATTAATTTTTTTTTTTACCATAATGGCGTCAAGATTTGAAGTTTAAGTCAGAGGTTTACTTCAAGGTAGTATTGACAATCTTTATCATTTAATATGAATGTTTTTTAATATATTTATTTCTATTTACGAGGTCGATAATCCAGCATACAATTTGCGTGATAGTAAGCGTCACTGCAGCCTATAGACGCTCGTAATATCACAACGATATCACTAACGCGTTGCCAACCTTATGACTTGAGGATATTATGTCATATAACCGATTAAATTCAATGCCTCTCTCTCCGTTCAGTATAATTATAGTTATAGTCCTCTTATAGTTTTGATCCTGCGTTGATATAACAGTCAGTCAGTCAGTCTCTCCTTTCACATATATAAATAACTTTCCTAATTAAATAAATAAATAAATAACCTACTGGCATTTATGGCCTCGTTATTAAGATACTGATGTTTATTCTTAGTACTTATAATGCTGTAATGCAAGGTCTACATTCCTAGGATATAGACTATCGTACAATAGTTTTCATGTCATAACAATTCATGTTATCCTAACAAACGAACCATAATTAGCCGTTGATGATACATAAACAATATCACACAATGTTTACATAACTATGTTGCTACTGCATAATTATGTATACATATATACATATGTATTTACATCCTCTCGTAAAATATGCTACAAGCTGTCTATTGTGAATGGGAGCCGTTGTTAGATCGCGGTTCCAGTTGCAGCGATTTGAAATATACTTGAGGAAAATCAGATTTTTTTTTTTCGGACAATGGTCTGATGTTTTAGGTCTTTCAGACCTATAAAAAATAAATAAATAAATTCACACAAGATCTCATACATTGACCTGACATAAGTCACACAAATATAATACTCAAATACACATATTCAGCACCTAGACACAGAAAAAACAAAAATGGTATCATATAAATATTTGTCCTGAGTAGTGATCGAACCCTCGACCTTTGGCGTACGAAATAGGATCACTATCATCTGCGTCATGGATCCGTCGGTCGATTTATTGCAAAAAAGATGAAAAAGTGTTGTGATATATCACGGAATCAAAGAAGACTATTTAGTACTATAGAGATTTTAAAGAACGACTTAAAATATTATTACAAAAATTTCCTTTTCAAATTCATGTCAAGTTTTATATATTTAATCTTGTGCGACACAACTACTTATATTATGAATATTTGTGATTATTCTTTATGTGCATGTAAAAAAATTAAATAAGATTCATATTTTTGATTCCTCTGTTATACGATGTCCGTAACACAAATGCCTAAATTATTTTGGAGGCAGTTCAATGTTTGAGATGTGTAAATTAATAATAATAATAAAAAATACCCGCTTACAGCGCAACCACCGCCTCAAGGCGCCGGGGGCAACCGAAGCACTCTACGTTATTGCTTACCACATCCGCGTGTGTGCTCTGTGCGAATCTACTCGCTATTCCATTTACATTTCAGTACGGAAACGTGAGTGCAAGACGGCTGTCTTTAAGGTCGATCATCGCGTGCCCATGATTAGATAGCATTTGAAGATTACTGACGTTTCCACATGAAATATTGTGCTTCAATCCCATTGTGACATTTGCACATACGAAGCTTTTATATTTCAAAGAAGCAATATTTTTTTAATAACAATTACTGTCTCATAATCAGAAAATCGAAACATACATAAATTTTTGCTGTAATTAATATGAAAATATTTCAATCTCTAAAATAATAAGCAACCTGTCAATACACTCAAAGACAATAGAACTAATGCTATTTTTAATCTGTGGAAGTGGCTTTATCATGAATGCACGAGTGGTTTCATTTACTCAAAAGACTTTAAATGGCTATCTTTGAGGTCTAGCTTGTGTAAAGCTAATAGCTAAATAATTAAATAATAAATTCGGTATCATAGGTACAGATAAAATGAGATCGAAGGACAAAACAAATATAATATTATTAAAAAAAATACTTAGAAAAACTCATAATATAAAATAACTTTAGAAAACTTTCAGATGGAATTATTATCATCATAATCATTATCACCATATCAGCCATAAGACGTCCACTTTTGGACATAAGCCTCCCCAAATATTCTCCAATAGGACCGGTTGTGTGCGGCCTGTGTCCAGCGCGATCCTGCAGTTTTAGTCAGATCGTCTGCTCATCTTGCGGGTGGACGCCCTACGCTGCGCTTGTCGGTGCGAGTTCGCCATTCCAAAACCTTACGACTCCATCGGCCATCGATTCTGCGTACCAAATGTAGTGCCTACTGCAACTTCAACTGACTAATCCGCCGGGAAATGACGGTACTATACAACTATTTATACTCTTTGTTGGTTCTGTTAAATTTTTATTAATGTTAAATATTGCAAATTTTTATGTACAAAGAAATTTTTGCTATACATATCGGTGCAAGGCGGACTCCAACCCGCATTCTTTCTTATCCAATCCGTACTATAGACACCAAGCCGAACTTTTTCGTATGGGCTTAATTTACTAGAATGAAGCAATTCATTAAAAAGAAATAGCTGTAATAATACTTATTTTATTTTTTATCATGCATTGGCACTACGTTGGTTGTTCGGATATTATTTCCATTAATACAATCAATATATAATATATTTCTACTCCAACGATGACAAATAACAATCAAGTGCAAATAGCACTTAACATAATCATTCTTTTCTACGTGCTTTTGTCGAGTGACAGCATCATTTTTAAATACACTTCGTATAATTCATGATGAGACACCATGTCATGTATGTAAGTAATATTTCGATATGTTATCTTAATTAGCCGTATGGTACCAGTGGAGTAGAATAGTATCTCCGTGTATACCAGATGCCGTAAGAGGCGATAAAGGTACCGAAACCGACAGTTGGGGACTACAGGGTGATGATGTGCGGCAATTATGGGCAAAATCTTTGAGGTGGCCTGAGTCCAACAGTGGACTTTTATTTTTTATTTATTTATTTAACTTTATGGCACAAAATGTTACAAAATGTACAAATGGCGGACTTAATGCCAGATGGCATTATCTCCCAGTCAACCATTACACAAAACTGAAAAATATATATACTTTCTATAGGACTTTCTATAGCTGATGATGATGATATTTAATATACCTGTTCCACTTCACCTTTTAAGGGTAATTAACAAAAATGTGAAAGTAAATGTTGTTTGACCATTAATAACAAAAAGGTTACATTTAATAAAAAATAAATATACCTGTGTTGTTGCAAGTAGTTCGATGATAGGATGTCTTCTCGATCTACAGCGATAACTGAAGCAAAAAGAAACACATTGGTTAGATGTAGTGTAGTTTATTTTTGTAAATATCCTAATATTGTCTGGGAAAGTTCAAAACCGCGTATGTAACAGATGTCAATAGAATTCAAAGTTCTCTTGCAAAACGTGAAATGTAGACCTTATTCGCTAATGTTACATACATAATATTGAGCGATCCCTGACGATACATACAAGTATATTGATAGCTAGTCTTCTTTACTGTTACATATCCTTTCTATCTTATATTATCTTACAATTATGTACTCATATACATGAAGGTATTAACAATAAAAATAAACTATTTGGAAATTTGTCTCTAAGATCAAACTTATCTCCAAAATAGTTTTGATAGGTCATTCACTGATATATATATATATATATATAATGCGCGCGCGGTTTCACCAGCTGCTTAGCGTGATAATATATAATTTATAGTTCATTCCGGTAATTGGACTTTCTAATACTGAAATAATTTTTCAAATCGGATTAACGGTTTCTGAGGTTAGAGCGTTTAAACAAACGAGCAATATATATCTTATTACACGGAAAAAATAGTCACGAACATTAACTAGTTATTAGGACAAAAAAATAAAGACATGTCGCGTCAAGATATATATATATATATATATATATATATATATATATATATATATACATATATAGTTAATATAAGAAAACTTATGCATTTCATTAAAATATACCATTAAGGGAATTTAATCGTATGATAACAACAATAAAATGATGAACATCGTCTGACGAAAATTGCACACAAGAGAATATCGAAGTAGGTCTATAGAGGAAAAATACTTTAATTAAACACAAAAAGCTATACTTCAATAATTTGTTCATGGATATCTTGTAAATGTTAGATATTATAACTATTACTAGTATAAAAAAACTATTGCAACTATCGTATCAATGAAATTAAACCAATTCGGATTAAACTGTTAACAACACACAAAAAAATTATATTGGTTGTGTGTTCAATTGAATTCGGGACCAAACGCCGTGGCTTGAAATGTTGATATATAATGATAATGATTGTTACCCATATTAGTGATTCTATCTTGAGCGCCTCGGGTCGAGGATTCGATTCCGAACCCTAGGCAAATATTTATATGATGATATATATGTTTGTTCTGCGTCTGGGTGTTAAATATGTGTATTTAAGGAGTATATTTGTGATTTCTCTGTTATCTGATGTTCTCAAAGTGATTTATTAAGGAATCAGGTCAATTCACGCGATGTTGTGGAAATGAATGTTGTGGTAATGAAAATACTCTATATCTCTTTCGACAAGATTTCGCCATGACTACAATGTTGTCAGCAAACCGTAGACATTTTTCAAATAGTACAATCTCGAAGTATAAGATATCTCCCTGTCTCACACTTCCCTGCAGTTGGATCGTACGTACACCATAACTCTTCGATATACCGATGGTCAATTTAGCATTTCTAAAGCTTGCAGTACTGCCCGTGTTTCCACTTAATGTAAGGCTTTCTCATAGTCCACAAACGCAAGGCATAAGTGCAGATTAGTCTTCGGACTTTTCCATAACCTGCAGCATATAGTACACCTGGTTTATAGTACTGTAGTCTTTTCAAAAACCGGCTTGTCCCTGCGTGACGATTCGTAATAACTCTCGTAAATAACAGCCTATAATATAATAAGCCGTGGGGTACCGGCAGAGTAGAATAGTAGTTCCGACAGCACCACGCATCGTAATATGCGATTAAGGCACCATAACTGATAGATGGCGGTATATCCATCCGGAACAGTGCAGCTCAAATCCACAGGGTGGAGATGGGCAGCAGTGTCCCCGTCCTGAACGGTGTCCTATGCGATTGCTAACACACTTGACCAGCGTGGCAATTATGGGCATAAAACCTCTTTTCTTGGAGAGGCCTTTGTCCTGCATTGGATTTTTAATGGCTGGTATAATTATGAAGAATATCATAAAATAATTGCATATTTTAATACAGCAGTTTTTTATATATATACAGTTTATAAACTTTTCTATGTTCAGCTGTGGACGTCTTATGGCTGATATAATAATGATTATGATGACACTTTCTTAGAACATGTCATCGTCGCCTAAAAAAGTTTTTGTGTCGACTAAAAAAATAATGTTAAAATTGCATTGATATGACTATTTGGTTAGGCATTGGTCGAGTTAGTTCTATGATCTGTCTTCGTGAGAGGGTTATATTTTTCGAGTAAATATCAATGATAACATTTGCGTTCGGGATATTGAAAAGAGATGGAAAGTAAATGTTTTGTTTTTGATTATCAGTCGGTACAGTTTATTTGAATTGTTGTTACTGTGAATTGCTCATCTATGAAAACTTAGTGGCTTGATCCTTTCGGTTTATGTGCCTGGGTCAATAACAAGAGTGACATTAAATAAAACATCTTACAAAATACTTGCTTCACTTGTGGTACCGGCAGAGTAGAATAGTACCTTTCTCTGTACCAGGTGACGTAAAAGGCGACTAAGGTACCAAAACCCACAGATGGCGGTATCCGTAGTAGTGTAGCTCAAAGCTCAAATGTATAGGGCAGGGTTAGACATCCCCGTAACATAGCTACGTTCTTCAAAATGCTTACCCAGAGTGGCAACTATGGGCAAAATTCCCCATTTCTTGAGGAGGCCTATGTCCAGCAGTGCACTTCCAATGGCTGATAAGACGATAAAATGTTTTGGTACGCAAAAAACAAAGTAAATAGAGCGCCGACAATATTTATTTATTTATTATTATTGGGCCCGATGGCGCAGATGGTAGTGATCCTGTCTTGTGCACCAGGGGTCGTGGGTTCGATTCCCACCCAGAGCAAATATTTATATGATGATATTTGTGTTTGCTCTGTGTATGGGTGTAAAATATATATATTTAAGTAGTATATTTGTGATTCCTCTGTGGTCTGGCGTCCGTAACACAAGTGCTTTAAGCGACTTACCACGGAGTCAGGTCAATGTATGAGATGTTGTGGGAATTTATTATTATTGTTATTATTATTATCTATTTATATAACTGTGTAGATTTCTCAAACAATAAAAACATCATAAAAAACTTCATATATTATGAAAGTAAATATAAATTTGGCTAGCGGAATCTCGCGTTTTAACCGGCAAAGATTCGTCTTCCGTGAGAATAATAAATTAAAAAAGTAGTAACTCCTTTTAACAATAGCTATCTGCCATAGAAAGTTCTATTGTTCTGAGTTCACAAAAAGGTTTTCGGCAATAATCATTATTAAGAACTCATGACCCAAATATGACATTTTATTAAAATAACTTTGAAAATCAGAGAAATTTCAAATAAACTTTGCAACCTCTTTCAACCCCCTTCGCGGCTGAGTTTAAAAAATATATTTTAACGATGATTCATGACTTTCAAAATAGGACCTTCATTCTGCATTTTCGAACAACTTCAAAAACCCCTAAGGAGATGAAATTTCGAAAATCATTGAGAAATGATTTTTGAACCTGCGTTATAAAAAAGTGCAAATTTTCTAGTCTCTTATCCTTATAGTTTATAGTCTGCGTTGATGTCTGTCTGTCAGTCAGCTTTTCTTTTTATATATTCCTTTTATATATACAGATTTCCCGAACGATACATGAAAATAAAACTATACATATATCAAGAAAGTAAATATATATTCAATTGCCAATATCATCACAAAGGAGATGTATGACATAACATCATTATTTTAATGTACGAATATAATTAACACCATTATAGGAGTGATAATCTAAGCGACAAGAACCTTTATGGCTCTTACTCTTTACGACACATTAGCTAAGAAAAGCAGCTTAATTAATATGATTATTTACCTCGTTACGACTGGCGGTAAAGCTAAGAACACATACTTGTACCATAAAGGTTAAAAGTCGAAACTTTGAGATACTTAATTTTATGACCTCAGTGAATGATGTCATACAAGTTATTTTATGCCTTATTTTAAAATGGAAGGTTGAATTTTTAACTACAGTTTTTTCCGTTTATTTGGGGCAATAATCAGTACCACAGCATCAGCAGTATCTTTACGAGAGGGAATTTGGAGTAAATCACATGATAATTGTGAACATTGTTCGTCTTCATCATTATATCAGCGATTGGAAGTCCACTGTTGTTAATAGGACACCCGTAGGCAGGAAGAATTTTGCCATTAATGCCGCGCTGGTCAAGCGTGTTGGCAATCGCTGAGCGCTGCTGTCGCGATGAGGATGCTGCTGCCCATTCCCGCCCTGTACATTTAAGCTAACTCGGATAGATATACCGCCATCTGTCCTACAACATCTGACACATATTCTAATCTGCCGGTACCTCACGGCTACCATTGACCATAGATAGATAAAATTGGTAATTGAACTGATTATAATCGATTATTAATCGAATTGGTTTAAATAATACTCAAATATTGGATTATTTTTTCAAATATGTACCGTAGATTAATACCGTTCTGTGTGCCAGTTATCATAAAAGACAACGCAATAACCAGTAGCGACAGATGGCGGTATATCTATCTATCCAAAGTAGCTTAAATCAAATGCAACGTGGCAGGGATGGGATTGACTGCAGCGTCCTCGTTGCAAAAGCTATAAAGCCTCTGTGATTGGCACCACGCCTGCCCAGCATTATCCTGTCAAAAATGATTAAATCCCGCCATGGTCCCTATGGAAACACTACTCCAAGAAATTTCACGTATGCATAACGTAAACAAATGATATTGACTTTTGTCTTCCAAATTAAAAAAATCCAGATGCAGCCAATGCGTTAGATAAGAAAACCAGTCTTAACTAGTATCTTTTGGTACCGCATTCAGTATTATGATATAATAAAGGTACATTTTCTCAAACTAAAACTGTCACAATTATAAATAAAAAATTATCCAAAAATATAATCTGATATTACTAATCGTTGATGTCTAAATTTAATTTTAGATTTTTTTTAATTTTAACCATATAATAGTATATCGAATCTAGGTCTTAGGTTTTATAAAAGAACCATTACTTTCGTCTTGATAAAAAAAATGTTACTAGTGCTTGCTGTGTGAATATTTTGTACGTAGCAGGTCTATTTAATCTAATTTTCGATATAACACCGGGTTAATTGTAAATGTGCCATTTATTTTTGAAAAGGGACGCCCCTATCATTATCTTCCTTTTCCATCTCGAAGATCTTCAAAGGTTTTCAAACTCGTAGGAATTTTATGCGCGTGTGATCAAATCTGTCTAAATTGGCACTTTTTGTAGGCAAACACGTCTATGTTGATTTTTAATTGGGAAGGAAAATCTAACCACTGGTAGTAGAGATGAGACGTATTTAAGAAGAAAGAATTTTAGAAATGGAAGTTAGTAGACGTGGAAATATGAGTTCAACTTTTTCTGTAGTGTCTAAGCTTTTTCACTTCTATCCATCTACAAAGTCCACTGCTAGACATAGGCCTCCCCGAGAAAAAAGGAATTCTGCCCATAATTGCCGTTCTTGGCAAGCGTTGCAGAGCGCAGCTTTCGTGACGCAGATGCTGCTGCCCATCTTCGCTCTACGCATTTTAGCTGCACTGTTTCGGATACGACTCCTGGTACAGGGGGAGATACTGTTTTATTTTCAGTACTTCACGGCTAACGGCTAAACCGCTAAGACTATACATATATATTTTTTCTATTTTGTGTAATGGTTGACTGGGAGATAATGCCATCTGGCATTAAGTCCTCCATTTGTACATTTTGTAACATTTTGTACAATAAAGTTAAATAAATAAATAAAAAAAAAATATATTTTGCTTATCCTCTTTTAAGGAGTCATGTATACATCTCTTGTAATTTTCATTTTTTTGTGTGCTATAATCGATGCAAAAGAACGTATTATCTATCTATTTATCAATGCAGTACGTCTCCAGTCAACCAGTCATTTTTCTAAATACAAATATAAAATTAATGTTAATCTCGTACTGCGAATTTCTTAAAGCCTTACCAATGGTCTAGCCTTAGGGTCAAACGGGTTCAAACACACATAGTATAAATCATAAAAACTCGAAATGGATAGAATAAACGGTAAGCCTCGAGTAGGTTTTACAAGCATCTCATATATTACTGACTCCGAAATAAGTCCAAGGTATCTATTCAACAGTTTACTCAAATACATATATTTAAACCCAGACACAAGTTTGAGCATCGAAGCGAACCATCAACAGGGTTAATGATGTCTCACGAGGTAGAAGGCTACAATGTCGACTTTCTTTCAGAGTTTCCTTCATTTATATATAAAAGGAGAAGCTGTCTGACTGACTAGCTAGCTAGCATATCAATGCAAGGACAAAACTATAAGGATTAGAAACTTGAAAAATACAGGTTCCATTTATAACGTAGAAGAGAACTAAAAATATTTTAGAAGAGTCGTTTTAAGGGGTGATACGGGACTGCAAAGTTAGAATTAAACTTTGCTGTGTTTAAACTTATAACATGACTAAATTTTTTTTGCAAATCTTCTCTTAGGAGTGTAAAAGGAGGTACAAATTTAGTAAGAAAGTTCTATACCTTAACGCGGGTGAATCCGCGAAACGCTGTTAGATCATTAAATATAATAAATTGATATTCCAATTCCCACATCTAATAGTCCACTAGGAAAATTATGCATGAATTATTTCTAAGTAATTCTTTATACAAAATATAGCTGTGCCCCCGACTTCGTCCGCGTTGTATAGTTTTTTTGCATACCATGCCTTAACTAACATAAATTTTAAATGTCATGTTTATTTATATCGAATCAATGTCCCGGAAAATAAGTTTTCAACTTTCTAGCTCTAAAAATAGCGTTATTTCCTTACTTTTCATATCCCTTTTCGACCCTTTAAAACCCTTATTTCGACTAAATAACCTTTATCCTTTCTCAGAGTCTAAAGATTGTTTACGCCAAATTTCATCAAAATTAGTTGAGAGGTTTAAGCGGGAAAGCGTTATAGACAGACAGACAGAGATACTTTCGCATTTATAATATTAATAGTAGGGATTAGTTAAAGTCATCATCGTCATCATATCAGCCATTTTAAGTCCACTGCTAGACATAGGCCTCCCCTAGAAAGGGGGAATTTTGCCCATAATTGCCGCGCTGGGCAAGCGTTGGCAATCCATGGGATGGCCTCCAAAAGGGATGCTACTGCCCATACTCGTCCTGTGCATTTGAGCTACACTGTTTAGGATGGATATACCACCATCTGTCGGTTCTACTACCTCAGTCGCCTCTTACGACACCTGATACAGGAGAAGTTACTACTTACTCTACACCTAGTATTTTACGGCTATCTACTCTGTCGGTACCTCACGACTATAGTATTAGTTAAAGTAATTTTGGTTTTTTCAGAACAAACAAATATTCATCATATAAATATTTGATCTGGGTAGGGATTCAATGTACGACTCTTGGCGCACAAGATAGAAGCACTAAAAAATTAGATATCAAGTTGGTCAAGTCAGTTCATTACAGAGTTACAATATATTTTGTGTACAGGTATGCGTTTAAACAAAGTCTTAACTAATAAAATATGAAGATAAATGTGCTATAAGGTACCAGTAGAGTAGAATAGTACCCCCCAACTTGTACAGACATCGTAAGAGGCAACTTACATAGCAGAACCGACGGACGGCGGTGTATCCATCAGAAACAGTGCATTTATTGCGTTTATTTATACAAATATGTATGCCACGTTTATTTATTTTGTATATATATTGCCTGCACTACTATATATATATATTTTTTTCTGTTTTGTGTAATGGTTGACTGGGAGATAATGCCATCTGGCATTAAGTCTGCCATTTGTATATTTTGTGCAATAAAGTTAAATAAAAAAAACAGTAAAGCTCAATGGCACAGAGCATGGATCGGAATCTGCGATTACCAACACGGTTGCCTAGCGAAGCAAATATAGGCATAATTCCCTGTTTTCTGGGAAAACCTACGTCCAGCAGTGGACTTCCAATGGCTGATTTAATGGCTATTAATAAAGTGAAGATCGAAATTAAACTTGATTAAGTGTTTCATCATAATGAAAACGTCTGTGAGTTAAAAAGAAAATATAATATTTCATCAGATTACATTCATAAGCCAAAATACTTAGTACCAAATGTATGTGAAGGTATAGAATTTTATAGAAGAACAAAGAAAAAATAAGTTCTCTTTCCTATCATTCACAGGAATATGGCCAAAGATCATGCCACGTCAAATATCTCGTACATTATTCAAAGATACCTCCATCCGTGTCGTCAGTCGGACCCTTCTCAAAGTATCACCAATTTGTCTAGGGTCGTGGGTTGGGATACAAATATTTACAAATGAAGTAGTCGTATAGAACTTCATATCAGATTTGTGCTATTTTTGTTTAGATTACGTAATATTGCTTATTTATTTATTCATCATAATCATTATACCAGCCATTGGAAGTCCACTGCTGGACACAAGCCTCTCCAAGAAAGGAGGATTTTTGCCCATCATTTCCGCGCTGGGCAAGTGTGTTAGCAATTGCAGAGCGCAGCTATTACGGCAGGTATGCTGCTGCCAATTCCCACCCAGTGCATTTGAGCTGTGCTGTTTGGGATGGATATACCGCCATCTGTCTGTTCAGGTAGATCTTATTCGCCTCTTACGACACCTGATGCAGTGGGAGGTACCATTCTATTCTGCCGATACCTCACGGTTTATTTATTTAGACCAACCAAAATCTGTACACAATATTATAATATTACAAGAATTGTCAACCTTGTGACTTGAAGATATTCGCAATCGCAAGGCAATCGCAGAGCGCAACTTTCATGATGGGAATGCTGCTGCCCATCCTCGCCCTTTGAGTTGAGCTACACTATTTAGGATATACCGCCATTTATCCGTTCTCGTACCACAGTCGTCTCTGTCGATATCTGGTATAGGGGAGGTTCTATTCTACTCTGCCGGTAACTCACGGTGTATTTTTCATTTCTTTTATTTTTTTTTATTTGTGTGTTGCGTGCCCCGGCTAATTGCTTGACTAGAACATAATGCCACTAGGTATTCAGTCTGATATGTGTATACTGTATTTTTCATGCGCAAAAAGTAAAAAAAAATATAGAACTTGGAATTTGTTTGTTACTGTAATTAATAATTTACTTAAGCTTCCCTGTTAACGTTTGTTTATAACCTACTTTCTGGACTAAAGGTACAAGTTTTGCTAAAACACAGTCTATGTGATAATGTGCATAATTTTATTCGCACATATTTTTTGGAACGTCATTATGATGAACATCCAGCGAACCAGTTAAATTTTTAAAGCAATGCTGTATTCACGCACTAAAGCGGGGATTGACAAGAAATAGGGTTGTCTAGTAAGGGATATTTTCTGGCATTATATTGTCAGACCTATATCTAAAAAGGGTTTATTTGGACCGCTTCTTCGCTAGTTTATCCTTTTTTAGTTGTGAATACTAAAGTTTGTGGATGAAATTTGATCGAACGTTTTTTATATGCACCCTAAATGGACCTACTGGATGTAACAATAAATATATTATATAGAATTTAAGAGAAAACAGCGTATTGTTGATTTTTTAAGTTGAAAAGCAATCACTTAGACTGACATAAAGGGAGAAAGCTGGACGTTTCTGTATTTCAATATGGCATATTTAGGTACAATAAAAAAGAATATATTTAAAAATTATCTCTTAACATAGAACTCTGATATAATGAAGACATAGGCCTCCATGTCTATAGTATCTAAAAGCAGATTGAATGGGGCTGACTGTTGATGATGCGGTCTTTTCGGAGATGGCTTGTCCATAATTTATTTATCCGAATTTCATTTTTTTTAAAATTTTGAAATTTGGTTAACTGACATTTTAATATTTTAGTACATCTGTATATAATTTGACTCTATCAGTACTTTATACAAAAATCTTTTGTTTTACATAAGATTGGGACATTTTTCATCTTCTCTATTAAAAGGGTAGGTTATAGTTGTAAAACGAATAATGCTACAGGTGTTGACTAAAACGTTTTTTGGCTAAATTAAACGTCGGTGTGAATGAAAAAATCTAAATTTGGTGAAAATATATCTTTCGATAGTTAACCGGACTCTTCTCATTCCAGAAATTAGCGCCTTTGGTGAGTTCCATTAAATGTATTCTTAGTGTTGGTTAAAATTTGACTATTCGATATTGATAGATCACTATTTAAAAATAACAATATTCACATAACATCTCATACATTGATCTGACTCCGAGGTAAGTTGCTTTAAACTGTTGTCTACTATGGACAGCAGACAACAAAGTAATAACAAAAATAATTTAACGCTTAAACATATTTTTTTAACACCCAGACACAGAACATCTTTATTCAGGGTGGGTATCAACCAACGATCCGTGTCGCATAAGCTAGAATCACTACAAACAGCGCCATCGGATTTTTCAGTAAATAGAAAATAAATAAATAAAATATTTTATAATGATCAAGTTCGTAATGCTCTTCTTGGGCCAACAATGAAAAGATGGCAATGATTTCTCGGCACAAGAAGAACAAATTTGCGAATGATCCAATTTTGACGTGTCTACTAAGGCTTTAGTAGCACAACAAAGGTAAAATAAAGATCCAGGTTCGAGTTTATACAGGATAAATAAAATAAAAAGAAATTGTCTTTTTTGTAAGGAAATATCAACTAAGACAAAAAAGAGTAAACTTGTGCCCATTAATACCATGCTGGGCAAGAGCTGTGTCAATCGCGGTACCTCAGCCGCCTATTACATAAACTTCGTACAGGGGAGTTACAATTCTATTCAACCGGTGCTCCACAGTATATTATTATTTATGTATATGTATGTATGTGTTTATGTATATATGTAAATATATATACACACACATATATATATATGTATGTATGTTAATTTGTTGTACTAAATTCACCTCTAACTTACACCAGCTTAAACATTATTTCTATCCAAAGGTTGCCTGTAAGAAATTGCATTTAGCGATAAGGCCGCCTCTTATACCCACTATTCCATGTTTTTGTGATGTTCTTGTGTTGTTTTTCTTGGTGTACAATAAAGAATATATAATTAATATTAATTAAAAAAAACAAATAAAAACATGAAAGTCAAACCTAGTTACATTTTTTCAATTATATTTTTTTGGCTGTCTTCCGAGTCGTGATCCAGATTTGGTGAGACAAGGAGAAAGCTATCATTGTCAACCTTATTCGTGCATAAGTCGGGCACGTCTGTGACAGCCCTAGTGACGAGGGTTGCCTACAGTGTACACAGCCATCTGTTTAGGATGGCTGTTATTCTAGGATAGTTCATCTTTTTGTGGAAAATATGCAACTGTTCCCGTAAATGTTACGTTAGGTATGAAAAAATCTCAAGTATTCAGTTTTCAAGACAAGGTTTCACATGGTGGTGACATGGGGCCTTCATCATCAGTTTTACGTTTATAGCGATTAGAGAAATATTGACTTTACCAAAACAGAATTCAACTTTAACAAACAGGGGGACAAAATTCCCCCTTTCTTGGGATGGCCTAAGTCCAGCAGTAGACTTCTGATGGCTGGTATGTTGAAAATGGTATCTGAGTAATTGTCGCTCTTAACATTAAAAATAATATTTATATGAATAAAAAAATGAAGGCTTTAAACATTATTAGCAACATTAAAATACGCACGCTCATGCGTTTTGGCAATACGATCTGTAATCTGCTTTCACGACGGAGATGCTGCTGCCCATCCCTGTGCATTTTAGCTATACCATTGCGGATGGATATACCGCCATCTGTTGGCTCTGGTACCTTAGTCGCATCTTACAACACCTGGTACAGAGGGATATACTATTCTACTCTGCTGGTACCTTGCTGCGGTATATGTTAGTATACAGACATATTTTAAAATAACAATAAGAAATATATTAATAACTTTATCTAATTATATGAACACTAGCGATATTTCAAGCGATTAGGATATCCAACAAAGTTTAAAATGAAAGACAAATTATATAGGTAAATGACCTCGATTGCGAGGCCAATAGCGCAGATGGGAGTGATCGTGAGTTCGATTCCTACCAACAGAAAATATTTAATGTTGATATTTGTGTTTGTTCTAGGTGTTAAATTCATTTAATGAAGTAGTATATTTGTGATTCCTCTGTTATCTGGCGTACGTAACATAAGTGTTTTAAGCGACTTACCTCGGAGACAGGTCAATGTATAAGATGTGGGAATTTATTTATACTTATACCTCGATATAGACTTTAGAGCCATTTGCCGATCTAACCGGGGTGCTACCCAAACCCATACAAAGTTTATTAAAATCGTGTCGCTGGTAAATTATATTACGGGCAAAATGCCCCTTCAATGGCTGATATAATGATTATGACTCAAATATAATTTTAATATAGATAGCAATTTTATTTTATGTTTTAAGAGTAAATTTTCTATATTAATATAAATAGATATATATGATCTATAATTTAGATAAAGCTTTCGCGTTATAAAATTCATGTGAATAGAAATAATAGGAAAATTCCATACAAAAAGTTCTTATAAGAAGTACCACGACCTCTTCAGATAAATCATTCGCCCATAATATCGTACCTCAAGTCAGATTACACTGCAAGACACATAAATACTATAACAAACAATAGCGTTAATAAAAAATTACGATTAACATGATAAACTAGAAGTTATTTCAAAAATGTTGTTACATATCTACGAGAAATGCTCGGTATCTCACATTTTCCCTGAGGCTTCTTGGGGTTAATGCGCAAAATTTGTATCCTAGAAACTTAATTAATTACTACTAGTTTCTTTTCCAGGTTTTTTTATTGGCCCGCGTTATGAACCCAATGTAAACTTAGTTATAAAACCCGCCTGGTGCCTGTAGATAAGAAAGCCACTCAATGACCTATTTCTTTAAATATCCCCATAAAGTCACCTAGGTTATCGCTCATTTGAGTGTAATTGTAAGGTAGCGTCTATATTCTAGGACACATATTTTGAGGTTCAGTGTAAAGGAACTTCATTTAGATACTCGATGGCTGTAGAATAAAATTTATTTTGCTGCCTACCCCTGAACTACACTTTATTTGTAAAACTGAAAGCACTGAAACGCTCCGGTACATATATAGAGTACAGCGGCCACCATTTATAAAGTTTAATTGAAGACTAATAATATAAACGAAACGTATGATATTATCCTGGCCTAAAGATAGCTATCATAAATTTATCATCATCATGAATCATCATCACCAAGCCGCCAAATTTCCACTGCTGGACTAATTATTGTACTGGGCAAAAGTGATAGCAATTGCGTAGCCTACTTTCCTTCTTTAAGCTAACACTTGTGGATGTACCGCCATCCGTCGGTTCCAGTACCTCAGTTGTTTCTTATAACAACTGGTTCAGGACGTACTATTCTATTCTGCCGGTACCACTCGGCCAAAATCCATACACGTGATTATATTGTAATTAAATTTCAGAAAATAAAATTATAAAAAAACAGTAATCATTGAATTTGGCCTGCAGTGTAACACAGAACAATAATCAGATACTTATCTTATTGTTCCAAGAAATTTAGTAATATGTCAGACGTCTTCAGTAATCGGTATTAACTTGTCTGCAAGCATCACCTTAATATTTATGATTGTTTGACAAATGACCCTCATGACTCGACAAGGTCATCAAGGTTATCAATGATATAAATCTATGACTATTTAAAAGTGCTTGCCTGTAAATCTAAATGATATAGCCGTCGCCTGGTAGTTGGAGTTCCACCACAATTTATTTAATTTTTCAATAACAGTTTTATCGTTTGCTTGATATTCAATAGACAATACATTTATTCATAATTGAAGTAGACACATCGACACATCGGCAGTGTCATTCATAGTCTAATGTGTATATTTAGCGAAATTAATGTATTTTTATTTATTTAGGCCGCATACAACCGGTTCTATTGGAAATTACTTGTGAAGGAGTATGTCCAACAGTGGACGTCTTATGGCTGATATATAGATGATGAATGTATTTTTAGTTAAAATTTTAAAAAGAAACAGCTTTTTGCACGTCTTCTATTCTAGACATTTTCACACTACATTCTTTGCTTTATTTATATCAATAATTTTCGAGAGAACTTTGACAGGTTTTGTACATAGAAAATGCCGAATTGTATTTAACATTATATGTTTCAGGTGTCACATCAGGCAAGTTGATTTTTTCCTATTATATTGTATAAAATTAGAGATTGTTTACGAAGGTATAAGACATACATAGATTACATGACCAAGGGATATATAATTTATGCGGCACATAAAGCTAAATTCGTTACTGGAATAATAAAACATATTTGCAATACTATGACTAATTTTATTAGACCAGTTTGACATACCAGCATACATTTCGCGTGATAGTAAGCATCACTGCAGCCTGTAGACGCTCGTAATATCACAAGGATATCACTAACGCGTTGCCGACTTTATGACTTGAGGATATTATGACACATTACCCAGCAAATTCACTGCCTCTCACCCATCAGACAGAAACACAGCAATGCGAACACTGCTATATACTAGACTGCGAACACTGCTATATACTGCTAGAAATAGTTGAGAGTAAGGTATTAGTGCAGACGACCTTTAGTATGAGATCTACCTCATGTATAGTGTAGTTAATACCTTAGAGATACGTTTACGCTAAATTTAATCGAAAAGGGTTAAACATTTACAAGTAATACCGAAGAACAAAAGTACAGCTACGAAAATATTCAACATCATTATTTATGTTTCTGTTCAGCAAACAAATAGACAATACATCTCCATCTTATGAATAATACCGATACTCGTCCTTCTCTAATATCTGAGCACTAAAATTCATTAGCAGATTGGTAGACCAACTGTATAAATATTTAGTAACACTCTAATACATTAGAAGGCAGAGGAGTACGTGAATTATGTATCAGAACGAGGCGCAAGTTATGGGAGTTTCGGTTAATTCCAATGGCCTCTGTAACTGCAAATGAGCAGACTAATTAGATTGGTTATATTTCTAATTTATCTTGCTCGAATAAGAGCGCTGTGACTAACTGTTATTATTGTACTAGTTTTCTGATTAAGACTAAGTCATGGATTTTCTTAACTATAATAATAATAATCAAAGTAATGTTATGAGAAAGAAAAAATGTATAGTTTGTTTAGTAAGATTTAACTCAAATACTGCTAAGACAATTTAATAATACATTTACTATGGGGATGGTACATTTTCGCTAAGTGAATAAGGCATTCAAAAATTCCTATATAAAACGCAATATAAAATGGTGGATTTTTTATTGTTAAACAAACTATATTCAAAACTCGGCGTATATAAGGATATATAATATATATCCTTTGATTACTCACTTCAAAAATGGAGAAGGTTTTCAATTCGACTGAATGTTTTTTTTGGATATATGTTACCCGATATCTTAGAGAATAATGCGTCAATGTTGATTTTTTTTACGCTCAAAATCGCGGGGTCTAGTATTTTTTACGTGCCTGCTAATTTAAATCAAAATCTAGTCCGTAATCACAAGTTGACCTACAACTAATAAAGATCCACACATCACGATAGTATGGGTTGTGGAAAGGACATGTAGTTTAGAAAGGGTAACGTTTATGGTCTCTACACGATCGAATCACGTATGGGAAGATCCGTAACAGAAGCAGAGTTCCGATTATTATATATCTATAGATTAGCAGATTAAATAACCAATTTATAAATGTAACTGTTTTATGTTATGGTAGATATTTTTTATTTGATGCATATATAAAGAATCTTGCGCCTACTTCATCATAACAGTTATTGTAAGTCCACTGCTGTAGATAGATCTCCCCAAGAATGTGGGAATTTAGCCCAGAATTATCGCGCAAGCGTGTTGGCAATCACAGATCGCAGTTTTTGCGACAGGGATGCTGCTGCCAATCCCCACCCTGTGCATGAGCTGTACTGTTGCGGATGGATATAACGCCATCTGTCGGTTCTGGTACCCTAATCACCTCTTACGACACCTGGTACAGGGGGAGGCACTAATCTACTCTTCGGTACCTCACGAATGCAACTATAAGTGACATACATATGTGCATATATAATAAACAATACTATCTACTAAGGATAAGTTTTAATATGTATGTTGTTAGTGATGTTTAATACATATAGATAGGTGGGGCGTAAAGTATAAAGAACTGATGGCTAATTACGCTGTAAGGTTCTAAAATGGAGATACACTGGGATCGCAATGGATGTAGCCGTGAGGTACCGGCAGTGTAACATAGTACCTTTCCCTTGTACCAGGTGTCATAAGAAGCGCGTAATGTACCAGAACCGACAGATAGCGATATATCTGTGCGAAGTACATTTATCCAGCTTAAATGAACAGGGTGGGGATAGGCAGCAGCACTCCTGTCACGAAAGCTGCGCTTTGCGAGCAATTGCCAACATACTTGCCCAGCGCGGCAATTGTAGGGAAAATTAAGCTTATTAGTTTGATTATGTTAATATCTAAATTTCCATATTTGTAGCAAATAAATTAAATGAATGAATGTATAGTGTAATTACTGGGTAATGTGACATAATATCTTCAAGTAACAAGATTGGAAATGCGCTAGTGATATTCTTGTGATATTACGATAATATTACAATCTCACGGGCTGTACTCTTGTTTGTCAACCTAGTCTAACAAAAAAAAAACATCATCATTTATTTTAATGACAGAAAACATTATATAGGTAACATCATTAATGAAATTTATCATTAAATATATTCAGTACATTTTTGGAATTACGTTATTGAAGTAACAAGGGATTATAACAAATAGATCGTGACAAATATATTAAATTTGTATGTTAGTTTTTTGGTTATTTAGGAAAATATTTCAATCAAACAGATATTTTTTATATAAATTCAAGTCAAATAAGTAGATAAAATAATAGAAGGAATCATATATGATGCACCCTTCCTGTCTATCATATCAACCATTGAAAGTATACTGCTGAACATAGACCTCCCCATGAAAGAGGGACATAGACCTGCCCATAATTACTGCGTTACCTGTCGCTTCTGGGTAGGTTCCAAGGTTAGTCGCATCTTAAGACACGAAGATGGTGATATTTTATTATGTCGGTACCTCACGACATAGTTACCATGTCTGTCCAGTGCTTATCATGTTGATTCGGTGCATATGATTTTTCGTCATTGGTCAGCATGATTTTCAATCATACTAGAATAGAGAGATGACGTGTTAATTCTTTTTTTACATATAAACATCATGCCTGTTTTCCGTTGGGGAGGGCATTGAATCTCCACTTGTTATAATCTTGGCATACGTCTCCCGCTTCCCATGCTCATATTAGTTCTTTAATTCACGCTCGTTTATTCTTAGTACTTCTGACCTTGCACTTCTATAATACCTTTTCTAACTGGTTCTGTTCGCCTAGGTCGTCCTATACCACTCTTCCATTCACTTCCGTTTCTTTTTCCTTAACTTAACTTACGTTCATTTACGCAGTCATTCTACTTTCGTCCATTCTCTCTACATGTCCAAATCATTTCATCATTTCTTTCTCTATTATTACCTTTATCTTTTACACCATATTGATATTTAAATATATTTCTCAAACTCACACAACACATACTTCGAAGTGCTCTCATTTCAACAGCATTTATTCTACTTGCGTGCTTCTTCTGCCATATCTAGAATTTACTACTATATGTAGTTAATGAAACCAACAGCCAGTCGTGCCCATTTTGACACATTTTGGCTGCAAAAGCAACAGTTTTTTAACGATAAAAAGTTTTTACTTTCAATTGCACCAGCGTTTGTTGCGTAAAATGAACATGCCACAGGCGTTATCTCTTACTTTAATTCAATTAGTCACATAGATATCAGAATTGTATCTTATTATCGTGCAGGCAGAAGTTTTAAAATACATAGTAATTTAACGACGGTTCTTAAAAGAGTCAATTAGCAAATCTATTTGCAAACCAAACTTCACTCGCTACAGCTTGAAACTTGCGTACATTTGTCCATTTTACGCTGGTTTACTACTTTGTACATCTTACTTTTACATACGATGAATAACATATAAGTGAATTTGCCAGTAAACAAAGCCTCGATTCCGTAATTGTGATTGATTGAGGGCCAAATCCGTTTTAGGTATAACGGATTATCCTTTCCCAAATCCCATTATTTTTGTGAAAATGGAATTAAGGACGAAACGTGGATCAACATCGGGAGAGATTTTCTGTCATTTATTCAATACCTAATTTGATAGCAGAAAATAGTTTATATATTACGTAAATGTACTAGCATTTTCGTACCAGTGATCGCCATGAGTGTATGTATGTCTTACTTTCAACAATTGCGAGTTGGTACCAGGACTGGAGGACTCTTTCCATGACATTAAACACTGTATGTTAAGCATTAAGGAAATTTTAGCGTTAGTGTTTTCACCAGTATGGATAATCCCTACTAATATTATAAATGCAAAAATAACTCTGTCTGTGTGTCTGTAAAGCTTTCCCGTTTAAACCTCTCATCCGGTTTCGATTAAATTTGGCACAGATATTCTTTAGACCCTGAGAAAGGATATAGGTTACTTTTTATTTGAAATAAGGGTGATAAGGGATCGAAAAGGGGGCTTAACAGTTGTATGGAAGTGTCGCTATTTTTAGAGCTAGAAACTTGAAACTTATTTTTCAGGCCATTGATTCGATATAAATAAACATGACATTCAAAGTTTATATAAGTTAAGGTAAAGAGGTATGGTACCCGAAAAAACTGTTCCACGCGGGCACAGTCTGTTCCTGATAAATTCGCGTAACAACGCCATGCACACATAGAGTGGTGCTGCAAAATGCGCTTTTAATTCCAGCATCTTTGTCGGTAAGGGCCATAGTACACGGCGTTTTTTAAACGTGCCGATGACGCGCAGATGACGCGCGTATACGCGCTTCAAACGCAATTCGAACGCAACCTAGTAACCTAAGTACGTACCTTACGTACTAGTACCTAGTACGCAACAAGCAGCGTCCACGGCACCGAAAACGCGCGTTTCTGAAACGCGCGTCGTCGGCGCGTTTAAAATACGCCGTGTACTATGGGCCTAAGACCCTGGACGAGACGGATAACTTGGTTCTTGTTTAAAAGTAAAGGTTAAACGTTTAACATTATATAAGCCTGTGTGGTTTTTATTATTTATATAAAAAAACCAACCGACCTACCGTATTTTCTACCTGCCTTCAATATTAGCAGTTCCAATCTGACTGCTCGCTTGACACACAACTGTTAGTGGTTTCTGTCATGTGTCAGGCTTGCATCTTCAGTTTGTAGTATATTTATCTATTTAATAGCTATAACTAACTGAGTGTGCAACAAAAGATGTTACGTGTATCATAGAATCGCACCGTAATCGGCAGCTCTCAACTAAGATGTACTTCTTGAATATTCGATCCTCATACCTACTATCCCATACCTATTTAGGTGTTTGGCTGGACTAATAAAAAAAATACTGGTTTGAAATTAAATGTTTCTGGTCGAAAAGTTCAACACCATCCTCATATCAGCCATTTGAAGTCCATTGCTAGACATATGCCTCCTTATATAATGAGGAAATTTTATGTGTTGAGATTTGTTGAGCAAGCATGTTGGCAACCCCAGGGGCTGCCCATCCCTGTCCTGTGTACTTAAGTTACACTGTTTCGAATGGATATACCGTCATCTGTCGGTTCTGGTTTCTTAGTCACCCTTACGACTCCTAGTATAGGGGGATATAGGGGAGGTACTATTTTAATCTGACGGTTTTTCACCCAACAACAAGAATTTTTACAAGACAATAAAACAATAGAAATACAACTTTTCCAATTACAATCATATTGTACATCTCGAGTTACAAAAACAATCCTAAAATCAGAGGTTTGTAACAGAAGTTTCGGAGTTAAAACAAAATTATTCAATTTGTATGGTAACTGTAAACAGAATGATTACAAAGAAGTATTGTTACAAGTTTCATAATGGAGGTATTTGTGTAAACAAGAAATATTGAGGTATTGGGGTGACCATGATTCTAATTATAGTATAAACCTTTTTGCTGCTATGGTCCCAGCTAAAGGATCAGCCACTGGTACCTGATCTGGACGTCATTCGTAGTGAAATAGGTTCAATTGCATAACGAGATAAAATTCCAGATCCGTATGGTATTTTGCTGGTACCCCGCAACACAAGTAAAATTACTATAATTTTATTTTATGAGATCAGGTCGACAAACAAGCATACTGTCCGCGTGCTAGAAAGCGTCATGGCAGCCTATAGCTGCTTGTAATACCACACAAGAATATTACGGGCGCGTGGCAAACCTTGTGTCTTAAGGTCCAGAACACAACCATGCGAACACTGCTGTTTGGGGGTAGAAATATTTCAGGGCAAGGTTTTAATGCAGACAAACTCTGTTTGAGGTGAACCTCATGTAAAATTTAAGTGACACTCATAATTTGGTGCAAAGTTTAAACATATTTTTGTGTGGATGCGAGTAAAATTTATTCATAAGTTCCAAGAAACATCTAAGAGAAGTCCATAATAGACATATTGATTGAATAAAGTTTGACGGACTTCATGTCTTTATTTGTCCCCTGCATCCAACTTTTACTCGTGATTTTCAGGATTTCAGGGTTTGTTTCATTTTCAGGATTTCAAATAAATATTACAAGTTTAGTATTCATTGAGTTTATCAATCACAATTCCTGAAATGTTTGTACTTTGTAATAATAATTCAACAACGAATTTCCGAGTAGTGTCTTTGTTATTAAATCAGAGTTATCTATGTTTAAAATAGGAGAAGCTAACTGACTGACTGACACCGCAAGGCCTGAATAACAAGGGTTAGAAACTTGAAATTTTGCAATAGGGTTCATTTTAGAATACAGGAGAGCACTTATAAGGGTCTTGTAAAGTTCAAGTATATATGTTATTGTTTTTGCACTTATCCGGATGAAATTCAATATAAAAAATTTTCATAGTGGTTATGAAAAACATGTTAAATATTTGTTTTATAAATCATCATCATTATCGTTTAAGAACATGATAGAGGGATGCAATGCTAGTAAGAAAGTTCTACAACCTAACGCGGGACAAACCGCGGGGCTAGTTACTAATAAACTGGTATAAGTTTTTGTATATATGTTATAAACATGGGTGTGTGTTTAATATTACAGCCTCATTCGGTATCAGCTTTGCTACTTTATTAGATATTGTAATAAGCCACTGAGATACCGAAATTAACAAATAAAAGTTTAAGAATCCGAAAATACGCAAATGTAATGTAACAGAGAGGGGATGGATAGCAGAATTCCCGTCGCAAATCTACACTCTGCGATAGACATCAGATTATGGTCAAAATTACCTTTTCTTTTCTTCTCCCATCTTCATCTCCCAGCAAACCATTACACAAAACAGAAATATATATATATATATATATATATGTATGTGTAGTCAATATAAAATATTCAAGAAATAGATTTGACAAAATTGAGTTGAAGAAACTCCTCAATATATACATATAACAGTAAACTCATGTTTGCTGCTATATATTTTTTATTCATATTAATAAGAACTATACCAATGCCGTTACTCCACGTCAATAGGATGTAAATTACCTCATCTCCAGCTTTTTTGCTCTTCAATGAGTTTTTCCAGTCAAAGACAAAATCCAATAAAATAGTCTTTATCTTTATTAAAAAGTCATTTACTCGCTCATTTGATATGTAAACTCAAATTTCACCTTCGCCATTAAAAACTCAGAGACACAATACTCAAATGCCTGCTGCCTGTATCGTGCAATACAATAGCTGTGGATCGGCGTCTTCTGTCGCGCTTGTTCGGAGCCTGTTTATTTCAAGGTACAGATGTTGCTCCAAAGTCTTTTGTTTTAACTTCCACACCTTGTTTTGCTTGGTATAATTAATTGTACCCTTGTCAAAATGTAGAGAGTTGCCAAGAATGGTAAGTGCTTCTTATTTGTTGTGTGCTCGGATATTTCTTTTTTTAAGTAATACAATTCTATAGATAGCAAACTCGCGAATATAACTTTATCACATAATCATCATGACAGCCGCAAAACGTTCACTGCTGGACATTGGCCTTCTCATGAAAAGAGAAAATTTGCTTATAATGACAGCTGGGCAAGCGTGATGGCAATCGCAGAGCACAGCTCCGCGATGGAAATATAGCTTCTCATCCCTCCCCTTTTGCATTTGAGCTACTGTTTTTTAGGATGGATATACCACCACCCATGGGGGATATATTCTACTCTGCTAATACCTCACCGCATACATCGAAACATATGCGATTATTTCTAAATATATGCACGTTCACAATCGAAAAATGGTTCCTTGCAAACAAAAAAGGTTTGAATTGGAAATGTTCTGTACTGAAGTATTTAATTTTTTTTATTCAAATATTCTTGTTTCATAGACGGTTCTGATGGCGCATATGGTAGTAATCCTATCCTGTGCGCCAAAGGTTATGGGTTCGTTCTCCATCTTACCAAGAACAAATATTTCTATCATGAATATTTATATTTGTTCTGTGTCTGGTTGTTATTTATATGTTAATATTTTTTTTATTTATATTTGTGATTCCTCTGTTGTCCGATGTACTTAATACAAGTGCTTTAAGTTTTTAATATCGGAGTCAGGTTAACGGAAAATACATCGTGTGATTTTTTTTTATCATAGATCAATTTGTGCTGTAATTACATCCTTATAGCACTGTCTTCGTTAATGTTTTTGTTTTTTTTTAATAACAACAAAACAAGGTCAACATTTTCTCGTGTTTTATGTACATTTAAATAAAAAAAAACTATGACATCAAAATGAAAAATATTCCCACATTATTTATCTACTCTACCCCAAAATTGATATTATCACTTAGGTATCAATTCAGTTTGCAAGTTTCTCGGGTGTCTTCGGTTTGTTCTGGAGCCTCGTCTCAAGGAGCAGCTGTTGTCCTCAAGCCATTTGCTTTAACTTCCACACCTTTTTTGTTTTGTGTAATTCTACCCTTGCCAAAATTCGAGAGAGAGAGACAAGTAATGTTCGTACGTTTAAATTTATCTTATAGTAAATAAGTTTGAGTGTTTCCGTGTGCGCTAAGGGTCATTGGTTATATCCCAATCCAGCATAAATGATTGTGTAATTTGTTTTTGTTCTATGTCTGCATGCTAACTTGAAAATTTAAGTCACAATACCTACTAAAATTACTGCCTCTCTCACCCTTCAACCTAGAACACAGCAATGCGATGCTATTTAGTGACAGAAATAGGTGAGAGTAAATACTGACGCAGACAACCTTTGATATGAGTCTTGCTTCTAGTACAATACATTTAGTATTTGAGTGATTTAGTATACAGAATGAAAAACATATTATCCATTCGTTTCTGAGAAAAAAAAGGTACTTTAGTTTTTTTATTTCTATACGAAAAGTACGAAAAGTAAGACTTTATTACGGAAGTAACTTGAACAACAAATATCAATATCGAATATTATGTCTCTATAAATATTTTGTCAAGTTTTCCCGTCACACAACCTTTTGTGCCAAAACTTTCGCCATTGGGGGGACGAGTTCTCTTAATATTATTTCCATAGAATCTTTTGTAGGGAAATAAATTTTGTGTTTTACACCTTCTTACGCATGCAAAAGTTGTCTCGTGAATTTTACGATTCGGCGCGAAGTTTGCCGGTACAGTTTTATAGCGACGAGGTTCTATTTCATGACTGCCGTCTAACATCTGAACCTTATACTAAAAGTAAGAGCATGTTCACAGCATCTGCAACTAACAACCTTGTCATAATACCATTGCACTAATAATCATCGACAGGCCCGATGGCGCAGATGGTAGTTATCCTGTATTGTGCGCCAAACATCGTGGGTTCGATCCCACCCAGGACAGATATTTATATGATACTATTTATGTTTGTTCTGTGTCTGGGTGTTAAATATATGTATTTAAGTAGTATATTTGTGATTTCTCTGATGTCTGATGTCCGTAACATGAATGCTTTAAGTGATTTAGCAAGTATTCAGGGCAATGTATGATATCCTGTGGGAAAAAAAAACAATATCCAATAAAAAGTTGTTGCAAAAATTTATTGCAATATTTCTTAAAGGTTAACTAGGTAGATAGCGATAGACATTATGATCATTTTGATAAACAAGAAAAAGTACGACAATTAGTCCAACGTCTTTGTTAAAATTTAGAACAACTGAAAAAGTTTTCTTAGCTTTTTATAGAAGGTATTAAGTTAGTTAAAGGTTCTTTTCAATTAAAAAAAAAGCGTTTATGTATGAGCACAATTCTGATTTATGTAATAATGCTTCAATCGAAGCAAATTGGGTTGTTCGACTCTTATTTGTAACCAAGTTTCAGAGTATATATAAATTACAAGCAGCATCCCGCAGTTTCACTAAAGTAAACCTTTATACTAAATTTTATTAAATAACTTCAAATACGGCCAAGTTTCACACTAACTTTGCACACTCGCCTCCCCTGAAAGGAAAATTTTGTAAATCATTTCTAGAGCTCCTTTACTTTGTAAAAAAATAGTAGTTTAGATCTCGCGTTCATATGTCTGTCAGTTTGTCTGCTCACTGATATATCTATATACTTTATCACGGCAGTTGATACAAAACAGCAAGATACAAAATATATTCTGTAATTGCCCCGCTGAATATACGTGGTGACATCGCAGATCGTAGCTTTATGACAGGAATGCTGCCGCACAATCCTTGTCCTGTTGCATTTGTGCTAAACTGTTTCTGGTAGATATACCGCCATCTGTCGGTTCCAGTACCTCAGTCGCCTTCACGACACCTGGTACAGGGGGATCTACTATTCTAGTCTGCTGGTATTCCACGGTTCCTATTACGACTGCAAAAAGCCAAAACTGTATTTTTTGCAAACCTTTTGGAATTGACGTAAATGATCTCATAAGGGTCCATAATTCGAAAGAAATATTTTCTTATCATGTTGTCTGTTGAAATCTTCTTGAAGGAAAAGGGAATTTTGTTTAAATTTGCAAATAAACGGTGATGTTTCTAGAATTGTAGGAAATATATTATTTTGACTTATCACAGTCATAATCTAAAGGTGTGACGTGACGTACGATAAGAATGGTGTCTCAAAACTTTGTGTCGATGATCATCATTGGAAGTACAATGCTGGACATAGGCCTCCCTAAGAAAGGGGGAATGTTGCCTATAATTGCCGCGCTGGGCAACCGTGTTGGAAATCGTAGAGCGCAGCTTTTGCGATGGGGATGCTGCAGCCCAACCCCATCCTGTGAATTTGGGCTGCACAGTTTCGAATGGATATACCGCCATCTGTCGATTATGGGCACTTGGTACAGGAGTGGTACTATTCTAATCTGCCAGTACCTCACGTCTTTCGGCACGGTGTCGTTGATAGATTGCATTAATTTTTCAAGTCCAGCCGTTATTTTTTTTTTATTTTAATCCGACCAAAAATTGAATCCTCGGCCTTATTAGTCTGGGCGCACCACGGTGCCAACAAAGTAATGTAATAATCCGCTTTGCTAGAAACCTAATGAAACTCCACGTGAATGTTAACTATTCTGTGTACACGAGACATAAGCAACAATGTTTGAATATTTATGAATTGTCCAATTTTATGAGCGCCGCCATATGGAAGGTGCCCTCGTATATTATGCTTTTCGGGAAAATGTTACGGCGACTGTCATGCTGTTAGTTTGTTTGTGGGGTTTAGTAAAAAATATATAATGTAAAAAGATATAAAATATAAGAATTATATATTTGCCGTGGAGTACCGGCAGAGTAGAATAGCACCTCCCTTGAACCAGGTATCGTAAGAAGTGACTGAGGTATCGGAACCGGCAGATGGCGGTGTATCCATGCAAAATAGTGTAACTCAAATGTACAGGCGGGAATGGCAGCAACATCCCCGTAGTGAAAGCTGCGCTCTGCGAATGCCTAGCATGGCAATTATAGGTAAATCCCCCCTTATTGGGGAGGCCTGTATTGAACAGTGGACTTCCAATAGCTGTAATGATGATAAAAGTAATTAGTCATGGGTATAAAAAATTATAGTCCGGTAACCAATTCCAAGAGTGAATTTTGGAGAATGTACTTACATAAGTAAACCTTCAAGAATGAACTTTCATGAGTGAACCTTCGAATGCTAAATTTCTTTAACTTTCAAGAGTAAAATTTTCATCAAAGCGATAGTAACGCTTAAAGTACTTGAATTTCAATCAATTTAGGATACCATGTTTACGTGGGTTTATATATGTAAATCCACTTTAATAGAGCCACGACACTGAAAACAAGATGTTACGGCTTGTTGCATTGACATACTTCTGCAGCTCTCAGCGCTTGCACCGAACGCGTTGCTGAATATGTATGAACTGGCCAATCTTGGTGCGGCATACGTTACTTTGTTGTATAGGGTTGTCACTCAAAATGACATATTTAAAATAATTTAGGGACCCACATCTTTCTATGACAACGCTTAACTTGTGATATTATATAATAATAATAATAAATTCCCACAACATCTCATACATTGACCTGACTCCGTGGTAAGTCGCTTAAAGCACTTGTGTTACGGACGCCAGACAACAGAGGAATCACAAATATACTACTTAAATACATATATTTTACACCCATACACAGAGCAAACACAAAAATCATCATATAAATATTTGCTCTGGGTGGGAATCGAACCCACGACCCCTGGTGCACAAGACAGGATCACTACCATCTGCGCCATCGGGCCCGGATATTAGGATACATATAGGTGAAAATTTGAATTGGTGATAGCGTTTTAACATTTTTTAATAGAAACATAAACACAGCCAGACATTTGGAGAAAAAACATAGGTTATTGTGAATAAGGATGGGGGCAAGGCCATTTTCAAGCAAGAACTGGGCATTTACTTATGTGTGACATCCCTACTGAAGTCATACATAACGAGGTCATATGTTTAGTTTGCAGACAAAGAGATTTGATTATACCAGACCCTGAGAAGATTAATCCAATGCTCATCTGGTCCCTTCATACGTCTTGGATTTAATTTAATTTCTGCAGAATACCTTACACGTATATTCTAGTTAGACTAATTTATTAGATAACTCGTGAGTTTATTTATTAGACTAGTAGCGTCCCGAGGTTTCACTCGCGGTAAGTTGTATAACTTTCATGCTAATTTTCACTTTTACCCTCATAAAGTATGATTTTTTAATAAAAAAATTTACACGTGCTTCATATCTTTCAATGAAAAACCATTATACTGTTTTTTATTCGAACTTCAAAAATAGCAGATTTTCTCACCAACATTGCACCCCTGTTTTACCCCTTTAGGGGATGAATTTTCAAAAGTCTTTTCTCAGTGCTCTCCTGCGTTATAAAAGAAACCCTTGTGTAAAATGTCAAGTTTCCAACCCTTATAGTTTCGGCCCTGCGCCGATAAGTCAGTCAGCTTCCCCTTTTACATATAAAGATCAAAAGGTCGAAACATTCGAGCTAAACTGTCGTCGGTTCATACAGAATTATGTGTAATATATAATACGTTAAAACTACTTTTGTTATGGAACACACGTCCAACCTCATAATACTTTAAGAATGGATTAAAAAGTATCAGAAAACATATACACGGCAAATATTGTTCTTGAGAATCCCTAAAATCCCTCGCACGAATATCGCATCTCAATGAGTACTTGTTTTGAAACTATATACTTTAGGACTATAACTAGTATACATGTAGATACATATAATTAATCTATAAAAGCTAGGCATTGAGTTCAAAATTAATAGTAATAATTCGACAAATTTGGGTAGGTTGATCTGTTGCTTACCGTACCTACCATTCTAACACGTTATATAGTTAAGGCCACTTTGTCTTCACCTGTAATTTTAACATTTTATTAAATGTTTTATTTACTTTCTGTATTTTCATAATATGTTTGTCTTTTTTAATGTAACATAGACAAATGGCAAAAAATAGGACTCTAATTGATTCGTTATGCATGTCTGTCTATCCGTATATCACAGTCATTTTTACCGAGACTATAGAAACTGTACCATTGAAACTTGGTGCGTAGATGTATTCTTTGAACTGTATTAAAATTTTCAGACATAAGTACAATATATTTTGAAGTTTTATCATACCTAGAACTAGAACTAAAAAAATTGTTTCATTAACAACACTGTTGAGAGTAAGGTAACAATGTAGCAGATCATTGAATAAGGTCCACCTCTTCATAATTATTAAAAATATAATACAAATTAGTTAAATTTATATCATTATTAAATTTATAAACAAGTGCCTGAGTACTTAAAGAAAGTAGGCATCATGCTTCTTACGTATTTTATTTTTAGGATCTCTTCTAGGATTTTGAGAGCTCTGTTTAATCGGTTCTAATTCCCAGTCGTTAATAAACTAAGCCTGGTGATTGGATGCCGCTGTTGCAGGCTCGCATCGCGGCAACCAGATGCGGATTAGACTGGATCAAACCGGTTTCGAATGTATTTATGATGTTCATTACGCTTTACGCTAGCACATACCTGTATGCTCTTCTTCATATTGGGCGGAATTATTGACTTCGTATTCATTTTATCATCATCATACCAGCCATTAAAAGTCCACTATAGGACATTGGTTTTCCCAAAAAAGGGGATATGTTGCCCATAATTGCCACGATAAGCAAGCGTGTTAGCAATCGCAGAACGCAGTTTTCGCGACGGGGAAGCTGCTGCCCACCCCCTGCACCTGTACATTTGAGCTGACTTTTTTGCATGGATATACCGCCATCTGTTGGTTCCGGTACCTTAGTCAACATCTGGTACAGGGGTAGGAATCATCATATTTATTTTTGGAAGCCCACTGTTGGAAATAGGTCTCACCAAAAAGGGGAAGTTTGGGCCACTAATTACCGTGTTGTGCAAGCATATTGGCAAAGCAATTGCAAAGCGTAGTTTTGTGACGGGAATACTGCTACGAGTATTTTACTACATTTTTACGGATGGACATACCACAACCTGTTTGTTGGTTCAGTTCACCTTAATCACCATTTACGGCACTTGATACTCGGAAATGTGTTATTCTACTCTGCCTTAATGTCTATATCAATCAAATCTATAGCCAATGTCTATAGCAAAACAAATACAATGTTGCGTATAATAATACACGAATCTTGTAAATATATCTTAATCTCGGCACCTGCGCTATTTTTATTTAAATTTCTCTGCAATTTATCTTATTCATACGTCAAAAACCCGGTCAAGCATGTGTTAATTTCATTTCGTTCAGAAACACTTGTTCGTTTTGCGCTTCAGTGTTTCCAATCTCTTTTCTTCTGCTGTCTTCATTTCTAAATCAATTAAAATGTCTAACTTTGTTTTTAATCCAAACGTTTTCAAGATTTAAAACACGGTAGTACCTTTATTCATAGTCTACTCATTAAAAATAAAAATAACAGCTTGTTTAAAAGTAGACATTTAAGACATCAACTTACTTTTTAAACTTCTTAATCATTTCAAAAATTGTCGTTTTAAATTATATAATTTAAATCTTTGGTTATTTAGTTCGGCTATAAAGATATTTATTTCCGTAAAGAAAATATTTATCTTATTTCTATTTGTTTCTGTATGTGTATCTTATTCTCTTGAAACAATGCAGCTTAAATGCACAAGGCGGGTATAGGTGGCAGCATCTCCGTTGCGAAAGCTACGTTCTGAGATTGCTAACACGCTAGCCCTGTACGGCAATTATGGGCCAAATAAATACTTTTTTAATGGCACCTATATCCAGCACTGGACCTTCAATGGCTAGAATGATAAAATGTCAGCAATACGTTGTAACTGCAATCTAGGCACTAAAGTTAAAGTATTGCTTGGATAAACTAACAAACAATTCCATCTGTTAGAAACGTTAGGAACAATATTCACATTTATTTTAGGTAAGATTAAACATAAAATCCATACATCTTTTCATGCGACCTGGTCATACCACTAAACATAATAAAAAGGATACGAATATGTAATAATTAATGCTGTAATTCTATTTAATTTTACATAATATTGATAACATTATTGACATAGAGTTACGGAGTCTAAAATGTTATACGTCGCCAAAAGGCAATTTTAGAAATATTTGCGTAATTGATCAGGATAATGTCAATAAATTACTTCCCAAGCTACCTGGCTAAAATAATTTTATTTAGATTTATATAAATTACTATTACAGTGAGATACCAGCAGAGTACAACAGTACATCTCCTATACGAGGTGTCGTAAGAGGTGACTGAGGTACCGGAACCGATAGATGGCGGTACATCCATCCGAAACAGAGTAGTTTAATGCACAGGGTGGGGTTGGGCAGCAGCATCTCCGCCGCAAAAGATACGTCAATTATGGTCAAATCCCCTTTTTTTCGGGAGGCCTATATGTAAGACTGGTTACAATGGCTGGTATGACGAAATTATTATTGTGAGTGACTTTAAGTTTATTTGTACATACACAGTACTCAATATGAACATTTAAGTAGAATTATTTCAAAATGAGAGTTTGTTGTATGTATCTATGTCCTTACACCGCGTTCCTGAAAAAGAAACAGATTGGAAATAGCGACACTTAAATAAACAAGTGAACCTGAATGAAATGAAACGAACACAGTCAAAAAATATTCTGACAATGTTCCTTAGATTTCGCAGCAATCTGCTCAATTTATTAATTTAAGAACCTATTTCTAAAACTTATTACTGTATTAAATATTATATTAATGATAAAACTGCTTTAACTGTAATTATTAAGATAATCGTCTGTTGTCACCGACGCCGGTAAAGATCCTATTGACACAAATCACTTGGTGTTAATGGAATCTTTATAACTATCAGTTCTTGCTGGCTATTTTCTAGTGACTCGTGTAACAACCCTGCGGAACATCTAATTTTAAGACCCATTTAGTGCCTGTAGGATGCCTTAAAAGTAGGCTTTTCAATGACCTATGTCCTATTAGTTATAAAAGTCATCGGTCGTTTGAGTAGCAGAATTAATTTCTATTGGTATATGAATAAAAGGTATTAAACCTTTTGATGAATTTTCCGTTTCGTAGATCCCCTTGTTTCCGATTCTATACAACAAATGTTTATATTTTTTGAATGAAGTATTTTGTAATGTCAATGGAAAATTCAGTCAGTAATACACATAATTGGTATATCTGTCCACATTAATTCGATCGGCATTTGGGTAGCTTCGATCGACATACACGCAGCCTTTTGTGTTCTGCATGGTGACCTAATTGAGGGTGATGCATATATATAAAAAAATTAAATTTTAGTGGATAGATTTTTTCAAAAAATTATTTATTTATTTATACTGATATTTTTATGAAGTTATTTACGTAATGAGCTTTCAGTTCTAATATATAATTTAATTTATATATTTAAACTCGTTTTAATATATTCCTGCAACTATGTACATATATGAACAGTAAAAGTAAATCTTTATCAAATTCATTCAACCCTTTAGGACTGATGGACCAATAAAAATCCATCCAAATTTTTTCCTAATAATTTACTATATTATTACTAACAAAACTTTTTATGTAACTTTATAACATATTTACTTACAAGTATAAGACTGTTAGATGGAAAGTGTTAAAATTGGTTACCTATTTCAAATGGTTTTGTTTGGAGAACTATAATTCTAGTCTCGTACTATGCAATGACAGATTTAATTACTACAATATGACGTATCCGTACCGCAGCCTGTGTTGTAAGGTCTTTATATCTTCCGATACGATATTAATGTAGCTTATGGTATATACTACTAATATTTGAAGGAACTTTAAACTTTTTGAGAATTCTTTCATCATTATCAAAAAATAACTGGAAAAATTGAAACGTCCAGTGACTTCGCCCTGTTGAATTTGAGCTACGCTCCTCCGGAGGGATACACCGCCACCTATCGGTTCCAGACAATCCAGTTCCAAATGTTATCTTATCATTTACAAATATATCAATAGGTTGAAAAATAATATTTATTTGGATGTAAACACGTCAGTAAATTTGCAAGAGACAATTAGTGGAGTGGACAGCGCCGCCATTTTCAAATTATTTTGCTGCGTATCGAGATTTTACAAATAGTATAACTTTTGCTTTAGAGAAGTTACCATGTTAGTATAAGTTTAAGTTTTATTTAATAAGCTACTGTCATCAAAATCAATCGATTGTATTTAGAGTATTGGTTTGAAGTAGTGTAAAGAGTATAAAAAATTGTTATCAAATATATTCTAAATAGATAAATAAAGATATTTTATGTAAAAAATAAACCCGTTACACAAATGGATTTACGTACAACATAGAGTCGTGTTCACGGCTCATATTGGTATTAATTTTACCTTTTCTGGCGTCTCGATGGAGTCAAGGTTCAGGGCTTAAGTTGTGAAAAGTTGTGTTAATGATCCCTCTTTTAAGTTTCTCTCAGTTGATTTTTACCCATATTATGTCTTCGTTATCAAAAGTCTCTCCAAAAAAGGGAGAATCTAAGGCATAATTGCTGCGCTAGGTAAGCCTAGAGGCAATCACTAAGCCTAGCTGATGTTGTTTCAAATATACCGTCATCTGTCGGTTCCGGTACCTCGGTTGCCTCTATGTTAAATAGGGAAAAGTACTATTCTACTCTGCCGGCACCCCACGGTGACATGTACAGTCGTAGTCGTAAGGTGTAAACGTCACATTTCTTGCGTTATAAGCAGAATTTATGTGTCGTTGTCAAGCCTTCGATGTTAATGAAGGCAGATTTAGGCAGACTAGCCTGTCATACAACTATAGAGCCTCCAGTGGACGTTATTGTGTCGAAATTTGGTTGTACGCCCTCTCAAAGGATGAGAGTTAGTTTAAAATCATTGTCGCCTAATAGCGGTTGGCCGGGAATTTGTTCCCGCGAGATTCACGTGACATTCTTTCCTAGTGGATACTTTGTAAAGAATATTATTTGCATTTCATTTAAAAATATTTTTAACGAGTATTCTGAAATGTTTTATGAAGGAGTGTTTTGATAGTTGCTTTAAAATTAACTTACCTTTCACAATAGCTTATAAAAACGACCCTTAAAGAGATTTAGTTAAAAATGCTGGCATAGTTGCAAAAGTTCTCGGTTGAATTTCCGTCCAACTAAAATTATTACTTGTGAAGTAGAAATACAACACACTTTTTTATTATTACATTTCCATTTTCATGTAATTATATATTAACCTCACTACATCAGTAATATGTACGGCAACAATCTAAGAACTAGTATGTTTTTTCTTTTTTTTTACTAGGAAACTAACTCGAGACTTAACTCGAGGCCATTTAAAATTACATTTATCGGTTTTCCTCTCGTAATATTTAAATATATACTCGTATTTATAAAAGAAGAAGCCGGCTGACTAAAATATCAACGCAGAGCCTAAACTATAAGAATTAGAAAGTTTATATTTTACACTAGGATTCCTTTTATAATGTAGGGAGACACTAAGAAAGGGTTTTTGAAAGTTTAAGGTGAAACGATAAAAGGCAAAAAGTTTTCTGTTTTTGAAGTTAAGTATGTTCAGTTTAAAATTTATTCGCAAATCAAGGGTTAAAATGGGGGGAAGAGGTGGAGCGTATGAAAGTTGTTTCCAAAGTTGTTTCGTATAGTAAAACGTTGTATTTAGGTTATATGTTCCTTTTCCAAATGATCTCGTTCGTTCTCTTATCCAAATGATCTAATGAAAGATATCCCTCTTTGTGAAAAAAAAAACGTCTGCTTTGGTACATTTCTCCTGCCAAATAACAGTGTTCGCATTGCTGCGTTCTACTTTGAAGAGTGAGAGAGATAGTGCAATTACTGGGTATCTTGACATAGAATAGACATAGTATCTTGACTATATAGCATCTATAGCAGGAGATATGCGCTCATATCATCGTCATCATCATCATACCAGCCTTTTTAAGTCCACTGCTGGACATAGGCCTCTCTAAGTGAGGAGGGTTTTCCCCATAATTGCGGTTCTGGGGAAGCTTTCGCAACGGGGATACTACTGCCTATCCCCGCCCTATGCATTTGAGCTGCACTGTTTTAGATGAATATACCGCCATCTCTCTGTTCTGGTACCTTAGTTGCCTCTTACGACACCTGGTGCAGTAGGAAGTACTATTCTACTCGGCCGGTACGTCACGGCAAATCTTCGCTTTTATCATCGTAAGCATATTATTAGCGTATCGCCAACCTTGTGACCTGACAACACAAACTCACAAACCTCAGTAATTTAATTATTTCTCTCAAGCCTTACACCGGAACACAGCAATGCGAGTGATGTTCTTTGGCGGGAATATAAATGAGTGTGAGGCGTTGGAAACTAATGGTCCACCTCAGATGAAACCATTTTGAAATAGTATTTTCGAAGAAATACCACCCTTTACGTTACTGGGAAGAGGTCATGAAAGTAGGATCTTTCGTCACAGTATTAGAAGAGATAAGGTGCCTTAGACAAGTGGTGGTAAAGTCAAAAATATCCTTTTTTATATACGCATATCATAATCACTCTTGAATCATCTAAATATTTATAAATGTAGAGTTATTAATTACAATTTTATTACTTAAATGATCGAGGACCATGACAGTCTATAATAAAGATTAAAGGGGATGTAATAGCCATTTGATCATGTTGGTCATTGCTATCTTTCGGTACTAGAAAGTTTTAGCTTCCTAAACCTAAGTTTACAACAGGTTAATTACGCGCGCCACTAGATAAAAACCTACAATAAAAACTAGTCGCAATAATAGTTCTATCAATAAATACCTAAGTCGGTCTTATCGAAACCCTAACCAGCGTCGGCGTAAAAAAACTCCTGTTTTAATAGTGGAAGTGAAAGCAATTCATTTCAAGCATTCACCATCATGATCTTTCTAACAGTAAAAATACATTTATGATATATAATTATGTTTTTAACGATTTGTATAAGTTTGTATATTTAATAATTATCAATTAATTCATTTAATTATTCGTTATATATAATGTTTTGTGGTATTTATTTTCTGAAACGGCAAGTCCACTGCTGATCTATAATAATGTAATTATAACAGAAGTAGATCGTCCACTACTGGACTCATAACTACCGCACTGAGCGTAGCTTCGTGACGGGAATACTGCTGCCAATTTATGCCCTATTGCATTTAAGCTATTCGTTCACTGTTTTGGATGGATATACCGTCATCTGTCGGTTTCAGTACCTCAGTCGCCTCTTACGGCACGTTGTACAGGGGGAGGTACAATTCTACTCTGCCTGTACCTCATGGTAATTAGCCAGAATATAAAAATTTACTTTTGAAAATATTGCAAGTGCAAGATAGGTAATGATCATTGGAGACAATGCGCATTATCGCTTACATTGATTATTTAAATATTATTATTATAGCTAGTAGTTATTCATTATGCCAATCACGTACCTCAGCCGAGAGGTACCAGCACAGTCGTGAGGTACCGGCAGAGTAGAATAGTATCTACCCCAGTATCAGGGTACTAGATCCGTTAGATGGCAGTATATCTAGCCGAAACAGTGTAGCTCAAATGCACAGAACGAGGATAGGCTTCATCCCAGTCACGTTAAGCTACGCCCTGCGTTTACCACCGCGCTTGCCCAGCACAGCAATTAAGGCCTATGTCCAGGTGTGGACTTCCAATAGCTGATATGATGATGATGATTATGCCAAACACTCACCATTAGACAGGCAGTTTATTATTTTATCTATAGATACTAATATTACACAGCCAAAGAATTTGTTTGTTTGTTTGGATTTACTGATTAGGAGTTACAGGTTCGCTTTGAAAATATCTTTCTTTTATACGTCTTCGATGAGCATTACAGAATATATTACATAATGCTAGGGGCAATAAGAGCAGACCATAAACGTTTTAAGTCAATTTAACGCAGGTTTTAGTATAAAACTACTTTTTTACGACTTTAAAACGCAGTTAATTCCACTTTTTCCATACGTCTGTTCGACGTTAAAGATGTGTTATATTTTAAAGTCGTTAAGTACATTTAATTTGTATGCAAATATCTTAACGTATGATACCATTATGAAAAGGTTTCACTTATTTCTTATAGGTATTCCTTAGTATATGTCACTAGTCAGTTAAATTTAACAAAGAGTACCTTACAAAAAATATTGCATTAAATCTTATAGCAAACAAATTGGTATCGCCCTATACGGTTTTAATTTACTAGTGTCAGTAGAAGCAATTCTGTATGCAAATCCGACACGTTTAGTCCTGATTTCAAATTAATTGCTTGCCACCAAATTGGATTTTGAAGCGTTGTAGTTTTCCATTACGCTAGTGAGATTAATGAGGGTGAGATGTCACTATCAGAAGCAGTATTATTGAAAAAGTTCTAAGTATTTGTGTTTATAATTAATTTAAACACATATAATAAATAAGTTACTGGGTAAATGTGACAATGCATCTTCAGGTTGTAATCACATGAGCGTCTATAGGCTGCGGCCACGTTTATCATCAAGCGGACCGTATACTTCAAAAGCATAAATAATACAACTTGAATCCAGAAAAATTGTGGTATTAATGTACAGATTAATTTATACCAAAATATAAAAATACAATCTATCTTTATAATATGAATATTATATAAAAATTGTGTTCTCTGTTTGTTCGGAATGAGATAATAAAATACTGATTTATTTTAGTTAAGACAGGAAAACGTTTGTTGGGTCATCTATACACACGCGCGCACACACACACACACACACACACACACACACACACATATATATATATATATATATATATATTTTACTTATGAAGGAAAAAATATAAAAGTAGCTCAAAAATTAGGAAATTCAAGAACACGTAACAAACATTTATTTTTTCTTTTTAACTAAAGAAACATAATATTTAGGCGTTTGGAATAATTGTTCGTAGTTATCCTCAAGATAGGATCACTACCATCTGCGCCATAGAGCCCGTCTGAGGTATCGGGAATCAGAAAAATATATGAAATATTGTGGGAATGCAATTGAACACACCAGAACAGATTTGTGAATCACAAACAAACAGGATTATTTCTGATATACATCTAATATCTAAAATATTATACAAATAGTATGTACGTTCGCAGTGCAAAGCCATTACCCGAAACTGAGGGATTACGTTTGCAATCTGGCGGTGGCGGTGCTGAGCCCCGAATTTATTGTTGGTCTGTTTACCGTATTCTGTTATTTTCCTATTTTGTTTATTAAACATTTAAACCTTACATAATTTTTATTTAAATCCACTATCAGCACCCAGCGCTTTTACCCGCATTAAGTTGTAGAACTTTCAAAGGTACATTACTGAACTTTTAAAAGTACCTTGAGCCCCTCTTATATCCCCTTAAATAATGATTTTCAAAAAATATTATACACTTATTTGATGACTTTTAATGAAAGACCTTAATTAATAAAAAATAATTTTAAAAACTGCGAAGCTTTATACTTATTTTGCACTCCTGTCCCGTTAAGGGGTAAAGGGGTGCCCTTTAGGGGGTGAATTTTTAAAAATACTTTCTTAGTGCTCCTATATTTTATGAAAAGAACCTTTGTGTAAATGTAAAAGTTTTTTACCTTGTTTAGGCCCTGCGTAGATATGTCGGTCAGTCAGTCAGATTTTCCTTTAATATATATAGATAATCATGACCAGTTTAAGTTAGTCAGCTTCTCTTTCCATATATATATATAATAGCATATATACATATATATATATGAATATATTGTTTTGTTGATTGTTTTTACCTATATATATAAATAGGTAAAAACAATCAGTTTATGCTTCACTCATTTATTATTTACGATACGTTATCTCGGGTATTTATACCGCCATTTGTCGGTTCCCATATACTTTGGTTGCCTCTAAGGCCACCTGGTAAAAAAGGTGCTATTCATCTCCGCTGGTTCTCCACGGTTAATAAAATACTTAAATATGTGACATCTAAGCTAAGCAAAATCATATATGAAACATATAGGGATATAAGATATCCATTCTAGGAGATTTTCATGTTTCTAACGAAAATTTCCGATTATATCATCTACTTTATTTGATTTTATTCACTCTTGGTAATACTCGTGAGGAAATATTTTCCATTTATAAGGTATTGATGAACCTTCAGTATTGCTAGTATAACAAATTTCCAAAATGAACAGACATGTGGACATTTTTAAAGAAAACCCAATATGAATGACGTGTGAAATTATATTTATTAGCAGAGTTTTCACAAAATTCCCAGTAAGTAAATTTTAAACTTTATCATATCTACAGCATATCCCCCAAAACAGGAGGAATAAAGCCCATATATTTGCCTTGCTTGACAGTAATGAAAATCGCTAAGTGCAGGTAGACGTATGGTATAGGCAGAATAGAATAGTACCTCCTGTACCCCATTCTAGGTGTCGTAAAAGGCTGAGCTACCGGAACCGACAGATGGCTCAAATGCAACTGGGCAAGGATACACTTTGCGATTTCCACCACGATTTCCCAGCGCGGCAATTATTGCCCTTTTCTTGGGGAGACCTATGTTCGTCAATGGACATTTTGCGGATGCTATAATGAAGCGCGGCTTCGCGGGCTTATGCTGCTGCCAATCCCCATCCTGTAATATTTAAGTATCGTTGTTTCGGTTGGATATACTGCCATATATCAGTTATGGTATCCGAGACACCTTTTAACACCTGGTACAGATTAAATTTTCATACCTTTATTAGTCAACATGCCTTTCTGTAGCAAAAGCTACAGAAAGGCAAATCTACGCATATTTATTAAAACACAGCATACATTTTCATAACAATTTTATCAAGACACCGCGTTAGGGAACAAAATGGCGGGGACGATAAATCTAGGGCTCAGGCACGCCAGTGTACGCTGGGATTCCGTGTATAATCCTACAGTTTTGGCTAATGGCTTTATGTATGAATATACAAACCGCATGATTTGAATTAGTTGTTTTGGAACTTCATCAAGATAACAATATTGAAAAGCATTTAAATTAGGCTACGCATGATTTATACACCAAAGGCTATTTATATTTGCATTAGTATTTACATACATTTGTTGGTTCCTTTATTCATTATTTTTTTAATTGCAAGTTGTGAGAGTATATAACCAATTACCTACTTCTATTATTACCACAAGCTTTGTAATATGAAATGCAAAAAGGTCGTTTCTGTCGAAAATAATAAAAAAAGAAAGTAAATCTGAATTTGTAATCAAATAATAACGATATTAAGAGTGATAGACCCTTTTCAGAATTGAGTTACATATTTGCTTGTAAACAATCCAACAGTAATTGCCAAATAATTTTTAACAGTAAATTATAATACACAATACAAAAACGATAATTAAAACACAGCTATACATATCAATTAAATTGAAGTGTCTGTTTGTAATATTGATATTAACAATTAACTACTGATTTAAAAAAAACATTTGATAATAACTGAACGTTTTAAACTCAACTGAAGCCTATATAGCCTCATATCATCACGAGGACATTACAAGCGTATTGTTAACCTATTATATACGACTAAGATTACAAACACACGGTCCGCGTCATTGTAAACGCCACCGAAGCTAATGAAACAATGTATTTCTGTAAAAGCTGATAACAAACTACCTTTATTGTAAAATAAGTTTGACGACTAAGTTGACAAAAAAACATACTTTCTTGTTATATAGAAAACGAAACCAAAGCGTATAGACGCTCGTATTATAACAAATACACTAGCGCTTTGCGAACCTTGTAATTTGAAAATATTATGTCACATTACCCAATTTTACTTCAACTCTTAATATCGTCTCTGTTTGGCGGTAGAAATAAGTAGGAGTGCCGTGCTAATGTAGACGCCCTTTGTATCAGGTCTACCTCAAGTAGATATTAGATATCCTACTTTACCAAACTGTAATAAATACAATAAATGAATTATTTCATTTGTTTTGATGCAAAAAGATAAATAAGTTACGTAGGGTATGCCGCACATGCTGGTTTTTATCGGTCTAATTGTGTAGACTTATTTCGATTACGTCACTCAATTAGCAGCAAGCTATCATCCAAATGAATAATGTTCAGTCAGCCATTTTTATGCCATTTGTATATGTGATAGCCCACCTGGGGTACCGAGAAACTCATTACCAGGTTTTTATTTGCAAAAATGTTTTCAACATCGCCAGGAGTTGTATATATAGATTTGTCATAATTGACAGGACTAATAGCACGGATGCTAGTGACAATGCCGTGTGTTCGATCCCATTGATGACATATGATATATGATAATATTTATGTTTGGTATGTATCTGAACATTAAATGTATGTATTTAAGTATTATATTTGTTATTCCTCTGATGTCTGTCCGTAACACAAGTGCTTAGAGTGACCTATTACGGAATCAGGTTAATTTATCTAAATATCTACCTTAAGTTATTTTTATAAATGCGAAAGTTGTTTGTATGTTTATTTGTTACTTCCTCGCGATTTATTTTCTTAACCAATTTTTTTTCTAAAATATTGCACAAATATAGTTAGGCTACCTTTCATCGCTTAAATCGTTCTATACCCGAGGAATTTACGATAAACGATAGTTTTAGTATTAAAAAATACTTATCGATTTCAACTTATAATATAAAGTGATTAACTATTACGTTCGGTCGTTTCTAATTGAAAGTTTTTATAAAAATATATAAGTTCGACCAACTATATCTGAACAGGGATAAAAAGATTATAAAGAGAATTAAGCTGTAAGCTTAGAGGTGGTCTTTATCCGAAGTTTTATTCAATTGTTTTTAAACACAGCATAGCAAGGGTTATATTTAGACCAGTTAAATCAGACACGTACGTTTATTCTTGTTTGTATGCATGCATGTACTCTTTTCGCATTTATTACGAGTTAATGAATGTGTGAGAGTGGGTATATGCTTACATTACACGAGGATTACAACATTTTATGAATAAAATAAATCTATTTATACATAGAAGATCCCGGTGGCGCAGATGGTAGTGATCGTACTTTGTGCGCCAAAGGGTGTGGGTTCGATTTGTATTTGTTTTGAGTCTGGGTGTTATTTATATGTATTTAAGTATTATATTTGTCATTTCTCTGTTGTCTTACGTCCGTAACATAAGCGAAACTATTACCAATTAATAATGCCAGTTATTTATTTAACTACTTTGAATTAATTATAGTGTTTTTCGTATACATTTTTCCGTTTTGCCGTAAGGTATCGGCAGAGAAGAATAGTACCTCCTCTAAATCAGGTAAGAGGTGACTGAAGTACCCGAACCAACAGTTGCGGTATATCCATCCGAAACAGTGTAGCTCAAATGCACAGGGCGAGGATGGGCAGCAGCATCCCCGTCGTAAAAGCTAGGATTACTAATCACCTATTGCTAATTACGGTCTGAGATTGCCAATACACTCTCCAAATCCCCCTTTTTGTGGAGAACTATTTCCAGTAGTGTATTTACATTGGCTACAGATTTTTTGTAGTTGAAAGTACCGAATTTTATGTTTAAAATACATACATAGATCACTTCTGTGTCCCACTAAGGTAGGCAGAACTATAGATCTCCATTTATTACGATTCATACACGCTCGTTTATTCTTAGTAATTCTGACCTGGTCCTTCTTTAATAGGTTCTTCTACCTGGTTAAAATTTGTTCACTTCATTCATCTTATACTAACGCTACCATTCACTTCCGCTCTATGTATTTGTGCAGTCATTTTACTTTAATCTATCCTTTTTACATGTCTAAACCATTTAACATTCCTTTCTTTATAATTGTCACAACATCATCTTTTGTACCACATCGATCTCTTATGACACTATCCGTTAATCTATCTCTCAAACTCACACCATACGTATTTAGACAAGTTAATATTTTATATTTAGGTTAAAAAAAATAGTTTCTAAGATGAACTAAACTAAGAAATGCAAACTAAAATAAAACTTTGCTTATTCCTAATAGTCAATATAGGATATCAAGGGCTGCTCACAAGATTTATCTTATTGGTCGTTGGTTTTCTGGCACAAAGTGGATTGAAATGACAAACAATATATTAAACCTACGTCGACCCCATTCACCGGACCGGTGTAAACCGGCTAAATCCAGATATACATTGCTACTTACAGCCACGTATATCTCTCTGTCCATACGCCACCTGCGCGGCTGCAACGTGCAGATTTGGCCGGCTAAATCCGATTGCATTTGCCTAATTCCCGTTGCCCCGTACGTATTACGTAACTGCCGGTGGCGGGATTAAAGTATTAAATGCACAGTAATCGTGGCCAAATGTGTACTTGTCAATACATTATCTGTGCATTGGTTCTTTGGTATATACACTTTTGATACATACATGGAGTATAAGTCATAATAAGATAAAAAATATTGATATTGTTTTAATAAACTTAAGAAAAGTTACTCAGACTCGTCAACTAAAGTACCGGAATCGACAGATGGTGATATATCTTAAACATTAAAATAAAATAATAATATATAGGTATATATTTGGGCTACTACCACTCGAAAAAATTACACTATTGTATCCACACATTTGGCTTGGCGTCAAGACTGGTCTCTTCATAATAACAGTATGAAACAATTATATTAAGAAGAGACAACAATTTACATTATGTATAAAACATAACATTACAGTAAGCACAAAGTTATAAAAAAATACCTAGAAACTAAATTTATTTCGAACAGGCATACGAAAAATTTAATTAAATTATATATGTATATATATATACATATATATATATATATATATATATATATATATATATATATATCTATAGTCAAAGATCAATTCATATCAGCAAAAATTTTTATCAACATAATTTATTATTTTGAGGGTAATAACTGCTACCGGCAATGAAGTCAGCTACACTATAAAATTTATTATTTATTAAGTATTTGGCTATGGCAAGATGAGAAATTAATTTATTTGGAAAGCCTTCGCATAATTTACCTAATATTTTATTATTCCGTGCTCTCAGTATGTAGTCTACTACGCTCTTAACAATATGTGTAAGAAAGAAATAATAGACAAGATACAGTCCAAATCCCAAGTCTTACAAAATGCTCACGACAAGATTCCTTTAGTTTTACACGTACCATAGTTCTAATTGCTCGTTTTCGAACAAAAACTTTATGAATATTGCAATCGTAACGTTTACTTAATCGTATGAAATCCAAAAGCACTCTAAACAGTTGGTAGTACGTGGGTGGAAATCGAATGCACGACCCTTGGCGCACAAGATACGATCACTACCATCTGCGTCAATATAGATGACCTATGTAAGAATATGAGGTCTACCTCTAGTAAAATAAATATACATAAAAAAAAACACGCAACTGTTTAAGTTTTTACTTCAGACGCTATTTTAGAGTACCGATGAACATCTACTGCCGGGCTAAAACTTGCTTGGCAAAGGAAGATGTTTCGTGACAGAGTTGCTTCTGCCCATCCCCGCGCAGGTATTTTGCATTTAAGCAATAGTGGATACAATGCATTTGTGCGTTCCGGTTCGATACTAGCTAGTACAGAAAATTAATAATTCCAGGCATTTAAATAATATTTCATGAATACAGACATGTGACATTCATTTAGAAATTTGTAATTTAATCATGTCAAGTTCCCAACTAAATTAGTTTGTCTATGTTTGACTTTAAATGTTTGAGTTTCACTTTAAATTCAAAAAGATAACTAATTTAGTTGGGACATTAATTGAATTCGACGTTAAAAGCAACAGTTCATAAATAAAATGTTAAACATAGGTTTGTTTATTTAGAAAATAAGACTTACCACTTTCATTAACTGCTTGCCTCTGATGTGATCTGAAAATTAACAAGATGTATTAAAGGATTAAGTACTTTTCATGTATATTTAAATAAAATTAATGTCAGTGTGTATGTGTAAGTATACTCAAAGAGCAAATAGACAATTTTGGTGATGTATTTCAGGTCTCTCAAAAACTTGTTTCATCATTACAGCCGTTAAAATTCTACTGCTAGACATAGGCGTTTCCGAGTGAGGAGGTTTTTTGCTTATAATTGCCGCGCTGGGCAAGCGTGTTGGTATTCGCAGAGCGCAGCTGCTACCTATCCCCGCCCTATGCATTTAAGCTGCACTGTTTCGGTAGGATATACCGCCATCTGTCGGTTCTGGTACCTTAGTCGCCTTTTACGACACCCTATGCAATGTGAGGTACTATTCTACTCCGCCAGTACATAAAAATTGTTAACTACTTTATTAATATATAGAATTAAAAAGTACCATTCCCGTCGCGAAGGTACGTTCTGCTTATTGCCACCACGTTGTTCTTCTCTACACCAGATTTTTTTTCAATTTTCTCAACACCAGACCAATCAGTACCAATACCAGTAAAGTAGACCTCATACATTGGCCGGCGTACCTCATTCTCACCTATTTCTACCGACAAATAGCAGTTTAAATTGCCATGTTCTGGTTTAAAGAGTGAAAGAAGCATTTACTGTTGTGATATCACAATACCCAGCAAATGTTTTTCTATTTTATGTAAAATCTTCAACTCACAATGCTGACAAAACTCTAGCAATATCATTGTGATATTACAATCGTCTAAAGGCTGTGGTCATGATTACTGTCACTTTGATTAATATCATGCGGACTGAATGTGTGTTCATCGATCTGGTCTAATAAATTAATAATACTGATTATGTAACAAGATTTTATTTGGTTTATATAAATAAAAAATTAACTTAACTGTGCATACTATGTTCGGGTTTCAGTTTAGTAATATAAATCTACTAGCAGTACACCGCAAACTTACAAGCCTAAATTTTTGAGTTTAAATACTAACTTTGCACCCACCCCCCCTTTAACCCCTACAGTTGATTTTAGCAAAAATATTTTACTCGTATCTCATGACTTTCAATATAGTAACTTCATACTGAGTTTCATTCGAATAACCTAAAAAAAAAGTTTATACGTCAACTTAAGATTTAACTTAACAAAATTATAAGTCAACTTTATACACTCGTTTTATTTGCTTATGGAGAGAATTCTCAAAAATCCTTTCTTAGTGCTCCATTTTGTTATAAAAGGCGCCCTTGTGCAAACTTTTAGGTCCTATTTTAGGTCCTATCCACTTGTATTGAACGGAAACGTTTTAGTAAATCAATATAAACGGTCTTGGTATGACATTAACTTTTTTTTAAACTAATAGTGTGTTAGTAACTAGAACATTTAAGCATTTCTCAATACACACAACGATTATTCGTAATCGCTATCATATCATAGTTAGAAATGTAATTGGACATTATTAATGATTACCCTGTAATTCAACTGCCTAATATCAGCGGAGTGTTATTTATCGTTTGGTCACAGCTGAGCTAAACTGCGAGGGACTGTTTCTAAATTACACATAGCTACTATAACGCTTTTTATTGTAGAGATTTGCTGTGAAGTACCGGCAAAATAGTACTTCTTCCTTACTAGTTGTCTAAACTGGCGATAGATATCCAGTCGAAACGTAGCAAATGTATTGAGCGGAGATGGGTTGCACTAGATTGACGTCACGATTTCCCAGCGTATTTATTATTGGGAAGACACCTCCGTATTTTGAAATACGCACCTCTGTTACGGACATATGACAACAGAGGAATCATAAATATACTACTAAGATACATAAATTTAATACCAAGACACAGAGCAAACATAAATATCACTATACAAATATTTGTGCTGGGTTGGGATCGATCCCACGACCTTTGGCGCACAAGACAGGATTACAAACTGCGCCATCGGGCCTGTGATGTTATATTTATTTTCATTTATTATTATATTACTACATTTATTTAATTTTTATTTATTGTTTATTTCATTTGACAGCAGGAAACGACGTAAGGATGCTACAGTGATGACGATGACACGATTATATTATAAAATAAATAATTGACTGTAGTTTATATAGATTAATATAAATTATACCCACATGTAGATAAGTACCTCCTTCAATACGTGTAATAGGAGGCTCACGTAATAAGAGATCTCGTACACTGACCTGACTCCGTGATAAGTCACTTAAAGCATTTGTATTACGAACGTCAGACAACAGAGGAATCACAAGAGTACTACTTAAATACATATATTTAACACCCAGACATAGAACAAACACAAAAATCATCATATAAATATTTGCTTATGGTAGAATATATTTATATATTTTTGAATACTCATTATCTTAGGGATAAAACTGGATGCAAAGTTAGTATATATAATATAGAAACTATGCTGTTTTTCAAATGATTCGCATAATATTCAGTATAAAGGTTTTTTCATTGAACGTCATAGACACATGTAGAGTATTTTTTGGAAATCTTCTCCTAAAGGCGTAATAGGGGGTGCAGAGTTAGTATGAAAGTTTTACAACTTAACGCGGGTCGAACGGTGGTGCACTGATAGTTTTTATATACATAGAAGAAAACAAGCTAGAAGGTAAATATGATTTCGAAAAAGAAACAGAAACTTTGTTCTGAATCTCATTCAAATAACTTCAAAAACAGCAAAGATTCATTCCAATTTTGTATCCAAAAACAAAGTTCAAGGTTCTTCAATCTTTAAATTTTGCCTTAAATTTTTGGCTCTACGTTGATATGTTTGTCAGTCAGCATTTCCCTTTATGTATAAACAATCCTCTCTTTCTCTTGGTCAAGGCTCCGAACGTGTTTTTTTGTTGTATTTATTATTGTCGACCTCATTTGATATTATATAATAAATAAATGAGTAAAGTTAAACAGAAAAAGAATAAAACTAAGAAAAGGCTTTTCTATTATAACTTTAATAGAACTTTCGTCAATATAAACTTTTATAATGAAACTTAATGGCGTCTGACATAACTGTCAGCCGTGTTATTAACTAGTGATCAATAATATAAGATAGTAAATCATATGATATCACCTATTGCTGATGACCCAAGGGTACTCATGACATTATACAATTTTGGGGTCTACCTGATGTTGCTATTTCATAACCTCATTAATTGTTTATTTAAATATTGCTGTGAGGTACTTGCACAGTAGAATAGTACCTCCCGCTGTATCAGGAGTCGTAGGAGGTGACTAAGGTACCAGAACCGACGGATGGCGGTATATCCATCCGAAACAGTGTAGCTCAAATGCACAGGGTGGGGATGGGCAGCATCATCTCCATCGCGAAAGCTGCGCTCCGCGTTCGCCTACACGCTGACCCAGCGCAGCAATTATGGGCAGGATTCCCTCTTTCTTGGGGAGGCCTACGTCCAGCAGTGGACTTCCAATGGCTAGTATGATGATGATATGACGATAAAATATTTAAAGATAAAAATGATATTTACATACATTTATACGACACACATGACGAGATGTTATGAGTCATTTCAGAAAAAAGGGCTTCGAATGGACCAATTTAATTCTAGTGCTCTGCAATCAGGCGGGACTAAAACTGTGTTTACACCAGGAAGAAAAACAGTGGCGATAAACGTTCTAAGAACACCTCGTGGTTGCTGTTAATTAAAACTTTACCACCATTATTCTTAGTAGTAATCAAAGTAATTTCAATGAATTTAGAGCAGTTTTGTCAATAAAATAAACTGTAATATTGATACTTATAGGTTTTATATAAAGTAAATGTAAGAAGTTGTATAAAAGCTGGTTTAAAATCTTCAATATTGCCCTCAAATGATTTTTAAACGGTTATTTCTAATGATATTGTTAATGTATTTTGTGCGGATTATTTTTTACACATGTTTTCTGTGTGCAGATTCTTTAATAACCACACAGCAACAATATAAGAAGTCGAACTTTTGTTATTATCTTTCTTACTTAAGGATGTTCAAACTAACTTCTTTTACCAAATCAATACTTCTTTCGAATGTCGACTCAATGTCTTAGATGTCGAAGCGTTTTCCAACTATTGAGCTGTATTACACGAGGGGGAGGAAGGGGGAGGTCAAGACGGAAGGTAAGCGGATTGCAGGACAGCTCAGAAGCTAATAAGATTAGAATTGTAAACATTTGTAAGGGGAAAGAAGGCTTCTAGGTAAATTGAAGTATTATCAGAATTATTGGTCAATGTTTGCAATAATGGAATGGGAAATTGTGTACCATTTTAGCGGATTTAGATCTGATAGTTTTTTTGTATTGATTGTATGCTTGTCCGTTTGTTTGATTACATTGCCAGTGTTTATAACCTTAAAGGTTGTACGTCGATAGAAACTAAAGAACTTATCACAGATATTTTATTAAATCGGAGTTTTCCGGAAACGGAAAGAGATTTAGAAGCTATAAAAAAGTTACTGGATTTTACGCATAAACACACATATACACCTACACCTACTTTTTCCTTATTTTTTTATAATCTTGTTATTGTTACCAAATATTAATACAAAATTGTATATCGATTACTTTCCTGAACAGGATATGTCTAGTATGAGGAATTGAAATGATTTTTACATCTATTTTTAATAGACGGACCCAATGGTGTAGACGATAATTTTCTTATCTTGGACGCCAAGGGTCGTGGATTCGATTCCCACCCAGAGCAAATCTTTATTTGATGATATTTGTGATTGTTCTGTGTCTGGGTGCTAATTATATATATTTAAGTAGAATATTTGTAATTCCTCTGTTGTCTGGCGTCCGTAACACTAGTGTCTTAATCAACTTACCATGGAATCAGGTCAATAAGGTATAAGAAGTTGTGGAAATTTATTATTATTTATAGACAATAATAACAATTTAAATCTGTCACCAAACAGTACAGTAACTGAATAAAGACTAACTTTACTGGACAACTCTTTATATTATTTATCTTTACTAAAGTTCTATACGTATACTGAATTTTAATAGTCAGTCAGTATCTTCGAAACAGAATCTACATATTCAGGAGTATCATTGGCATTAGTGTTCAAGTTTGTATCCAGGTAAATTAGATAAATATCATTACCCCTGCGTCTGCATAGAAAATAATAGGGCCAGCTAAATAGTCTACAGACGATGATGAACTGCATTCAGGTTAGTATGAAGTAACATGATATTGTAGAAATCTACTAGTATGTTACTGGATGACGCCAAGTTACGAACAAATAACTTTTTCTTTAAAAGGATACTACAATAATTATGAATAATGCACATTCTATTTTAATAACTTCATGTGCCCGATGACACAGATTGTGGGGCTCAATCCTCATTCAGGACAAATATTTACATGATTATATGTATTTGTTCTGTGTCTGGGTGTCAAATATATATTTTTGAGTAGTATATTTATGATTTCGCTGTTGCCTGACGTCCGTAAGAAAAGTAATTTACGACTTATCATGGAGTCAGGTCAATGTATTACATTTTGTGAGATATAAAAAAATTGTATCGCAATTTGAAGGAATTACATATAATTAAAAGGTATACTGTAAAAAAACCACAGATTAAAAAGTCTAGGTATTCTCAACGCAACTGATTCCGTCGAGATCAAATTACAGCTAATTTATATATCAATGTAAGAAACCGTCGGAATTCGCCTTATTGTTACAAAAACTAGTCTCTTAAGCTTTAATACAAGACAATACTTTTATGAAACAAAGGTTGCTACAAAAACTTTTATCTACTTGTTAATAAACAGCTTGTTTCCGAGAATAGAAAACGAGATATTCTTAGTAACGTTAAGAATGACTTTTTATATTAAGTTTTGCAATAGGCGAGCTATAAAAATAATCAATAAATTCCCACAACATACGTTGACCTGATTCCATGATAAGTCGCTTAAAACACTTGTGTTACGGACATCAGACAACAGAGGAATCTTAAATATACTACACAAATTTAACAACCAGTCACAAAAAAACATAAATATCATGAGATAAATATTTGTCCTGGGTGGGACTCAAACCCACAACCTTTGGTGTACAAGACAGCATCACTACCGTCTGCGCCATCAGGCCCGTCAAATGGTTAATTTTATAACCACTATGATGCAACATAATATTTGATTATAGTAAGTTTTGTTTATAGGCGTATTTTATGAAGACCAGCAACAACATACATTAGTACAAGACACAGTAATATTTTACACTAATAGATCATAGATCATCTTTTTTACAGGTTTTACATAAACTAAAAAAAAAATGGAATGTGGTTCATACATAGGCGGCTCTAGGTACAACAGAGATGCTGTACCTAGAGCCGCCTATGTTGGACCTTGGTTATAATTAGAACTCATCAAATAAAATCCAAATTTCTCGACAAATAGAAAATATTTTTATTATTTCCAGCTTCAACACCTCTATAAATATTTTTGTAAGCTTATCTAATATATACAAGGCTTTAGACTTACGTAAAGGTAACTGCTTTTCATGTTGTTTACAGAAAAGACGTAACCAGTACTCCCCAGCCATTCGGTTTTTGTCCCATTGAGCCGGATATTTTTTATTATTTTTCGTCGAAAACTCATATGCAAGCCTATTAACATCCTTTAAAGTGAGTCCATAATGTAACGTTGCTGCTTCTTGAATCTAATCCACAAGCAAGGGATTGAGGGACGTTAGGGAAGGGACGTTACATGCAAAAGCTTTTTTCACGGCTAAATTATCATGAATGTCGCTCGAACCTTTACCAGTCTTTAAACAGTGTTCATAAGCAGTGTGCCTTCTTAAAGTACATCTTGATAAGTTAAATATTTGGCAACCCCTCTTAATATTTTTTTTTCTTTAACTAGGTTTATAGCACTAAAAAGAGCTGTTTTAGCAATTGGAGTCCGTTTGCTGTTGTTTTTGCTACGAGACATTTTACCTGTTCAAAAAACAACAAAATAATAAGTAAATACGTTCTTAAACAGAATTAACAAGAATACATTTGAATGTATTCTTGTTAATCCTATGGTTAAAGTACAACACCCCTACCCTTTTGTTTAAATGCACATGTAAATTTGGAGGTTATAATTAACTCAAATTAGCATTCTGCATTATAAACTTGGCTATGTAGTACTTAACAAAAGTAATGAAAGAAATTTAAAATATTAATTATCTTACTTTTTTGCAGCGAAAACATTAAAATGATCTCCCATGCGACTTCATTGCAATGGCCGCCTGCAACTAAATTCATGTTGCTTAGTCTTGTCAAAGTTCACTATGCAATAGACAAAGAGACGGAAAAAGGCGAGAACATTTAAAAAAATTAATTGTCTCTGGATACAAAGGGTGTCATGGTACAACAGGTTCCTCTATATATCACGCCTGTGTCCCATCGGGGTAGGCAGAGACTAGACCTTCACTTATTACGATCTTATTTGATCTCTTACTCGTATTAGTACTTTTATGCACTGACCTGGCCCTTTTTTATACCTCTTCTACCAGGTTAAGATATGTTCACCTCGGTCGTCCAATACCAACCCTTCCATTCACTTCCGCTCTATATATTTGTGCATTCATTCTACTTTCATCCATCCTTTCTACGTCAAACCAAACCATATTTACATTTCTTTGTCTATTGTTATCACATCATCTTTTACACTAAAATATATAAAATAATATAATAAAATAAATAAATTTATACAAAATACGTAGGTTTGCAATAGAAAATTATGTTATGTTTTAAATGAAATTTTGTTTTTATTAAATTATTGGACACTTACAATTACTTTTCTATGACCAGTTTCGTGTTAGAAAAAATAAGTAATTAAACTTTGACCATAAACTCATGTGTGACATTTCAGGTATCTGTACCTTCTTTAACCATATATATACATGAGTCAGTTTGTTAATGTATCTTACGAACAATACAAAACTTAGTTTGCAGTACTCGCAGTATAAAATATGTAAAGAATTCCGTTCAGCTTCAGAATTTATTGAAAGTTTGAGAATATTTACTCGCGGTCTATATTAAACTTTGACGGCAAACATTTCTGAGGACAAATAGTTTGAGAAACTAGGACCAGACATTGTATTTATTTAAAAATAATTCCCCTACCTATATTTCCATTTTAAAATCTTTAAACTAACTTTGATGAAAAGTTGGTATAAAATACCTCGACAAAAACTAGTGGATGCTATAATTATGCTTATGCTATGGGTATAAATTATTATAGCAGCCATTAAAAGTCCACAAATGATAATAGGCTCCCCAGATAGAGGGACTTTTGCCCATGACTGCCGTGTTGGACAAGCGGGATGGAAATCGCAGAGTGCAACTTCGACGAGAATGCTGCCGCCCGTCCCCACCCTGTAGTATTTTAACTGCGCTATTTCGGTTAGATATACCGCTATTTTTCGAATCTGGTACCTCATTTGCCTTTTACGACATTTTGTATAGAGATAGGTACTATACTACTCGCCGGTACCCGGGGTGTAAATGCATGAAGTTATTAATTAATATTTTTTAATAAAACCTTTAATGCGAAATATTGAGGGTCCCTATTGAGGGTCCATATTGAGGGTCCCGATGGCGCAGATGCTAGTGATCCTGTCTGCACAAATATTTAAATGATGGATATTTGTGTTTGTTTTATGTCTGGGTGCTAAATATGTATTATATTAATAATTTCTCTCTCGTTGAATGTCCGTAAAACATGTGCTTTAAACGACATATTCATGAGTTAGATCAATGTATTCGATGTCATTATAATCTATTTACACATTTATTAATTCATATTATTATTTACATATTTTTTTATTCTCACACATGTAAGTAATTATAAATTTTAAATGAAAACCTTTTCACATTTGCTACGTTTTATTTCAAAACGATAAGAGTAGCCTTAGTTATAAATGCGTTAATATTATGCATGATACCCAAAAAGAAAAGACTACTGAAAATAACACTCCATATAGAATTATTTAAACAAATGGTTCTTTATAATGATCGTATATGATAGAAATACAATTAATCACGAATTATGTGAAATAATGAAGGGCAGTTTAGTGTTTGAAATCTGACCAATTCAATCGATTGTAAAATCCTATAAAAATGGCGTCCTTTAAAACATAGAGGTCAGTTAAATTACCATCCGTTAAATAAACTGTGCCAGAATAGATCCAAAACTCAAATTAAAACTGAATCAACATAATAAGGGATATTCAAAAAACACGGTCTACTTAACATTCTGCGAGCGTATGCAAAAATTCTCAGCTTTAAATTCATACAAAACCTTTCGCATACAGGCTCATCTTATTTTATTTCAATTCACATACTCATTATAATATTAAAATAGCCTTCACGTCCGCATTGAAAATTAATAACTATTTTCAAAGCGATAAAGTCTATTTTCACTCAACCATTGTAAAAAGATTTCGAATTTTTCAACTTGCTTTACAATCACTACAAAATGTGCTTTAACCTCTACAGTTAAAGTTAAAATTGCGTTGTAAGATTGCAGTTTGAGATGTTAGCGATATGGAAATGGACGCAAGATGACCCTAAGTGTTGTGATGAAATATGTATCTTAACTGATCGGGATAGAATACAAATTCGTACTTACGTTCGTATATAGGGGGCGAATTCTCGGTGCGTGCCAACGAGAGATGAGTGGCGTGTGTTGTTGACAAGCGAAGCATCTGTAAACAAAGAAAAATATATTGCTCGGAGTTTACTTGCCTGTTTTGCTTTAGAGCTCCGTCGGGACCTGAATAGTGACTGTTTGGTTGGTATACTAACGTTAGTAATAAGCCTTATTAATATTATCAGTCCAGCTATTGAAAGTCCACTGCTCGATATAGGCCTCTTTAAGTAAGGTTTTTTGCCCATAATTGCCGCGCTGGGCAAGCGTGTTTGCAATCGCAGAGCGCAGCTTTCGTGACAGGGATGCTGCTGCCCACCCCCGCCCTGTGCATTTGAGCTGCACTGTTCCGGATGGATATTCTGCCATCTGTCGGTTCTGGTACCTCAGTCTGATCTGATCTAAAGATACTTATAGCATATTTTTTGTGGTGCATGAACCAAACAATAATGGTGTTTAATACGAGATAATAAGTGTCCGTACATAAAAGGACGAGAACAAAAGGTTGAGCTAGTAATTAATTTTTATATTCAAGTACAAAGTTTACAATGGTCTCTTTTATAAATATATAGAAAGGAAAAAGAAATAAGTTTCTTAATTCACAATGTGTATGTGTTGTAGAAGATTCACGATTAAGCTATACTATGGTTACAGTTGGTATTTTCACTATAATAAAAAAATGGCAGGAAGCCATTATGATAAGAAATTGTTTAAACATACACAATAAGGTGAAAGCGAAATAATATTATTGATAACTACATCATATCAGCCGTTGGAAGTCCAGTACTAGACATAGGACTCCTCAAGAACGGGAGAATAATTGCCTTGCTGGACAAGCGTATTGGCAATCGCAGAGCGCAGCTTTTGCGACGGGGATGTTTGTTCTCATTCTCGTCCCGTGTATTTGAGCTACATTGTTTCGGATTGATATACCGCCATCTGTCGGTCCTGATACCTCAATCACCTCTTACGATACCTAATACAGGGGCAGATACTATTCCACTCTTTCAGTACCTCACGACTAATTACTACATTAAAAATAAAATTTAATTTTAATTAAAGTCACTAATAGTGCTTTATGTGTTGCAACAAACAGTTTTTGGTAAAAACGTTATGAAAATAGCAAAAATTCAAACACTATTTCATATTTAACTCTGCAGTAAAATTATTTCACGTAGCAAAGTAAGTCATGATACTGCTGCATACTGTTTTTTTTTTATTTTTTGTCAGCTCTCACTAGGTCAAATTATAAACCCTAATTAACTTTTATACCGTGCTCTTTGCTTTGGCTTAATATTTCTTGCTTGTTTTTTAGTCTGCGCTCTCTTTGCTTATATGAAAGCCTTTATTATTTATTCACTGCTATCTAAACATATAATTACGTTTTTCCGTGTTCTAATATGATAAGTTTTTGATTAATAAATAAATGGAAATCATGAGAAAGAAGTAAGTCAATCAATAGTAAAATCTTTTTTGTTTCTTTTTTATGTACTTTGTAAGTTCGCTTTATTTTACGTTGCGGCGATATTCACAGGCCTGATGGTGATGTCCCTGTCTTGTCCGCCTAAGGTCATGGGTTTGCTGGTATTTATGTTTGTTCTGCGTCTTGGTTTTATATATATGTATTTAAAAAGTATATTTGTAGGGTCCATATTGCCTCACAAAAAGTTTTGAACCCAAAAATTATTTTGTCTAACGATTTGTAATCCAAATGATCAGTTTTCCTAAAATTTTTGATCGTAAAGTTTACTTTCATACTATTTGTGGTGCTATCGGCAATTTTCATAACACTCATGTTTCCGATAATTATAATCAATAATATTATAATTGTAAATATATTTCAACTAGGTACTAATCTTTTTTATCGTAACGCTTTTATTTCTAAACATAATTACCATAATATTTTCACTTACTTTCTCTTATACTCAGAAAGAAATATTAACAAAGCATTATAAATAATATTTGTGGTTAGAAGGTAATATTGATAGTTTTAATTTTACAGATTTTAAGGTCATTTTACTGATTGTTGTCTTAAATGAATGAAATTAATACAACACGACTCATTTACGGTTATGTTTATGGCCTGGGACTTTACATCGCAACTGAACTGAAACCAATAACCACTTTGTTGGCCGCTGCAGCGGCACGCTCGCTTTGCTCGCTCGGCTCGTGCGTTGTGGTCATAGTTCTCACCAACAAAATTTGTTTCTAGAACTTGACTTCAAACGTTTAAGTGAAATACACCAATAAAGTGTATATTAAAGTGATTATATAAAAGTTATAGCAGCTAATATTAAACTAATTTAAATAAAATGTGTATATGTGTAAACACATAAATAAATATACCTACCATGCACTTTGCACCCCCTTTTACCCCCTTATGGACTAATTTTCAAAAACATATTTTAACCTTTTGGTTAATTTTTAATGAAGAACCTTAATATTAAATGTTATTTGAAAAGCTTTCATAACAACAAAATTTCATACTAACGTTGCACCCCTGTTTTATCCCTTTAGGGGAAGAATTTCTAAAACCTTGTCATAGTGCTCCCATATGTTATAAAAGAAACCACTGTGCAATTTTAAGTTTCTACGACTTAAAGTTTAGGCTCTGCGTTGATAATTCAGTCTGGCAGCTAGTCAGTCAGCTTCCCGTTTTATCTGTATAGATTTCATCGCTTCAGGACCAGGCTTCAAGTTTACATGGGGACTCGATATCATTGAATAATCAGTGAAGTCAATAGTGAGTATGCGAATTTGTAAATTAAAATCTCGACGAGCTTAATAGTTAACCACTGAATATTGACTATGTACATACTTAGAAACATGGCCACAGTTGGAATTGAGAGACAGGCATGCTGGCTGAGTAATTCAATATTTCTTCAAACTCTAGCCAACTAAGTTGATTTCAACTACGATCTATTTCTTTTAAGAAGATTTAGGCGGAAGCTATATTTTTAGCTATAATTTTTATTAGATATGTTTAAAAATAAAGTAAATTTATTAAGTGTAAATTTATACACAGAAATACTAGTACTATAATCATTTCAAACAACGTGTGTTTCGCCGGAAATTGCATAACGCACACTGCCAGATAATTTTCCACTTTATTCCAAAAACACAAAGTTCAAATTACAATTGCCGGCGTTCCTGGCGTAATGACAGGGTGTTTGCATTATAAAACACCTCATTATCCCGACAGTGAAGTTTAGTGAATGGCAAACTGTAGATTATGTGATGACAAAGCTTCGACTTTGATAATGACTGTTTACTAGTAACGGTTGGGGACATTTTGCGTGGCTTCAGTTAAAAGGTGATCTTTAGTCTTGAAACAATGTTACATATCGCGCGTTGCCAAAGGGAGCTAGACGTAAAAAAAAATATGATCAAAAGTTGTAACGACACTTCTATAGTTGTAAGCCTTGTGGCGTATGCGTGTTTCTGTCTCTGTCTCTCTATCTCTCTCTCTCATAGAAAGCGGGCCAGTTATTTTTGTTACTTGCTCATTATGTTTATTAATCCCATCAGTCTTTCCTGTTATTATATTTTTTAAATTAAATAATAACAATAAATTAACCCATTATTTCATATCAGGCAGGTCAATATTCATACATTGACCTGCCTCCATGGTAAGTCACTTAATGCACTTGTGTTACAGATACTAGACAACAGAGAAATCACAAATATACTACTCATATGCATATATTTAACACCCAGACATAGAATAAACACAAATATAATCATACGCCACGTCCCTTGTCGTTCAAAATAGGATCACTACGATCTGCGCTATCGGGCCCGTCAAAATTATTTAGTATGAGAATTTGGTGGAAGTGAGTTCAAACTATCTTCTTGTTAAGCTCTCGTAGCACAAACATTTGCCGCGAAATTTTAAATTAAGATAAAAGCGTGTTTTATTGTGTTAAATTTATACTGAGTTTTTAAATCTAAGGAAGATAGAAGATATGTAGTAAAGTTTGCTAATTTTTATTGTTTGGTTATTTCATAGCACTTATTAATTCGCGAAATCTACTTCGTAATGTGAACTGAAATATATTTGAACATTTATGTACACCATAACCAGGTAGTACGTATTTATGTGAACCAAAATATTTGTAACTTAAGAAAAACTAATGAGATGAGACTTAAAAAGTAAATAAGGCAGTCAAATTATAATATTTTCTAACATATACGCCTTGAACTACTCATAACAAAATTACTCTTGTACGGCTTTATAAAGCGGTTTATTTAACATTTTCAAATGATATCAGTATGACTACAGGACGACTCCTGACTTTAAGTATCTCTCTATTCCAATCATAGATATTTGTTAATAAATGTTCCGTTAATACCGGTTCAGATTTTTGGATCAATAACGAAAGAAAAAACAGATATTCTTTTTTTCTTAACAAATCCAGTAAGGCACATTTTATTGTGACTTGATGAATTAGAATTTACCTTAAAAATATGCCAGATCTATATAAAAAGTATCTCACAAAACTTTGACCAAACAAAAGCAAGCAGGTATTCGCTTACGATATCTAAACGGATTATACGTCATGATTTTTTTCAAAAGCAATATCAAATCAAATAAAATTTACAGTGTTCTAGTTCAAAAGAATCCTCCAATTGAAAGCGAGCATTCACTTTTAGTATCACCCAACTGTACTCTAAAACAGACTTAACGCGTTTAACATAAAGTATAAAACTGGACAAAATGGTGGTATCAGTTAATAAAGCACGCCTCTGTCATAATTCACAACCCTTTGATGTCAATACAAATAGTTTTTTTTTCTAGACGAAAACAACATTGAGCATAAAAATGGGGACGAATGCGAGGGCAGTGCATTCAGATGCATGTTTGCATGGGAGACTGGTAGAGTTCATTAAAATTCATGAACATCCGTCCGCAGCATAGAGTATATATGGTTTGCTTTTTACAACGATTTTCGCGTATAATGAGTGATTCCGATTATAATAATTCCTTGGGTACATTGCACGGTTTGTGCCGCTTCTTATATTTCCATATATATATATATTAATTTATATCCTACAATTCATACAAAATAAAAAATTAAAAAATCAAACGTAGGGTTCCTACCCACTAGACGAGGTACCAGCAGATGGCTGTGAGGTACCGGCAGGTTAGAATAATGCCTCCCCCTGTACCAGGTGTCGTGATGACGGATGGCGGTATCCATCCAAAAAAGTCAGCTCAAATGGGCAGGGCGGGTATGGGCAACAGCTTCCCCATAGCAAAAGTTGCGTTCTGCGATTGCCAACACACTTGCCCAGCGCGGCAATAATTAATAATAATAATAATAATAATAATAATAATAATAATAATAATAAATTCCCACAACATCTCATACATTGACCTGACTCCGTGGTAAGTCGCTTAAAGCACATGTGTTACGGACGCCAGACAACAGAGGAATCACAAATATACTACTTTAATACATATATTTTACACCCATACACAGAGCAAACACAAATATCATCATATAAATATTTGCTCTGGGTGGGAATCGAACCCACGACCCCTGGTGCACAAGACAGGATCACTACCATCTGCGCCATCGAGCCCGTAATTTAAAAATTGGCAACATACCCCTTATCTTGGGGAAGCCTATGTCCAACAGTGGACTTTTAATAGCTGGTATGATGATGATGATGCTCAAGAATTCTGGAAAAGCAAGGAATAGCAGAGTTGGCTCCCATCACAGTGTACCAGTACAGGAGGGGTGTGCAGAGCAAAGTTATGGACTTTCTAGACACTACAGGAGATTTACTAGGACAACTATAATTGCATTTTTAATAATGTTACCGAGTAAAGTAGTTCATCTCTGCATCAGGTGCTGAAACCGATAGATGGCGGTATTCAACTGAAACAGCGTTCACGTCACCATTCTTAAGAAAGCCTTTGATAATGAAGATAATTGCAGTTTCTTTTACAGTCTAATGTTTTATATTTGGTATTCAGTTGATGTTATTCGCAGCACAAGTTTTTCAGTATTTATTTTAGTTTGATGCCAATTAAATTGTAAAGGGTTATATGCAGCTCTATTTATGCAAACATTTCTGATTTCATATTCTTTAATCTAAATCTTACATTACTTGCGTCACTGGGTTCTATGTGTCTTGCAATAAAATAACGATTTTCAATATGTTTCCGTTGTGATACGTAACGGATACAAGTACTACACGCCGTGCAGAAAATATGAGTATCGTTCACATAGATTTGTTCGCTTAAGAAATATTTTCATTCGTTTCATTATCTTTAGTTTGATTTTATAGATAAACGATATATAGGAAGGTAGTTATTTTACGAATATTTTGATGAATTGTTTTTTTTTGTAAATAATTAATTATGTTGTCGTAGGGTACCAACAAAATTCCTGTCAGCTAAGCTCAGCGATAGCCACTATGCCTGCCCAGCAAGTCAATTATGGGCAATAAATCTCCTTATTCAGGAAAGGTCATGTTCACCAGTGGACGCTTTACGGCTTATATGATGATCATGTCTACTTTGACGGGCTCGATGTCACAGATGGTAGTGATCCTATCTTGTACGCCAGGGGTCGTGGGTTCGATTCCCACCCAAAGCAAATATTTATATGATGATATTTGTGTTTGTTTCATGTCTAGGTGTTCAATATATATATTTAAGTAGTATGTTTGTTATTCCTCTGTTGTCTGGCGTCCGTAACACAAGTGCTCTAAGCAACTTACCAGTGAAATCGACGAACTAGGATAGCTTATGCATGAGCTATCCTATATAATTATTAGTTGCAATATACATGACAAACATATAAGTATAGTTAAGACAGGACAACGTCTGTTGGGATAGCTAGTCTCAGTATAAAAAATATGATATATCTTCTTAAAGGTTCTTCTACAATAACTAAAATATCACATTACATTTACAAATTGAAACGTACCCTCCATTGTGTTAAATTGGACCAGACAGCCGTTGTTCCGTTAGAGAAACAGTGTTATTACTAGGTAATGTCACATAATATCCTCTTGGCGAGAGGTTAATGTTCCGATTGTGATATCCTAGTGAGCGATATATGCTTGTTAGCAACCATTAAGTATATATATCATGAAAATCTAGTAGACAATTTGCGTATAACCAAAAAAATTATCCAGAATTTAGACATATTCATTGCCAAAAGTGCAACGTTTAAAAGAAAATTATCAATTTATCCAAGTTCACTAAAACGATAACTTTAGATTATCACCATTATCATCTATTGAAAGGCCACTGCTGAACATTGGCCTGCCCAAGTAAGATTTTTTCCCATAATTGCCCATCCCCGCCCTCGGCATTTGAGCTGTACTGTTTCGGATAGATATACCACACTCTGTCGGTTCTGGTACCTTAGTCGCCTTTTACAAAACCTGGTGCAGTAGGAGGTACTATTCTACTTCGCCGGTACCGTATGGCAACGCCAGTACCTCGTTTAGATTATAATTATTCTTACATATATTATTTATTTATTAGTATCATATGATTCAAATGTTTATCTTCTTAGATTCATACAACAGATCTAACTTTGACTTGACTCTAAGATAAGTTGCTTTTAGCAATTCTGGTACGAGCAATAGAGTGGTCATAAATTTAAAACTAAAATGCATATTTAATACCCAGTCAGATGAATAACAAATTCATCATAAAATGTTCGTTCTTAATGGGAATCAAACCCACGACCTGAGGCGCACAAGATAGAATCACTATTATATACGTCATCCCCGTCTAGAGAGTCAAGATATATACATATATATAAGAACTGCATAAACTTACTTAACGCTGTACAAATCCAGTATATCACTAATAATATGTTGACTGACAATTTAGTAGGTCTTACCGTCTTGGGAGGTCTGATAATCGGAATCAAAATTAGTTTCGTTATTTGTCGAAAATATTTATTATGTATGTATAGGACGGGAAAACCTATTATAAAGATTTTTTTTATATTAATATCGAGATAAGTATAATAATAAGGGATAAATAATAATTTTATGAAGAATTATTATTATATGTTTGTTTATTTACATTTAGTTAAATGTGGCATGCATAATATTAATACAAAAAATAAACGTAGAAGTTCGTAGTGCCGACATCACGGCTCTATAAAATAAATAATTCGTTTCAGAGTAACAGAGTAATCGTATTAGATTTTACTGTAAAAACAAGGATTACCAACAAAAAAAATTAAAAAGTACGTCCAGATTAAGTAAGCTTATTTCTAAAGCATATTATACTGTTAAAGATAATATCAATGATAGAACTGCCGGAGATTAAATTGCTCTAACCACTAACTTTCAGACAAAGATTTGTTACCGCCGACGCCAGTAGGGGTTCAATTAAAACTAACTAGTAGTATTAATAGAACCTTTATCTCTACTAGTTTTTGGAATGACCCTGCATTACTTAGTTTTAAGAACCATCTGATGCTGACAGACAGACTTTAAGTTAGGTCTAATTTATATACGTTACATGACTCTAATGACTGCATCTTTTATAATAGTCATAATATTGATTAACATTGTCATATTTCAGTAAATCATAAAAAATATTGATGAATTATACTGAAACGTAACTTAAATTTTAACACATATATTACTTGTTTTATAATTTATTGTGGCCAAATGTAGTAACATCGTTTTTATGGTTTTTAAAACTAGAGGTCGGAAGGTTGTAGAAATTTCATCATAATCATTATAATCATATCTGCCATAAGACGTCTACAACTGGTCATAGGTCTCCCCAAGTAATCTCCAACAGCGCCATTGTATGCGGCCTGTGTCCAGCGCGATCCTGCGGTTTTAGTCAGATCGTCTCTGACATTGCGGGTGGATGCCGTACGCTGCGCTTGCCGGTACGTGGACTCCATACCAGAATTTTAATTATAATACATTACATTTTAAATTTCAAACTGTATTTCATTTCTCGTCATTGTCATTACCAAACTGTTTAATTTCAATTAGTTTCAAGAAGATGTAATCCCGAAAGTTTATAGATAATTATTATTTACTTCATTTCTGTAGATATGTTGAGTGTTATTCAAACGATAGATTATGTTATGTCTATTTTAATGAATTATGTGATTATTAGGGGAATTTTTATCAAAAATGGCACTATGCACTTTTTTTCGCATTTACTTAACCAGTGACAAATTTCAAGCCATCCGCAAATTTCAGCTATAAAATTGCAACTAAGTGTTTGCTTCAGCAATACTTATACTGGGTATATCTTATACTGGGTATCTTGTTAGATAATAGAACCTTATTTATTTGACAGGCTTTCACAATTTATAATACCTATAATCGTACATTATCTAAATTAGGATCCAATATTTAGTCTACCAATATTAAATGATTACCTACTCCGTCTCAAAACATGATCAAAATTCCAACACTGCTGATGGCGTAAACTTAGCGAATTCCTGCTGTAATATTCAAGGCAAAGACGCTTTGTGTCAATTACTGAATGCCGCAAATAACCGGAGGTATTACTGAGGTATCTTAAGAGTGACATGACATCAAGGAAAATGCTGTTCAGCAATTCCGTGCTGTTATTAAACGGAATAAAGGCAGATATTTATTTATTTAAAAAACTTTATTGCACATAATATTACAAAATGTACAAATGGCGGATTGGATGCCAGTTGGCATTATCTCCCGGTCAACCATTACAAGAATCAGAAAAAAATATATATAGTGGTGCAGATAATATAAATACAATATAGGTAAACGTTATATACATATTACATATGTAACGATATAAAAATGTATATATAAAAAAACGTAAATCAGAAATAAGGTTTTAAATTTAGAAAAGCAGCATCAGTAAATAAAGTACGGAGAAAGCGTTTCAGAATAAATTTATTTGGGGATATACAGATATTCTACATTATTTAGTCTGTATACATGTCTTCTTCATCATACCATCATGTCAGCAAATTAAAATACATTGCTTAACATAGGCTTCCCCAAGAAAAGGGAAATTTGATGCCATCTGTTAGTTCCAATTACTTAGTCGTCTGTTACGTCCCCTGGTACAGGGGGAGGAACTATTCTACTCTACAAATAGGTTACATCAAAAGGTTTAAAGGTTATTTTGGCTTAAAATTACCATGCCCGTTTAGTTCGTGGGCCAATAATACTGCATGTATTCACAATAAAGGTTTCTGTCTCCAACTTGTTTCATTTTGGTATACTGGCTGGCTAATCGCTTCTATGACATGTGGTACAGAGGGACTTGCATTTTAAACTCTGTTGGTAATTTACATATAGTCAAGTTATGGTTTGCATATCTATCACCCTACAGCTATTCGTGAATGTGTGAAATGAAGAGTTACAGAAAGCTAAAACACCCAAGCAGATCTTATGCAAAGGTCGTCTGCATTGAAACCTATTTTTACCGCCAAACAAAAACTATAATAACAATATTTTAAAGTCACAAGTTGCTTTACATATCATTGATGACACGGACAGTGCTTGTTTGTCCGATTGCTACTTCGTTGAGCATAAAAAAAGCACTTTGTCAATTATGATAATAGCGGTTAAATTACAATTTCTAAACGGTCAGAGCTTAACTTTTCATATGTTCAATGCATTCAATCATTTAGTTATGATCATTAATATTATATTTGTTTCACTCATAATTGAGATATTAAAGATTTTAACAACTCGTAAAAACATTTCCAAATCATGCAAGTTTAATACGCAACTTGTAACGTTGCCAATATTTTACGTTATCTCGTGCGCGTATCCAAACGCAACGACTGTCATTAAAAAGAGATCAAAGGAATAAACTGTATACAGCCCAGATTGCAATATTTCGTACCGTGAATCCGGGCGCAGATAATAATTGTGGCGGGAGAAAAAAAACTTTGTAGTGGTTGGACTCATTAAAATTTGTACGGTCCAATGCGCTTACAAGTGCTGGCTTGAACAAAGGAAATGTTTTATGTTATTTTTGTGGGAAAATTTTGGTGTTTTGATTAATACATATTCCCGTTGGGACTGGAACTATTTATTTAGTGCATTCAGCTGTGTAAATTACAAAAGATAGATCAAGTCGGCAATTTTTATCAGTCAATAAAAATAACATTGCCGATTTGCTCTATCTCTCAGAGGTATAGTCATACCTCTGTTAAAGCTTACACGTGATAATATCTAATTAGGATAAAAAATATAGAATATACACTGCTGGAGTTCCCAGGATATATCTATTAGGAATATAAGGGTAATGTTCAGTCTCTTGGCGCAGTCAAATCATAAATTAGGACATCCGTAAAATAACCAAAGTTACCAACATAGCCCGGCGAATTAGCAAGTTAAAGTTTTTTTTTATTAGACCACGTCGACAAACAAACAACAAGACTGCAGTCTATGACAAACAAGCGTCACTGCAGCCTATAGACACTCGTAATATCACAAGGGTATCACGAGGGCGCTGCCGACCTTGTCACTCGAGAATATTATGCCACATTACCCATAAAATTCACTGCCTCTTTCAATCTTCAGACCGGAAGACAGCAATGCGAACACTGCTTTTTGGCAGTAAAAATAGGTGGGAGTGAGGTTCCTCTACCTATACCTCTACAAACGATTTGTTGAACGCAGGCCACATACAACCGATCCTATTGGAAATCACTGGGAGAGGCCTATTTCCAGCGCTGGACGTCCTGGGGCTGACATGAAGAAGATGAGAAGACAGGTTAAATATGTATATATTTTATATTTCTTATTTGATGGACCCAAATGCGCTTTCAGCAGTATTTCCAAGCTCCATCTTGTGAGCCAAGAAGAAGAACATTTGTGTTTGTTCTGTGTCCTATATAGGTACCTATACATTAAAGCATTATGTAATTTATCTACTTTCATATACACGTAACAGAAATCCATTGAGCTACTTTACTTGGAGGCAAGTAAACCTTAAAGAAGTTGTTGTATAAATTTATAAAAAAATTAGTTTTTAAAATACCGAAGCTTTGAAAATATCATAAAATGAAGAAAACCTTATGTTTATGTTATCAAAGTGAAATTTTATCTCTTAATCGAACTACTTGTCGGAGTTAATGCTGCGCCAGCGCCACTAGCGGTGGTGAGCAGAAATAACGAGATGCTAGCGCCACCTAGAAGCGTTAGACGGAGTCTATGACGTGGCGGTCGGTCTAGCGCAATTCAGTTCGCATCAGACCACCAAACCAAGTCATCGCGCATGGAAACTGCAGCGTATCGTTAACATTCTGTTCAGTGCCTTGATTTTAATGATTGAACGTGTTAAAGAGTAACACAAAACGCTATATAGATCACACGTAAATCGTTCCTTCCCTCTTAAATAATTCTATTATGAAACCAGTTAATCATTATAGTAAAAAAAGGATTGCTGATCACACTAGTTAGGTATGGTAAGGACTAGATCTAATAAAGGTTTTTTGGACCGTAGCTCAGAACCCTGCGGATATACAGATAATCCATAACCTGACTGAAGAAAATTTACTATATTGTGACGTAAACATCTTATTTCCACAACTTAAATAAATTAAAATTATATACTAATACTATACTATATACTATACATGCTTGACCCGCCTATTGGTAGCAATCGCAGTAAGTCTTTTTGAAAGTGATGTTTGCTGCTCATACTTTCTTGCATTTTAATTACACTATTTGGGATATTTATAACGCCATCTGTTGATTATGGTACATGAGCGCATCTATGTGGACAGCATCAACAGAAAGTTAATAATGTTAAATTTATAGAAAGTCTTTTGGAAGAGTAATAAGATTAGTTTAAAATAGAAAATAATATCGTCAATCTTATGTGCCATCTATTGAAATTCCTATATTACGTTACTTTTATTATGATTATTATTTATATTACCAGGTCAACAAACAAGCATACAAACCGTTAGACGGACCTGATGGCGTAGATGGTGGTGATTCTATTTTGTGGGCTTAAATGATTTTATTTATGTTTGTTCTGTCTCTGGGTGTTAAAATCATGTATTTAAGTAGTATACTCTGTTGTCTGGCATCCGTAACATAAGTTCTTTAAGCGACAGGAGACAGTTCAATGTATAAGATGTTGTGGGAATCTATTATTAAATTAACCAGACTAATCCTAGTAGTAAAGTAAACGTCACCGCAAATAGCCATCCTATTGACTTAAATATATTATGTCACACAACCCAGTAATCTCACTGGTTCTCTCCCCCTATAAACCAGAAAATAATGCAGACACTATATTTGACGGTATAAATAGTGAGAGCGGTACCAATATAATATAGAGAGGTACCAATGCAGACGACTTTTGTTTGAGGTCTACCTCACGTCAACATTCAGAGTTTCAGAATTTTCAATTATAAATGTCCAATTATACATTTGCAATTTAATATTTCTAATTATAAATACAACTATTCCGTACCAAAGATCAATGCAAAGCAATAGCCAATGACTATGACTTAAAATGATATACATATTTCACCCCATATTATATCTTAACATGATTGTTCGTAGAATTAGTCAATCCCATATAAGTGATCTTTGGAACCCGCAGTCAAGAGATAGTGTAATTAACCAAATTATTAAACGTACCAGCATCAAAGGGCCGGAATTCTAAGACGGCCCTTTGTACATACCTCGTACATGCGATATAGTGCTAGCAGCCTTCCATTGTATCAATTTAATGAGTAGTCAATGCAAAATGAACGTTATACCAAGCGAATTAAGACGATGATTCTTAGTAGGTATATGACAAAAATAAGTATGTATACTTATACCAGTTTTATCTAACGACTTACGGACGGATATGTTCACTTTTTTATCTCGTCTAATTGTTCAACTTCATGCTGAAAGATAGTTGAGTTATTTGTTGTTGAAATGTGACAATTAAAATTAATTTCTATTATCTATCTGTTAAATCGCATACTGTGTAACTCTTAACAAATATGAATCATCAATATTTCAGGCTTAGAACGTCTACTGCTTTATAAAATAGGAGGTATTTGGACCATAATTGCTACCCATTTCCGTCTTGTGCAACAAGCGAATTTTGATAATTGAGCTATGCTGTTTCGGACGTATTTACCACCATCAGCCACTCACTGGTACTTAAGTCGCCTCTTACGGTGCCTGGTACAGGGCGCGGTACTATTCTACTTTGTAAGTAATCTACGAATAATTTTATCATACTTTGAGCAATATAAATGTCATTTCTATGTATTTTATATATATATAATGATAATAAATAATAAATTCATATATTAGCCTGGCTCCGTGGTAAGTCACTTAAAGGAGATGTGTTACGGATGCTAGACATTTAATCACAAATGTACTACTTGAATACATATATTTATCACCCAGACGTAAATATTATCATATAAATAAATACTCTGGGTAGGGATCGAACTTACGACCCTTGGCGGGCCCGTCAAATATATATATATATATATGTAATGCTTAATTTTCGTAGCAATATCACGTAGCCTGTTTTAAAGCTAAGACGTCTCTGCTATTTAGCGTACAAGAACATGTTGTGATATCCCCACATATATTATACTTTTACATAATCAACATTAAAAATGATGCCGTTTTGTTTTCTCACATAGTTTTCTTAAATATTTTATTAATTAATTTATTTATTTAACTTTATTGCACAAAATGTACAAATGGCGGACTTAATGCCAGATGGCAATCCCTTTTTAATGACATAATAAGAGTGCTTACATACCACTTACTATCACCGAAGCTTAGATCTTGATCTTTTCCGATCTCTTTTCCTATTCAAACAATCGTTCTCTTATTTCTTTATACATATTTTATTTTCAAATTACCCTTTCATTATTCTCCTATAAAAAACAATGGTAATTAAGAAAATACTTAAGGTTTTCTGGTACTTAAATCAAATATAGTCCGTTATTCAATGGGTTTCTTTTTTCTCTTTATATTTCTTAGGTTTTGTTTTTACATTTCTTTCTTTTCTTATCTTTCTGCGTGACAGACATATTCACTTAACTAAGAACCCTATTAGGGAGGGTTAAATATACACCTAATGGTATATTTGATCCAATAAAATATTATGAATGCGCAAAATACTTGTACCTTTGTCCCGTGACATTTTTGTCCGTAACCCAGGACTCAGGTGGACCCATAAAAATTCAATACAAGGTGTTAGAGATGTTTTTAAGTTGCTTATATCGATAAATTAAATCGGTACTTTTGTATGTTGAATGAGCAATTAACTTATTAGTTTTTTATTGCTGAAAGATTCAGATATAGTAATATATTATATATATATATATATATATATAAAAGTATAAGCTGACTGGCTGGCATATCAACACAGAGACTACACCACAAGGGTTAGAAACTTAAAATTTGGCAATAGATTTCCTTTTATTATGCAGCGATAAGAAAAAAAATAGTTTGAACCTTAAAGGAATAGAACGGGGATGCAAAGTTATCATGTAACTTTGTTGTTTACGAAATTCAGTATGAAGGTTCTTCTTTAAAAATCCTGAAATAATTATAACGTATTTTTTGTTGAAATTATCTTTAAATGGGAGGGGAGACAAAGTTAATATGAAATAACATTAATTTTTAAAGTTATTAAAAATAAATTGTTATATTCGGGTTATAAGTTGGGTTTGGTTACAAATAATGATTATTGTTGTCCGATTATTTCACTTCACAAAAAAGGATATTGTTATAAGGAATTACTTACGACTTTTATTGCATAACTTTTTCCCACGGGAACTGGGAGTACTTGCGTGGGGTGCTGCTTGTTTTATTTAATTTGACGTTGATAAAAAAAATACTTAGATATATTTTGTTCATGATACCTACTAGTTCTCATATCATTGTTAACCTGGAAGTCTCACGTCAAGTCTCTTGTACTGTCTTTTTGAGATCAGCTTTTTTCTATCTAGAAATATATAATAAAATTAACTGATCAATAAGTCTATAAAATCGATACGCTGATAATAACCAAAAATTAGTAAATAGTATCCTTTTAGACTTATAAATTTAAACAACAATGTTATGGCAAATATTATAATAAAATGGAAAAATAAAGCTATAACGAATGAGTTGCCGAATCCCGATAATTAAAGACATTCATCATCATACCAGCCATTAGAAGTCCACTGCTGGTCATAGGCCTTCTCAAGTAATGGCGTTGGCAAACGCAGAGCGCCTCTTTCGTGACGGGATGATGCCTTGTGCATTTAAGCTGCACGGTTTTGGATGGATAAATAGTAATCTGCCGGTTCTTGTCGGTACATTAGTCGCGGCTTACGACACCAGGTACAGGGGGAAGGTATATTCTATCCTGCCGGTACCTCAAAGCCTCGAAGCAATGGCAGAGTATAATTTATTATAGACATAATCGATTTTAAATTCGTCGAGTCATGTCCCTATCGATAGAAATAAAATTATCGAAATCGTATCGCAAATCGGATCTTCGCCGCCTTGATAAATACCGTACATATTTCATAAGGATTCCTTCTCACGTTCCCCCACTCCCCCCCCTCCCTATTTTGACACTGACATATTGCGCGATATATGTTTTGGCAACACCCTATATTTTATTCGCTAATCGAATATAAAGCCTTATATAAAGCCTGTTATTGATGCGACTGCTTTTATAATGGATTTCTCTACGTTTGATGTATTTGGACGTGTGTGAGATATTGACGGATTTGCTTTAGAAAATTTTGTTTATCTATTATATTTTTACTTAGCAAAGTGAGGAAAAAAGTAATTTCAAGTCGAAGCAAAAGGTGTAGCGGTCTAAGTGGTTTTATATTGCGACAAACATTCAAAAGTTTGTGATACCCAAAAGCTCTTGGACGTGCCTCAGAGATGGATAGAGGTAGTTTGTGTTTAGAAATGAAAATTATATTTATTTTGAATTTTTTTATATATTACTATGTCAAAGAACAAAAACATGGACGTGTGGCACTTAGTGTGGTCGCATTTTTTAGATGCTTTATGTAATAAATTTTTGTAATATCATACAATCTCCATCCATTCTATATTTGTCATCCTATATAGGATTCGCTGGTGCATGTTGTCCATCCTAGTGGTCCTTCAAGCTATGTACCTTGTTTATTCTGTTTACATATTGTTTAAAGTAATGAGTTTGAATTTAATCATAATATTTTAATTTCCATTAGGTTAACCTCATACAAAAGTTCGTCTGCATTTGTCCTCACGCTCACCTAATTCTACCGCCAAATAGCAGTGTTCGCATTGCTATGTTCTAGTTTCAAGGGTGAGAGAGGCAGTGGATTTACTGGGTGATGTGACATAATACCTTCAAGTCACAAGGTTGGCAACACGATAGTGATATCCTAGTAATATAACGAGAGTCTAGAGGCTGCAGTGACGCTTACTACCACGCGGACTGTATGCATTTTTGTCGACCTGGTGTAAAAAAAACTTCAATTATTGAGATTTTTTCATAGTGGTTTACAGCTATCTAAAAACCAACTTGTATTCCTCATTCGGATTCATGTCCTTACATTTTGAAAGCATATATAATCTAATAACACACGTAATATATCTAACATATTAAAATTTTTACCGATGTTTCTGGTACCTTTCGGAAACCAAAGTTCAACCTAGAGAGCGGTTAAGTAGAGTAGTTTTATTGTAAATAATGAATGTGTAAAATTTACAAAATATTAACGAGTAACAAAAAATAACTTAAAACTATGTCTACGGTACAAAATAAAATCGCATCATCAAGAGATTTGTCGTAATAAAACTTAAAAAATAAACGGACGCAGTTTTGTTTTTTAACTGTACTATAGTTTAAACTAACAAAATACTTTTAAAAAATATATCATTTTATTTCCCTTACATAAATTCGCGGCGGAGAATACCCCAAAAATTCAAAATGGCGGAAAACTTAATCTGAAATTAATTTGGCGATGTAATTAAAAGTTTGAACGGGCTTGCAAAATTGAAATGCTGTCATTGTACTGGACGGCGTTATGCAAATTTAATAAGTACAAAGCAATTTTGTAAAATCTAACTTGTACTAAGGTAACTAAAATGAATTTTCAACGAATTGTGGCTTGTGCTTTCTTAAGTAACCAATTAAAATTGCTTGAGATTTGTACCGCTTGCTAAATATTTTATCATCTTTAATTTTAATTTATTTTAATTAGTATCATAATTCAAATAGATTTTCATAGGAAGATTATATTATGAGAAATTGTCCTATCATAAATTACTTTAGACCGTCATAAGTAAGAAAAAATGCCTGTATTTTCAAACATTATTATTTTTTTTGTGTTCCAACAAAATTCCGAGTATTAATACACGCCACGCAATCATCGCAACAATTAATTTTACATCTGTCTTGTAACATGATATAAATGATGAATGTTTTAATTGAAAAAGATAAATCTTTTATTGACTTGGTTATAGTTTGTTCTTTTTCGAGTCTCCTTCTAAAGCAGCAGTCGGTAATATTTTAGCAAGGAAGGCCCAAATAGTGACAACTTGATGACAAGTAGTGATCACCGTCTACATGGCGAGGATCAATTTTAAACATGATTTTTTTTTAACATAAGGTAAACCTTATTATACAAAGGTCGTCTGCTTTGGTACCTCACTCTCACCTATTTCTACCGCCAGACAGCTGTTCACGTAAAGCTGTTTCAGTTTCAGGGGTGAGACTATAAAATTAATGGTTAATATGACGTAATATCTTTAAGTCACAAGATTAACAACTATAATGATGTTATTGTGATATTTCGAGGAGTCTACATATTTCAGAGATGCTTACTATCAAAAGGACTTATTTGTCAACTGGGTCAAGTAAAAACAAACCCTATTATTAAGTAGATATTAATAAAATAATAATAAAGATAATAATAAATATTATAAAAATAAAATTTTTGAACCATCATTATCATTATCACACTATTGTAATAAAACAGAATCTTGTATTCCCCTGTTTTTTGGGTTATCACTGTCTAAACAAATTTAGTTCTACGCAATCATCTTCACTATACAAGATTATATATATATATATATATATAAATGAAATGTTCCTAGTAAGTGCTTTACCTGGCATCGGTTAGAGGATATAAATTTATTAACTAGAATGAAATAAAAAATTAAAACCGGTTATGTGATTGTTTGTCAAAATTCAGTTACTCACCAATATTTAAAGCCGATATAGACGCTAAGAATATAAAAGCTTTCCCGGCCATCTTCCTCGGCTTCCCTGAAACAAACAAAAACATAATGTTTTCAATGAAATTGTTGATTTCCAATAGAATTATTGTATGAGGTGAATTCTTAATTGACTATAAGCGGATTATTTGACGAGCAGAAATTGATGGTTAGGCTTTGTGAAATTGTAAGGATGTTTTTCTCATAGTGTTTAGTAGAAAAAATCGTTTGATATGGTCGGGTCAGTTTGAGATAATTTATTCAAGAATGTAACTAAGAGAGCCTTTCATTTCGTTTTTACTAATGTCACATTATTTTACTTTTAGACGATTTATCTATACAATATTGATTGAAGTAAAGTTGTATTAACGTTATCGATTATACGCGTTTTGAATTTGTGTCGATGTATCATAAAAATATGCAATCGAACAACAAATCTCTATATATAAATAGAAATCCTAATCGACTGAATGACTGACTAATTGACTGACTGATTGACTGACTGACTGATTGACTGACTGATTGACTGACTGACTGATTGACTGACTGATTGAATGACTGACATATTAATGCAGGTCCTAAACTTTTTTAGAAAATTCTAAATTGGTAAGAAACTTGAAATTGAAAATTTAGCTCCTAAAGGGGTAAAACGGGTGTGCAAAGTTAGTTTGCAATTTTGGTTTCTTTTAATTTATTCAAATGAAGTTGAGTACAACGGTTCTATAAGTGGGGTGGGGTGTGGGGGTGGAAAGTTAGTATCAAAGATAACAACTTGACGCGGGAATAGCGGAGCGCAGCTGGTATATAATATGAAAAAAAGGATCTGTTTATAAAACTGAATGATTGACTGCCTAACTGACTGATTGACTGCTTAACTGACTGACTGATATATCAATGCAAATCAATAAGTTTAGTAAAGTAGGGGTTAGAAACTTAAAATTTTGCACTGAGATTCATTTTATAACCCAGGAGAGCGCTAAGAAAGGATTTCTGGAAATATCTTTTAAGGCGGTACAATGGAAAGTTAGTAAGAAAATTTGCTAGTTTTAATATAAACAAAAACCTTTGTTAATATTTAAGTGGTCATATATTAAATACACAAAATATCTAGTACACCCAACGTATAAAGATTTTCTTAGTGGGAATGACAAAGGAAACAAAGCTTGCAAATGGGAATATTTTCGCGGCAAAGTTTCATTAAAATATATTAAGATGTTTCCAAGACAAAGGCATAAAATACCTCGCATTTTAAAGTTCAAGTGGAAACAATGAGCAAGGTTCGGAGGCAATATTTCTTAGTGCACTATTGTTTTGTTGATGCAGAAGTGTAAAAATAGTGTTCGTTCACAGTATTGTTTCAGTTGAATATTGTGAAATTACTGTTGAGACGATAAACAAGGCACCACGTCTTGTTCATACTTTGTTACTAGCCCTATGCCTGCCATTAGGTCTGCGTATGATTGTTAGTTCTGCGTGCGATATCTCTACCAATAGAAAGTCGTAATATCGTACAAGGATATTACTAGCACGTTGCCAACCTTGTGACTTGAATATTATGTCATATTACCCAGTACTACGTCTCTTACTCTTCGAACTAGAAGAGACCATAGTTTTATAATAGATGAAGATAGGATTTTATTTACATTAAGTTAGCTTTCATACGAATTTTTACCTCTTTAAGGGATTATTTTCGAAAAAAATAATTTACATGTGTTTTATAACTTTCAATGAAGACCGTTTATACTGAATTTCAAATGAATAACTTTAAAACAGCAAAGTTTTTTTAAGTTAGTAACTTAGCATGACTATTTTACCCCTCTCAGGGGTGAATTCACAAAAATCTTTTCTTAGTACTCTCTGCTATGTTACAAAAAGAACTCTTGAGCAAAATTTTAAGTTTCTAACCCTATTAGTTTAGGCTCTGCTTTAATTTATGAGCCAAATAGCTTCTCTTTGTATATTTATCGTAATTTTTTGTTAATTTTTTTCGAACTATCATACATCTTATATAAAATAAACAACATTTTTTTTTATATTTTGTATCTGTTCTTTGCAACTTCGCAAAAAAAGTTCCTTGTTTTCTTAAATTGTCTGAAGGAGATAGCTATCAGCAATAATTGAAAAAAAATACATGCCTTTTGTTATATTTTTATTAAATATTTCTTTTGTTATTTCATATTTATCTGTTTACATACATTAATCAGTTAGAAGTCAAATGTAGAAACGGCCAGTTTCTACATTTGACTTCTAATTGATTAATCACTGTTCTTAAAGTATTAAGAAATACAAAAAAAGTCAAATTCAACAATTCCTTTAAAATTGATCTACAAAACATAAATGCTTACAAATAAAAAAGTCTTAAACATCAATGTAGGACTACGCTTTACTTATAGCTTTAAGTGAAGTAAACTCGAATGTCTGGCGACATTTCTGAAGTCGAGAGCCTCTTGAAGAAGAAGAACCTTATACTTGAGATCGAGTCCTTCTATTTGACATTTATCGGCTACACATTTAAAAAAAGGAGTTTAAAAATAGAATATTTTATACATTTTTCTCAAGGTGTACCGGCAGGGTTGCATAGAATCTCCTTCCTGTACTTAAGAGGTGACTGAGGTACCAAAACCGACAGATGGTGGTATATCCATCCGAAATAGTGTATCAGGAATTAAACAGGGCGGGGATGGGCAGCAGCATCCCAGTCGTGAAAGCTGCGCTTTGCGATTGCCACCACGCTTGCTCAGGGCAGCAATTATGGGCAAATTTGCCCTTTCTTGTGCAGGCCTATGTCCAGCAGTGGACTTTCAATGGCTGATATGACATTCTTTTTAGGACTCTACATGAAAATCGCACAATATACTGAAATATTGTTTAGATTCGACTTTTTTTACAATCACAGGATAGTAAAATAATAATAATAATACTCGATTTGTTTTTTAGGTTATTTATAAATCAGTAGTAATTGACGGGCCCGATGGCCCAGATGGTACTGATTCTAGTGCGCCAAGGGGCGTGGGTTCAATTCCCACCCAGAGCTAATATTTATATAATGACATTTGTGTTAGTTCTATTTATATTTAATCACCTAGACGTGTTTAAATATGTGTAATTAATTGGTATATTTGTGATTCCTCTGCTGTCTAGCGTACGTAACACAAATGCTTTAAGCGACTTACACGGGAGTCAGGTTAATATATGCCGAGAAATTATGTAAGAATCCTGCAAACTACTTTATGCTGTAGGACCGTCTAAATTGTTAATTGATATTATTGTATTTTATTTATTTCAATGTGAGCAGCAAATGATCGTCTGCGGCTCGTGTTATTACAAAAGTATGTTGGCGCGTTATCATATGACAAATACGTAGTAATTTCACTGTAAACTAATAAGGTACACATAATGTCAAATTATTCGAATTTGTGCGAGATTTTAGGATTAATTATATTTCCTGAAATAAATAAAAATAGCAATGCAAATATAGCGCAGAACATCCTCGCACGAGATGAATAAAAGAACTGCAGAATCATATTTGTACTCATTTTAAATTTTATAAACAAACTGTTTTAAAATTCTTAAATAAGCAGCCATTTTGGAAAACAGCGAAAAGTCAAAAGAGTGTCTAAGATGGTCCCCAAGCGTCAATTTGAAAATTGAAATCATATCAAAAGATCTAACATTGCAACGAAAACATCAGAGAAATAAAACGAAGTGAACTCAGCCGGCCGAAGACGTGCTCCACGCAAGGAGTGCTCTCACAAAACGACGGGACATCTAAGAGATTTCTTTCCTGGCAAAGGATTAAAATTGTTACAAAAATTTTAATTTATATAATTTTTAACGTAACAGAAATCCGTACTACCTACATTTTGTTTGTGTTTTTAAAATTACAAATGACGAATAAAGTTACGACTTGATCACCTGGACGAAGATTCAAATTGTGTTTATTAATAACGTTCTTTTTTTAAACTATTATGACGGATAATCAATTTCTATGCTGTATTTGATATTTTGTATTTATTTATGGAGTCATAAGGTTCTGGAATGGAGACCACGCACCGGCAAGCGCAGCGTAGGTCGTCCACCCGTAAGGTAGACAGATGATCTGACTAAAACCGCAGGATCGCACTGGACACAGGCCGAATACGACCGGTCTTATTGAAGATTACTTGGTGAGGCCTCTGACCAGCAGTGTCTTATGGCTGATATGATCACAATTTGATATTTGATAACAATGAAACGTGTATCATATTTTAAGGGTAATTTATTTATATTTAATGCCATATAGGACCAAGTTGTGTACCGTCTTATTTTTGACACCTACGATATTCATTCGAAATCAAAATTTTAATAGTTCAAAAATAAATGAGTTATAGATTGGAAAGATGTGCTACTACAATGATTACTGAATATAATAATTGAGAAGGTTGTGAGGTACTGGCATTGAAGTGAGGTACCGGCAGAGTGGAATAGTACCTCCCCTTGCACCGGGTGTCGTAAGAGGAGACTAATGTACTATAACCGATAGATGAAGATATATCCATCCGAAAAGTGTAGCTTAAATGCACAGGGCGAGGATGAGCATCAGCATTCCCATTACGAAAGCTGCGCTCTGCGATTGCCAATACGCTTGCTCAACGTGGCAACTATGGGCAAAATTCACCTTTTCATGGGGAGGCCTATGTCCAGCGGTGGACTTTCAACGGCTGATGTGGTAATGTTGCCTAAGAATACTCAAAAGTTGAAAAGTTCTCTTAGATTCGATCAGTTCTCTTATTAAAATTTGCTTTTGCACATGCTACTTGACGTAAAAGTCGCAATCCCCAACTTTATATCTTACGTAAAAATGAAATATATCATAACAAGAAGAAGTTACAAGTTCTACCACATAAAAACCATTTTAAGATGACCTATAATATATCTTAAAAATTTCCTAACCATGTTAAATGGCTCTATATGTTTTTGTCTTTCAACTGAAGTAATTCTTGAGATGTTTTTCTTATGTTATATGATAATGGTTTATAAAAAAATTGTATTTTATTCCAAAAAAATATGGCATTTATTTGTAAATGTATATATGAATTTATTATCGCTGGATGAAATCTTTATTCCTACAACAAATATTGTTTTGATGATTCACTCATGTTCAATGATTCTGACCGCTTTTAACGTGTTTTTTTTAATATTTAAATAAAATGTTAAAATAAATAATCAGCTAACAATGATTTCGATTTTCATTATCACATCTGCCATAACTCGCTTTTTCTTGTACATTGAAGTTGACTGAGCCATCAAGAGATTCCTATTAAGACTGATTATATGACTTGCCGTGAGTAACCGTCAAAGTAGAATCCTCCTCCCTCTGTACCAATTGTCTGAAGAAGCGACTAAGGTACCAGAACCGATTGACAGAGGTATGCGAACTGTATCCATCAGAGATATTGTAGCTCAATTGCACAGGGTGGCAGTATCCCTATTACTAAAGCTACGCTCTGTAAGTGTCAGGACACTTGGCCAGCTCGGCAATTATAAGTAAAATCCCTTACTTCCAATGGCTGTAATGATGATATGCGTTTAAGATCCATCTCGATCATACTTTTTTAGTCAGGTTGCCTGTTAATATAGCGTTCACGTTTTGCTAGCCAGTGCGTGATCTCCAATTCAAGACTTTTCTTCGGCCACATATCTAAGCAATATTATGTTATGAAAAAGGCCGAAAAATGTAAAAGCTGCCATACTTAGGGTAGAAGACGTCTGATTCTATCAAAATATAAAGAATAAAGAGGCTTAAAAGGATATGAATAAAATTAAATACGTAGCTTTATGGATTTCAAAATTTAGATAGCAGTGTTTGCACTAAATTTTTCTTCCGTCCCTTTACCAAAAAAAGGGTTGTATTTCATCTGAAAATTAGGGTAGGCAAACTCTTCGTTGGCAGATTTTTAAATGTAGTGTAAATAGTTATGTACATGTAGCATAATCCACACCATCTTCCACAAAAGTAAGGGCTAAGGGCGGATAGGCAGCAGCATCACCTTTGCAAAAGCTGCGCTTTGCAATTGCTAAACTATGGGAAAAATTCCCCCCTGTCTTGTGGAGGCGTATGTCCAGCAGAAGACTTTATGGCTGTTATTATGATAAAAATAAAAAATAATAAAAGCACAAACAGGTCTTTGATTCTAAAATGATAAAAAAAAACATTAAAATTGACAGTCGTTTCATAAACTATCACACAAGAACAAAAGCCATCACTGTTCCTCTTCTCATTTTTTTATTGATCGTCATATAATCGTGTTAATGTATAGTTTTGCCAATCTTTACCATGAAAGAACAAAACTTTTGGACTGATTCGCGCCAGATCAAAGTCTCAAGTGTAGCATGAAATTGGCCATCCGTCCGATCTTGATTGAACACAAAAAAAATAGACATAAGAGGTCAGAATAAGCTGGCTATGATGACAGAGTCTCGGTATTACGGTTCCGGTTTGCCCATTTGAACCCTTTTTATTGTGATTGTTATTGAGTGCTTTAGTTTTTGGGTTTCAGCCTTTCCCTCTTCCAGTAGTATTCACAGCAGTTTAGTAAAACCACCAGTTTGTATTCCGAAGATAAACTGTTTTGGGACTATTGCGTTTTCTAAGAAATGTTGATATTATTTGGATTATTGTATTTGTTCAACCATTAAATTAGCATATAAGGGATATGGGAAGGCTTAGTAGTAGTTTAACAGTTAGTGACAGGATGTACTGGCAAATGATACCGTAGGTATGTAGGCGCTGAAATGAAACACGCAATGCGAACGAAGCTGGTGGGAAAGAAAATAGGCAAGAGTGTTGAACTTATGCTGTAATCGTAACTAATATTAAAAATGCGAAAGTTTGTAAGTATGGATGAGTGAGATATAGTATTTATACGCTCTCGAGCTGCAAAAGTAAAACATATCTGGTTGAAATTTGGCACAAGTGTTGTTAATAGTTTGAAGTAACACAAGCTATTTTTTATTCTAAACACATGTTCTCATGAGAATTCAGGTCTAGGATTTTAATTTTTTACTATGGTATCGGCATGGCTATTTGCGCAATTAAACTGATAGGGAGCGATATAGATATTCTTAGAAAGAGAGATTCTTAAGAAAGATATATAAAGTAACCTAGATAATTAAAAATAAATGTTGCTAGGCGCAAAACTCGAGAAAGGCTTACCAGTTCGCCTTATTTTTGTGTTCGTATGTTTAAATATTTTTATTTACAATATACATAGGTAGTTTTGTCTTAGATTGGCACCAAAATGCAATGAATACCAAAAAAATAAATTACAAAGTTGTCGCTAGACAATATTAATATGATACGAAGATAGCTAGATCTTATTACCTTAAGTGTTTCTGTGTTTCTGTGGCAGCATCAAAAGTTTTACGTGGTCAACGTGCTTAAACATTTCAAACAATATTATACAGTTCACAAATTAATCTGGAACATAGTTCTTCTACAGACCTCTGTAGTGATTCTCACTTAATTACGTTAAAATACTATCGAGAAAACCAGACAAAAATACATTTATCCTCAAAAAATTTCACGTTTATACCAAAGGGAAAATGTTTCCGCTTCGCTGGCACAACAAGCTGCCCCTTGATTTTTATAACCGCCACAGTTGGTGGGATCATAAAACTGCGTCGTCTTATAAAGCGGATAACAAAACAAAGGGTCAATGAACGTTATTGCAGTTCACACGAATTAGTTTGACCGAATTTCAGCTGAATATTTGTACAGAATTGTATAAATATATATGTGTAATGTGTATATATAACATCATACCAGTCATTAAAAGTCCACTGTTGGACATAGGCCTCCCCAAAAAAGGGGGTCAGTTCTGGTACCTTAGTCGCCTCTTACGACACCTGGTACAAGGAGAGGTACTATTCTACTCTGCCTCACGGCTCAATACCCTACATATAAATCACTTAGTTAACAGACAAACCCTCAGGCTATTATGGTGACACGTCGGCTTAGAATAGGATATATAAAGTTCGTGTTATCAAAATTAAAATTTTGTCGTCCATTTGCTTAATGAGATTATAAATAATTCCACTTCGACTTGGGTGGGGCTTGGGTGGCCATGGTTTGGAAAGACTGCAAGTTAGTCAATAGATTGCGCTCGCCAGCACTATTCTAGGGTACGGCTATCTACGGCCGGCGAGTATGGTCTAGTGCTCTAGCTAGTGCGAGAAAATGGTAAGGACGGTTGAGAAATATACTTGCGCCTTGATAGTATCAGGGATGTCGAAGACAGAAATAGCATACAACAATCAAGTAAATGTTTGTTCTGGGTGTATATTAGACCTACGGTATTAAAAGTACCCAGCTGAAAGCGCCATCTGGTCCGTAACCTTTAATTCGAAAAAAAATACTTAATAATTTTTCTCGTCGTCCACGGAAGAAAACTGCTTTCAGCTTCTTCATTTAAACTTGTTTGATATCGATTTAATTGAGACAACCATAAAATTGGTTATTATATTTAGTGACTCCTGTTGGTTTATTAAATCATCTAGGTCATCAGTTTTTGGGAATAATAGAAGCCTGTTTCTTGAAAATTCTATTTGATATTTTTTTATAAGCTTAGACGATGTAACAACAAACTTTCTGTATTAAGTTAAACAGTCACTTAATATTAAAATTACATGATTCATATTTATCACAGATAGCGACCAGTTCAAATCTTGCGAGCTGTTAAAGTCCTATATAAAATCCGACAGTAATACTGCCTACCTTCTACAAGAAATCCAAGTCTGACCTTTATGTAGGTACATACCAAAATTTTTTCCACACGTCATTGGTTTGTTCCCTTCGGTAAATATAACGAGTTAGGTTTTTATGGCTGACCCTGTTGGCGGGGCGTAATACAATGTTGTTACAAATATAAATGACGATGAAAATATTGAAAAGTTTAATGTATTAAAAAGATAAGTAATGACTAATTTTGTTGGGGTGTGTTACAGCAATCATTATACATTAACATTTTTCTGTTAATACTTAGAAATAGAAAGCACCCCACATTCAGATAATCATATATTTTTTGAATTGACTGAATTCTAGAATATGTAGTTTATATAATATGTAATTTAATTTTTTGGCTTTTTATTACTTAATTTCTTGGGGTTTGTTTTATGAAAATTATATGTTGTTGTCATATGTTTCCTTGTTATATATAATACACAAGACTTAAAATTTTACTTTGGGAAAAAATTCAAGCAAATGTAGCATTAAGTCCTCGTCTTTATGAGTCAAATTAAGGCATATTTCTTTTTGTGTTATTTTTTGCTTTGGCATTTAATGATGTGTTATTTTTTGTAATTTATTCTGATTTGATCTTTTAATTGACTATTTATTTTTTCACTTCCAATAGAAAATACTATGATGATTTAGTATTTTCATCAAAACCTTATTAATTTCGGGACAAGAAAGGTTTTCAAGTGTATTTATAACCATGCATTGAATCATTGTAAATATCGTATTTAACAGGCTCGATGGCGCAGATGGTAGTAATTCGATTCCCACCCAGAGCAAATATTTATATGATAATATCTGTGTTTATTCTGTGTCTAGATGTTAAATTTACGTATTTAAGTATGTATGTTTGTTATTCCTCCGTTATCTGGTGTTTAAAAAACAAGTGCTTTAATTGACTTACCACGGAGTCAGGTCAACGATCATTAATTTTGGGGGAATTTATTATTATTTATTATTATTATTAACTTCTTGGTAAGAATTGACTATCAGCACGGAAACGCAAAAAAAATCTGGTATCTCAGATTTTTGTATATAAAATCCGTACTACAAGACTAGTTAACGCAATCAGCCCACAAAAGGTTTTGCTTAGGGCATTCATTTGTTTAATCTGTTTTTTATCTAGTGACATTTTATATAGTAATAAAGTTTTTCTCTTAAACCTGTTATGTCCTCGTGCTTTTATGAGATTCTTGAAACGTCCCATATTTTACGTCCTACCCAAATGTCACCAGTTATGTAACAGTGTTGCTTTCTTTTTTATTCCGTGGTATTAATGTACAGTAAATTTTGTATTATTTGTTTAAAATAGACAGACATTCATCATCATTATCATACTAGTCATTGGAAATCTACTGCCGGAGATAAGCCTCTCCAAGAAAGGTTTTTTTACCCATAATTGCCGCGTTGGCAAGCGTGTTGGCAATCACAGAGTGTAGCTATCGCGACGGAAATACTGCTGCCCATCCCCTCCCTGTGCCATTGAGCTACATTGTTTCAGATGGATATACCACCATCGATCGGTCCTGGTACTTTGGTCGTCTCTAACGATAACTGGGGTACAGAGAGAGTTACTATTCTACACTGCCGGTACGTCACAATTACCACATGATTGTGCCTAAAATGTAGAGCTTATTATAACGAGGAACTTTGTTTAATTGCGACAAGAAACCGCTTTTAAAGAAATTTACCCTTTCATCAAATACAGTGACGGTACGCTGATTTCAGTCGCTAAATTCTTTGTTTTATGTTAACAAGAATTGCTTATAGAATTTAATTATTTCACGTGACGATGGAAATGAGCTGTGATGTCAATTAAGAAGGTAAAACCAATTTGTGAGTTACCAAGCCCACTATGAGTCCTTTGGGGCTCTATACTGTCCTAGCAGATCACCTTCAAGGGTAAATTCCGTTGGTAAGGTGATCCGTCTATTCAAAACTAGAGTCATGCTTTTTGATTAGTATTGGTCTATTATCATATCAACACCAATGGAATATTAAATTAGGTTCGTTTTGGGCTCTGAAAGGTTTACAAGCTTGGTATTTTATTAAGGTAATTCAGGTCACCAATTTTCGGACAAAATTTTATGAAAATTGAAGCCTATAACATTTTATGAGTCATTTTATACGTTATTCATAAAGGATCGAGCCATTACCTTAGCACTCACACGCACTATAAAGAAGAGTGGTTTGACATATTTAACAGGCAAATTCTGGACATTTTTATAGTTAAATTGTTTTTTATTTTATCGTAAAACAAACTGTGCCAAAAAACCTAACGACCCAAACCATAGTTGAGGTTGTTTGTTTTTTTTTTGCATATTCTGCGTAACCTGCATGGAGAAACGAGTATTTTTTAAAACCGAATTTTCCGTTACTTTAACGGGATATTTAATTCATAGTGTATTAATTTACCATAGTTGACATATTAAACAAATGTTGTGCCAATTAAGTCACCTGAGTCATAAGACACAAGCCTGATACAAAGCCCAAAATATATTTGCACTTCATTTTCATTCTTACTTGCATCAAATAAGATTTCTAAGTAATTTCGTTAATACCTGGTAATAGGGTAGGTTATCAATACTTTTTGTGATACTCAATATGTCATCATCATCATACCAGCCATTAAAAGTCCCCTGTTGGACATAGGCCTCTCCAAGAAAAGGGGTATGTTACCCATAATTACCACACTGGGCAAGCGTGTTGGCAATTGCAGATCGCAGCTATATCATTGAAAGAATTTTAATTAAGAATTTATCAAATAGTGCTACGAAAATAGTTTGCTGATTTACAAGCTTTAGTTCAGTACATTAAAGTTTCCTTCCTCACCTCACTAAGGAAAGTTAGTCAAAGTTATTGAGTCAAGGGAACTTTATGACATCTTAAAAAACCGATTTGCTGAAGTGGGGTCTAAGTTTGACTAAGTAAATCTATGTGAGGGTAACAGTGTTAGTAAGTTTCCAATATCGTAGGAATTTATATTGTACCTGAAAACTGCTGTCATAAATATACTTAAAAGATTTGTATGATGCGTGATAGTCGTTTCAAATAACAACAAAATATACTTTAAAATTAATATATGTTAGATTTTTCAAATTTGGAAATCCCTAAGTAAAAATGGACATGATTTATATAATAATAAGAAAAACAAAATCTAATGAAAAATATATGTTGATCAGGTAAAGTCAGTCTATTGACACGACTTTCTGAACAGTTTAGCTAAAAGGGAGTGACATAGACTTCTTCCTAGAATAACAAGAGAGCCTTAGGTTTGACATATATATAAGTTCTCGCGGACACTACCATGGATGGAAAAACAGTCGTTTCATATATGTGAGTATTTATTTGATCAAGAATGGATGGATGTGACTTGAGGTACCGGCAGAATAGAATAAAACCTTCACTTCACCAGGTGTCATAAGAGGTGACTAAGGTACTAGAACCGATAGATGGCGGTATATCCATCCGAAACAGTGCAGCTCAAATGGACAGGGCGGGGATGGGCAGCAGAATTCCCGTCGTGATAGCTAGGCTCCCGATCTTCTTGGAGAGGCTTATGTCCAGCAGTGGACTTCCAATGGCTGGTATGAGGATGATAATGATCATGGATCATGGTCAAGGGTGGTGACCTCATATAAAAATATCTCGTATCTTGCGCCGTTATCTCTAAGATGTACATTTCTGGCACCTGTTCCAATAACCTTCTCTTTATATTAATTTCAGTCTTAGTGAAATAACAAAGTGAATTATTGTTAATTGATTCATTAAATCAGATGATTAAGATAAGGCACCAATTCAAACTGCACTCAGTCCATATAGAAGGTTTCATGGTATTTTTTTATTATATCAGGTCGACAAACAAGCATACTGTTTTCGTAATATTAAGCATCACCGCAGCCATTAGACGTTTATAATATCACAAGGATATCACTAGCGCGTTGCCAACCTTGTGACTTAAGATATTATGTCACAGTATTCCGTTACACTGCCGGCCTTTGTTCTTTGTCTGGGTGTTAAATATGTATTTAATATTGTATTTGTGATTCCTCTGTTGTCTGATAATACTAACATAAATGGTTTTTCCTACCCGACACAGGACAGGCGTAGTTTTTGTGTGTAAATAAAGATTGATATCGTTGTCGACACGTCTACGTGTATTTTCTGTAGGTATTTAAAGTTAATTTTGACATCAATTATTATCAATTTTATGGAGGTAAAAATGGATGGTTATTAGTTTACGATCAAATTTTATTGAGTCAATATATTTATATATGAATACTCGAAAATGGATTAAAGTATCAAATAGAGCATAAAACATTTAGGTAATTTTAAAAAAATATTGAAAATTTCCGCAGTCATCTATCGCGCTGAACCGGTGCCAAAAACGTAAAATATTAAGATTAGAAGCTGCACTAAGTGATCATATCATTTGGGTCACATTTTATATAATGTATGTCCATAAAAATATAACTCACATTCTACATACTTTTTATACTTGAACATACCTAGCGTATAAAAATTTTGTAATGATTAATAGATGTATTTAGGTACTGAATTAATAAATACATCACACCTGTGTCCCACCGGGGTAGGCACATACTATAAATCTTCACTTGCTACGATCTTGGCAAACCTCTCTCGCTTCCCTAACTCGCATTAGTCTGTTCATACTTGCTCGTTTATTCATGATAACTAACCTGACCTTTCTTTAATACCTCTTCTACCTGGTTATATGTTCGCCTCAGTCGTCCTATACCAATTCTTCCATTCACTTCCGCTCTATATATTTGAGCAGTCATTCTATTTTCATCTATCCTTTCATCACATTTAAACCATCTAACATTTCTTTGTCTTTTGTTGTCACAACATTATCTTTTAGAACCACATTGATCTTTATTATTTAATCTATCTATATTTATTCTATTCGCGTGTTTCTTACGCCATACTCAACATTCACTACCACGTGTCAGTGTTAGAACCAACACACCTTTATGAATAGCCAGTTGTGCCCTTAATGACACATTTTGGCTGCTCAAATAAGTGTATGTGATATGGTATAATATATATGCATAAGTGATATCACTATTTTCCGATGACTCTAACTCGTGATACGCGAACGTATGATATGCAAGGTAAATTTTAACAATTATTCTTGATAGGCAACAGAAACCAAAAAAACTGATTTTTAACGTTGGTGCATTCATCATAATTATCATTATATCAGCTATAAGACGTCTACTGGACAAAGGGCTAACCAAGGAATCTCTAATAGGACCAGTTGTATGCGGCCTGTGTTCAGCGCGATCCTGAGGTTCTAGTCAGTCTTTCTTGCGGGTGGACGCCTTACGCTACGTTTGCCACGTACGTGGTCTCCATTAAAATGTAGAAGTAAAGTGTTGAGTAGGTGTTCTTTTGAGATGAAAACACGAACAATTGTTGATTATATATATATATATATATATATATATATATATATATATATATATATTTGATGTGGTTCGTTCAACAGTTACACAAAGAGTGAGTTCTATAGCTAATCAATATAAAATGAAGACACATTATTATGATACCATATTACAAATTAGGGATTAGTGCCGAGTGCAAATCGATGTGCAATGTTCATGTGATTAATCTTTCCTAAATATTTGGTACATACATGGCTGCATGATGAGCTCATAAAGAATGATGCAATAAAATTATGAAATTCATAATGGTACGTAGGCACAAAAAGAAGTTTATTTTTAGTTATATATGTAACTATACAAGAAACAGATGAAAAAAATCATGACAGTACTTTACAATTAAAGTGCAATAGTAAGTTTATAGTTTCTGGTAAATTTGTTTTTTTTTTATAAAATTATTGTGTTACGGTGTTAGTCCGAGATGAACACTAGCGTCTAAAGGCTGCGGTCTCGTATACCGTATTATGGACCGTATGCTTTTTTGTTGACTACATAATATAAATAAAAATATGGCAAAATGGAATTTTGTTTAATGTTATTTGGGCTGAAAGCGGTTAAATAGATATATCACTCAATATGGTTAAACATGGGAAGTAAAGGGAAAATAGCGACAGCATTCGCTTATTCACATACTGTTTTCACAGACAAACCTGCTTGACTACTCAGATGTAAATTCCTCCGCCAACGGGCAAGTAGGTCAAGTTGCTCATTAATGAGTGACCATACACCTGATTACTTGCATGCGAAGCGTGGTAACTCCCTTACTGTTCACTAGATCTCCAATGGAAGAATATGCGTCAGTGTTTATTCATATCTAGACATGCAGCAATCTTACTAGCTTGTCAAAAGCAGTGTTTTTACTAAAAATCATTAAAAGATTAATATTTTTTATGCTATTCACTAGAAATATAATCATGTAATAAATAAAAGAAAATAGAATAAACTGTTTCTTATTCAAAATTACAATTTACTTCATCTAGTCCTCGTAACAAGTCAATAAAAATTTGTAATCATATCACGAATTACATGCAAAATTAAGAATGTTCAAACCTAATTGAGAAAATTTTTAAAACGTTACTATAATTTATGAGACCAGTTTTAATGATAAAGAAAACGATAACTAAATAGCTTAAACTTGAGCGTATCTATTAATTATATTAAGACATAGGCTTCCCCAAGAAAGAGAAAATTTTACCCATAAATGCCGCGGTGGGCAACCGTGTTGGCAATCGCAAAGATTAAAGAAGAAGCATTTGAGCTACACAGCTTCCAATGGATATACCACCCTCAGTTCTAATTAATCGCCTCTTTCATCACCTGGTACGGGAATGAGGTACTATATTACACTGCCGATACCTGATACTTATGCTGCTATTTCATTACTAATATACACTTGATTGTGTTATGATGTTCGTTATGCCAGAACACATTAGTTGATCATTTTCCTGTCTTTGTCACCTTTGAAGTCATGACACATAAAGGAAGCGTTTCTGCTTGGCGATAGAAACAAGTAAGAACGAGTTTTACAATCCAAATACCGATATAGAAAGAAGTTCAGCTGTGTTATCCTTGATCAATGAATCAAAGGTATTTGGACATTCGATACAGGGAATCAATGGATTCCTGGCATCGAATGTCCGGTTTGGAATGTCGGTTAACTTGATATATATATAATATATAATAGTATAATTTAATTTAATTATTTTTTGACGTGACGACGTCTTATAATTTGATGGAGTCGGCTGCACGCACGAAAAAACATGACTCGTGCGGCGTTACCCCGCTCTGAGGCGTTCTATTTAAGGCTTGCTCTTCAGCAAGCGAGAGCGCGGGACGAGCGACAAAGAGGCATTAGACTTTGTCAAGTTCAACTATCGTCAGTAAACCGACTTTACAGGCAACCGATTTTTTTATATAAGTCACTTATATATTTAAAGTAAAGTTAAAAAAGTAAGTTGAATAAAAATTTATTTAGAGCTACAAACTGACACTTCAGTTTTATATCTATGTATCATTATAACAGCCATTGGAAGTCCACTAGACTTAAGCCTCTCCAAGAAAGGAGGTTATTTGCCCATAATTACCACGGAAGGAAGTGTGTTGGCAATTGCGGAGCGCAGTTATCGCAACGGAGATAGTACTACCCATCCCCGCCCAGTGCATTTGATGTGCACTGCTTTGGATGGATATACCGTCATCTGTCGGCTCTGGTACTTTAGTCGCCTCTTACGACTTACCTTACCTGATGCAGTGTTAGGTACTATTTTGCCGGTATGTCGCGGCTCAATTTTATTTATGTGTATAAAAAGAAGAGGTATTAAAGAAAGGCCATGTCAGAACTACCACGAATAAACGAGTGTATACGTAATGCGAGTTAGGGAAACGAGAGATGTATGCCAAGATCGTAACAAGTTGAGATCCAGTCTCTGCCTACCCATATGGGGCACAGGTAGGATGTATGTAGGTATGTATATACATATAGATTGTACAATAGCAAACGTCTATACGTCTTGAATCATTACATTATCTCAGCACAATATTCACGGTTCGTTTTATCTTGCTGGCGTCACTCAAAAATATTAATAACCCATCCAAGCGTGCGCGAGCTCGCTCGGGCGAATACTGCATGTGTCATGGGGTCCGCCCTTTTATCGAAATTGGAACGTTGCACAAACAAAATATCCTGCACAGTTGGGAATAATACTTCCTATTAAGAGATGGGCGACTGATTTAGATGTCGATGTTCGATGCTTTTATTTAAAACTAACTGGTTCGATGGTGCAGATGGTGGTATTTTATGCGTCAAGAGTCGTAATTTGGATCCCCACCGTGACTCTGTTAAATATGTATATAAATATTATATTTGAATTTTTTTTGTTATCTGATGTCTGATATTTATATGATAGAGTGAGAGGTTTGAGATTGAGTGAGATTTTGACGGGCCTGATAGCAAGTCGGTAGTGGTCCTGACTCGTGCGCCATTAGTCGTCGGTTCAATCCCCATCCAGAACAAATATTTATATGATGAATTGTATTTGTTCTGTGTCTGGATGTTAATTACGTAAATAAGTATCATATTTGTAGATCCTCTATTGACGAATATCCACAAAAAAGTCAGTCACAAATTTATTGATTTATATACCGTTCTATTTAATCCTTGAAAGAAAAGACAAATGGAAACGAAGAGTTTAATAAATACAAATAATTATTAAATCACTATCATTACGGGAATGATAATACTTATTAACGAAATGGTCAGTTAATTTTTATTTATACAATCAAATGAAAATAATTACTGCAAATGTTATGTTGGGATTTATTTTAGTATTGAAACAGTATGTCAATAAAATATAATTATTTTAAATAGTCTGACTGGTTGATGTTATGAATTAACAGTTTGAATGTTAATGGCTCTGCGCGGATTAATTAACCTGTATTAATAGTGCCCCATTCTAAAGAGCCACAGGACATCATCTGCGGGACATAGACTTCACTAAGTAATAAACCGATAGAATTCGATTTGCATGTGATCCTGAGGGTTTATCTAGCCAGTTCATTGATCTTGTCGATGGACGTCCCACGTTTGCCAGTGCCTGGTCTTCTTTCCAGAAACTCATAGCGCCATCAGCTGTAGGTTCTACATGTCACGTGCTATACTCGGTGCCAATTCAACTTTAAAACCTGCTGGGTTTATTAATGGACTCTCAAACAGATGTGATCCTATAGTAATTTCGATTTGAGGGCTAGGTAAGAGCGGTATAATTGCTGTAAAAGGTATTATTTCAGAATCCAGAGAATCAGATTTTTTTTATTGTTTAACCATTATATGAAAACAGACACAGTAGAACAGTACCACCCCTTTACCAGGTGTCGCAAGACGCAACTGTGGTACCGAAACCAACAAACGGTGGTATATCCATCCGAAACAGTGTAGCTCAAATGCATAGGGTAGGGATGTGCAGCAGCATCCCCGTCACATAAACTGCGCTTTACAATACGCTACGATTGTCAATACGCTACGATTGTCAATACGCTACGATTGTCAATACGCTACGATTGTCAATACGCTACGATTGTCAATACGCTTGCCCAGCGTGACAATTATAGGCAAAATTCCTCCTTTCTTGGAGCGGCCTATGTCCAGCAGTGGACACCCAATGGCAGATATGATGAACTTGTCGATATTATTAACATAAAAACATTGACAATCCTGAATAAACATTTATTTTCTTTCTCATAAAAAATAACCACAACGTATACATCACACAGAAAAAATTATCCTCTATTCGTGAAATAGAAACGCCATAGAGAACAAATACTATCGCTGAGAGAAAACGAACCCTAACCTTGGCGGACAAAATTAATTAGCGGGCTATCAATAACGGTAGATTTATCAATGGATGACCATGACTGTTGCCGCTAGTAATCATGCTAGTAGACTTTAAGATAAATCGCTTAAAGTAATTGTATTATAGACATCAGACAATAGAGGAATCACAAGTTTCAGAAGAATCGAGAAAAAACGCTTCCGTTTCTAAACCTGTTAGCAATTCGGCAGACCCATAAGCCTAGTTAATGCAACATTATGATATACCTACGAAATTTAAATTACCATAAATCAGTTTAAGAACAAGAAAAAGCCGGGTGGAACACCTGTACTTACAGTCCTTCAGAAGCTCTTTAATATTATCGTCTTCGTGGGTATAGCACCATATTTATGTAACAAGAGCGTGGTGGTACTGTTTTTTAAGAAAAGTGTCAACACTTTGTTTAATATAATTACCGCTTCATCTCGCTCTGAGCCACGTTTATAACCTATTTTCGAAGGTCATTACGAATCGTCTTGAATTCAGGTTTCATGACTTTTTAAATAAGCCTGTTTCCGAAAATGCTACATTACTATAGATCACATCACGCTGGGCAAGTTTTACAGAAGACGGAAGAGTATAACAGGCCTTTATCCTGGTGTTTGTGTACCATGAGAAACCTTTAAATCTCTACAGCGATGCCATATTGACTATTGGTATTGGTAATTCAAGATTTTATATTGAAAAAATCATCAAGACAATAACAATTGCATGTATTCATCCAAGTATATACATAGTGTTTTAGGAAATAATTGAGTATTGATATTCTTTATTTTATTGGGCATATAAAATAAACTCTAACACATTTAGGCTGCTCTTTCCATAATCTGCAGATTTAGAAAGTCCAAAACAAGTTTCTTAAGCAAAATTAACGCTATTAGAAAACATAAATTACAATAACTGAGGGATTGATAAATCCAACATCGGTTGACTAACACAGAGAAAAAAAGCTCGTCTATACGTGAAATAGAAACGTCCGGGAGAACAAACACGGTCGCGGAGTGAAAGCGAACCCTTCCCGCGCGGACAGTGAGCAAGATTAATGCGCGGGCCATCAATAACGGCAGATTAGCGATGGATGACGATGGCTGCTGGCTGCCACTGGTGTAATGTGTTAATGTTTGACTAACACTAAAAAACATCTCCGGAAAAAATTCTATTGAAATTGACCATTCTCTTAGGAATTGTTCCTAAGAGAATGGTCAATTCCTTCAAAGACTATGTATGTAGGAGAATTTCTAACAGAATTGAATTATAGTTAGTTAAATATACAATTTGTACATGAGGTACCGGCAAAGTAAAATAGTACCACATACCCCTGTGCTTAGTAAGAGGAAACGGCGTATTAAACCCGACAGATGGCGGTATACCCACAACAGCGTAGCTCAAATGCAACAGGGGAGGGGAGGGCAGCAGTATTCCCGTCGAGAAGTTTTGCTCTGTGATTACCACCCTTCTTATACAGCCCAGCAATAATGGGATTTCTAGCCGTGATATGATAATGATAAAAATGTAGAGGCATCATAATTTTTAAAATATAAATATTATTTACGATATGAACTAACAGATACTTTCCAATAAGTTGACACCATAAATACTGTGCTATCGGTAGTTTATAATAATACTAGCTATTGCCGCTAATTCATCCACGTAGTTTCTTTGGACACCATACCTTTGTAATTAAACTTAAATAAACTTAAATATATTTATAAATACATATCAATAGCCTAAATAATATGTTTTAAGCTTCTAGCTCTAACAATAGCGATTCTTCCAAACCAATTATCATCCCCCCTTTCGACCCCTTAAAACATTTATGTCGAATGAAAGAGTAGCCTATGTCCTTTCTAAGGCTTAAGACTATCTGTGTACAAATTTCATTTAAATTGGCTCAGAAGTTTAGTTTAGTTACTTTTGGATTTATAATATTAGCAAGAATAATAACTACTTAAGTGAAAATGGGACAAATATATTCATACACCATCTTATATAACACTGATTCCGTGATGTCGCTTAAAGCTTTTATAATACGGATATCCATCAATAGAGGAATCACAAATATAATACTTATATACATATTTTACACACAGAAAAAAACCTAAATATTCATCACTTATATGTTTGGCTCGGGTGGGGATCGAACCAATTTTAAATCACCACCACCTGCACAATCGGTCCCACCAACATCGCTACACTATCATTACATATATCAGCTTATTTGAACATATTCGAAAAGTTTTCAAATAATTGATGATATCACTGATGACAGTTTGCTTCTTTCATCTCACGATAACATTTGCATTAAATAAAATATTACAGGGAAAAAATCGTACGGGTAAGTATGTCCAAGCAACGTTACGCGTTTTCTTCATGATTAACCAGGGAATAATCCCTGGTTCTAGCAAAATATTACTTAATAATAACAGAAAGAGAAACACATAGTCTCAATCAAGTCAGGTATCAAGTCCCATAGGAGTGTGATGGTACTACGCTTCTACAACTTCGAGGAACTAGCTATGTTGTGTACAAATCTATCCACGTCGTTAGTAAATCTCACCGCTAATTAGGGAAGTTTGAGCTGAGTTGCCTCTGGTTTATATCGAGGCAAGTTTGCGTACATCATTTATATTGATAAATATATTTTGACAACCCTATACAGGAATATATAAGAATTACTTTACTTCGCGTTTTTACACGCATCGTGACTTTAGTTTAAAAGGTCTATAATCATCATGAAACTTAAACTCGAAAATATAGTTTACTTTATTCAAGTATTACAAACATTTTTGAGTCGTGTTTTCTTATAAGGCCAGATCAACAAACAAGTACCAGACCGTTTAATAATAAGCTTCACCGCAGCCTAAAGACGTTGCCAACTTTGTGAATTAAATATTTTATATTAAATTACGCAGTAATATTACTGCCTTGCTCACCCTTCAAAGAGGCATAAAATAATGCCTCTTTGCTGCCAGTATCGTATAGGAAATTTACTACTAATGCGTACGATACCGTGCGTACGGTATCGTAAGAGGCGATTAAAGGTACCGGAGCTGACAGATTTTGATATATACACTTAAAGCAGTGTAGCTCAAATGAAATGGTGTGGATGGACAGCAGCATTCTCGTCACGAAACTACGCTCTACCTAACGCGGTAATTATAGACGAATTGCCTCTATCTGTTCTTCCCTAAGTTCCAGTATGTGGACATTTCACGATTAATTACCTGCTACTGTCCCTTCACTAATCAAATTCATTAGAACTAATTTTCATTTGCTGATATCGATATCCGTTTTGGTAATACGATCACTAAATAAACATGTCATCTAATAATGATTAATCACCATATATTAGTCAAAGTACGATATATGCCGTATCGAAGGAAATATGATAATTGCTCACAAACTTTTATTTTATAAATTAAGAATTCCCTTACTTTATAAAACTCATGTAATATATAATTATATCATACAAAACTGTTGAGTTATTGTTATGGCAAAACCAAACCTGTTTTGGTCTTTAACCATATGCCGATCCTTTTCTATGAAAATCAAAAACAAATTTATACTAGCGGAATCTTAGGAATTTTCCTGGATAAAAAGCATGCCAAATGTCATTCAGACCATTTGAGCGTTTATTGTTATATTTTAGATTTTAGTAGGATACATTATTATCATCGTCATTATAACAGCTATATTGCGTTTTCTGCTGGAGCTTCTAAAGACATTGTACCGCGCTTGTACATTACAGTAATTAGCTTCACAACTGGATTGCTGTTGCCTATCCCCGCTCTGTTATATTTGAACTAAGGTGCTTTGGGTGGTTGCACCGTCATCTGTCGGTTCCAATACCTTAGTTACGTTTTACGACACTCGATATAGGTAGAAGAAAACCACGCTTTTAGTAATATTATATTTAAACAAATATTCCCATTTAAAAGAAGTATATATAAAGCGTACCTTGACAAGTAAACACTAGATTTCATCTTCAGTAGTGAACTGCGTCGAAAAGTTGCAGTTGGAATGCTTTCGAAGTTGATACCATCTCGGTCGACAGTTTAATTGGAAAATGTGATTCATGACTATTACAAACTAGTTATAGTTCCGTTTGAGTTATAATAATTATTAATTGCCAAAGTATAATAGATTTGAATGTCAAGTTAAATGGATTGACATTTACCTTGTCAACAAACAAAGTGTAGATGCGCAATAAAACTTCAGCATTATCATCATCATAGGCCTCTCTAAGAAAGGAGGTATTTTGCTCATTACTGCCGCGCTGGGCAAGCGTGTTGACAATCGCATAGACCAGATTTTTCGTCAGGATGTCACTTCCCATCTCCGCCCAGTACGTTTGACCTGCACTGTTTCGGATGGATATACCGCCACCCGGCAGTTCTGGTACCTAAGTCGCCTCTTATGACGCCTGGTGTAGTAGAAAGAACTATTGTACTCAAAGGATTACTTATATTTTTAATATTTTTATCTGATAATAAAACTACTTATTAACGGATTTAAAACGTGGTTTATATAACTTTCACTTTTTTATTAGACGTATGAATTAACATACGGTAACCGTTCTGCAGATGGGCATAATATGTATCGGGATATGAAATATTTCACTTATGAATTGTTCGGAGACGCGAGCGTACAAAATTGTATACCAATATTATTAAAAATATTTATAAGAAACGTAATAAAATAGGCTGACCTTTTGTCTAAGTGTAGGTATAAAAATTATTTTCAATTTTTAATTTAGGTATCAAACCTAAATTAAAAATTTCATAAAAAAAATAATTTTTAACGGTTTTAGAACGCGGTAAATTTGAATATTATTTCTTTTTATTCGTCGAATTGGTTACTATCGCAGCAAAATACAACAATAAAAAGTTGACCTTTTATAAGAAGTGAAAGCGGTAAGCTTAGAAAATATTATCTACCGATCCATGCTTAATGTAGTGACAGAGCAATATATAAATGTCATTTTGACATTGTAATAGTAAAGTGTCCGGATAGAAGGCTATTTGTTATCCCAAAGTAATGAAGAGCTTCAATGGAAGCGCTCAAGAGGAAATCGTAATAATCGTACCCCGATTGAGAATTGTGTTTACAGAGCCTCTGTTGGTTATTGAATATTTTTAACAAAGCTTTATGTAATAAATTTGTTTATTAATTAAATTTAAATTTAAAATAATTATATTACCGAATTTTTTCACCGAATATTGATATAATTATTTATTTTCGATGAAACAAATATTACTCTAGATTAAACGAAGACGAAATAAATAAATAAAGAAACCATTTTCTATTAAATCAGCTGTAGAGTGTCCAATATTGGAAATAGAAGGGTAGTTAATTACAAGAAGAGGGGAAGTTTAACAGATAATTGCCACTCTGGACTGCAGGGCGTAGCTTCGCGTCTAAGATGCTGTTACTTGTTTTGCATTTGAACTACACCGTTCCTGATAGATATACCCTGACTTTATCAGCATTAAGAGTGATAAAATGAAATTGGAACGAAACTGACAACGATCACACAAGGGCGCCACTAGTGCTTGGACCTCGCTTAAGTGGCCGTCGTTTTTGATCACTTGAAGAAGATACACGGCTGTGTATCTTCTTTGAAGTGATCAAAAACTACTAGTGCGGCATTTATACACTACGTAGGATGTCACGCTTAACAATGATCAACTATACTAAGCCTAGCTAATGTATGTCCAGATTATTAGTGCCTTTATATAGTAGTAAGAATCTACTCTACCGTTACTCCGGGAAATTATTTCTTTTTGTTCCAGCAAATCTTGTCATCGTCGCGTTTACTTTGCTGTCCCAAATACAACATAGAATCCTAATTTAGACCAAAGTTCCCTAATTACCAAAGTTGGTGTGATGCCGCGTGCCTTCGCAACAGCTCGGCTAGACCCCTTATAGTTCCCGACGCCACTAGTTCGCAACTATCACAATTCACGGTTAGTTTAGAATACTTTGACAAAACTCTATTTTGATTCTAGAGCAGATATTTCCTGACCAAACTACCCACATATAAATCGTTTTTGCGTGAGTGGATGGCAGTTACTTGAAACAAATTTCATGGAAAGTAATTGCTTTTATATTTAACGATAATTCATATATATATATATTCAACATCCAGTCATAGATTAAACATAAATATCATCATATAAATATTTTCCCTGGGTTAGGATGAAATCCACGACTTTTGGTTTTTATCCATAATTACTTAAGTATTTAGTACTAGCTTTCAACTCTCAACTTACGTGGATTTTACTATTTAATGCGTTTTTATGTGTTTAGAAAACCGGGAAACCCGACGTGTAATATATGTGGTTAAAATGTGCATATGTTCAGTATTCAGTTAAAAAGGTTTAACATCATATAAATTTAGGATCGTTCTCGAGATTAATGGTAGCCTATGTTAATATCTGCCCTCTAAATCAGCATTGTGCAAAAATTTTGTCGATCTCATTGTAAAAAGAATATCCCACGGAAAGCGTTCCGATTTTTAGAACAAAATATTCTGTGTTATTCGACACCACAATCTATATTGAATTTAAATTTGATACTGATGCGTGATGCGTTCTGGCATGATAAACATCCATAGATATTTCAATAAAGTGGTAAAAATAGACTACGAAGGATATATAGCAAATTAGGCAAAAGCTTCTCTTTTTACCAGGTGTCATCAGAACTGGCAGATGGTGGTGTATTCATTTAAACCACTATAACTCAAATAGAACGGGGATGATTTGCAGCGTCTGTCACATTTTTCTGTCGATATTCTCACCAAAATGAAAATAAACAGGTGTTTTATGTATCGTATTTACATATATTTAATTAAAGCAATCGCAAATTACTCAAAAGTAATAGTTGTAATGTCAGATTTTGTGACTTAAGTATTTAGAACTTCAAGTTCTAAATTTGAATGTTTATTATTCGAATTTCGATCTATTAAGGTAAAGAAATTAAAATATTATACTTCTAAAAATTAAAGTGGTTTATGTTTGAATAGAAACTTTTTAGTAATTTTTTATACACTGCCAAAAGTTTGTGCTTATGAAACAAATGAATGTCCAAAATCAAGAACTAAAAGGATTAAACACAAAAGTCAAATGTAAGAATCTCGGAAGTTTGATCTTTTAATTAAAGGTAAACATCCGATAGCTAGCACAAAGCTGTATCAATGTTCTTAGAAAACAACATGAGTATAGAAATATTTGAAACAAAAGTTGTGGTGCTCTCTTGGTTAGATTCAATAGTTTTCCTTGCCATCCCTTGACAATACTGTTATCATTAGATGTATCGTAATTACTTTAAGTTCAATAAACGCTATCAAGAAATGTTTGCCATAATTGGATTACTTGATCATAAAATAATAATAATAATTTTGTAATTAATAGAATCCATTATATAGATTTTAGATTAAGTTTAAGATAGTATTTACTTAAAAAAATAGTCTTAGACTTCAGGTGGGACTCAAACCAGCATCTTTCTATTTGCAGGGACTGCATTACCTTTGTGCTATCACAACTTTAGCAGACACGTCGAACATTTCCTGTCTTCTGTTTGTGCTAATAAATCAGTGCCTATTTGCAGGTTTTTTTTGCCTTAAACCTAAGACAAGTGTTTATTTTTCTATTAAATATTATCATAAATATAATTTATCTTCTTTTCTATACCTAAAACCTCTAACGTAATCTAAGTTTTGTCACTGTTACTATAAGTTTTGTTACACGCAGCGGGTCTTCTTATCTAAGATCATAATAATAATTCGTAATATACCAAGACTTGCCAGCATTGTGAGCTAAGTAACATATTACAATGAAAATCTTTTCAGGGCTTTTCAAAGAATACGAGTTACATTTTCCCTTTAGGCAGACTAATACCACTGTCAAGGAAATGGTTTATCTTTCAACAAATTTATTATCTCACAAATTCTTCAGAACTATAATATTTCATAAAAATATTGTGGATTTTTGGAGATTACTGGAGTAAATGATCAAGATATAGGATTAAATCAGGAGCTCGTCATAATATCAGCTATAGAAAGTTCGCTGTTGTACTTAGGCCTACCCAAGATAGGGGGTTTTTGTCCCATAATTGCCGCGCTGGGCAGGCTATGCAAAGCACAGCTCCTCGACGAGGATGCTGCATCCTCATCCTGTAGTATATTAAATTCTGTTTTTTTTTTCACCATTTGCCTATTGGTACTTTAGTCGCTTCATACCACACCTTGTATGTAGGTCCTCGTATTCTGTTATAATAGTATCGTTTTCATAGATCTAGGTTGTGAGATAATAGCGTGTCGAAAATTTTGCTACCTGAAGATTTTCTATATACTTAAGTTTTATACACACTGCGTTTTTTATGCTTCAACTAAAACACTGCAATGTGAGGACTACTTGATCGTTATAATAAGTAGGAAGCGACGCTGACGTCATTGATAAGAGGCGATTGAATGGTTAAATATAGAAATTCGTTATCTGAAAAGATCCACTATCCGTCTATCATCTATACTTTGGGCGTAGTTTGACGTGGAATGCCACATACATATATATATTTTGAAGTCCGCAAACAAGCATTCGGTCCGCTTGATCGTAAGCGTGATTGTAGCCTATAGACGCTTGTGTCATTACAAAGACATTACTAGCGTGTAGTCAAGCCTGTGAACTGAAGATACCCTACCACATTTACCCAGTAATTTAACTGCCTCTCGTCCTTCAAACCGGAACACAGATATAGGTAACAGTGAATTACCAATGCAGACGACCTTTTGTAAATTTAATAAAAAAGGTCTTCCTCAAGTAAATTTATTTTGAGGTAAGCTATATGAAAAATTACAATCGATTAAATATGTTTTCCTCAATTCCAGAAGCGTCGTTAAATCATATTTTCTACTTAGATTCGACAGTAGTAACACAATTAAGTGGTACTATCGGCGCTCTCGATTGCTTCGTCGATTAAAAATGTGAACACGCTAATCGAATCGAATAATTTGGATTGTCAATTTATTGCAATTGAATATATGAAACAATCGATTAATTCGACACTTTTTAATAAATAAACATTGCTTAAGCGGTGATGCTGATGTATACAAGGTAGATATAGGAACTTATTTTATCATTATTATTTCAATTGCATGATACTTTTCAGCTAGTAGATATATGTCAATTATCACATAGTTGTTCTTTTCTGCACTCATTTTCATTTGGCTCATGCCATTTTGTAACAGCTTTCCACTCCACAAACACAGCTAATACTAATAAAATAAATAAATACAACTTAAACAAGCCATGGACTACCGGCAGAGTAGAATAGTACCTCCCTGTGTACCAGGTGTCGTAAGAATTAACTAATATATCAGCACCATAGATGGCAGTATATCCATCCATACGTGAGGATGGGCAGCAGCATCCCATTATCATGGAAGTTCCACTTTGGCAATTACGGGCAAAGTTCCCCCTTTATTGGGGTGCTTTATATCCAGCAGTGGACTTTAATTACTGTAATGATGATGATGAAAACAAAATTTGTTATTTATCACATCAGCTGGTCTGGAAAATGTTTTTATACGTAGAGTAAAATCATCAAGTCAGCCATAAAACGACGACTGCTGGACATAGGCCTCCCCAAGTAATCTCCAATAAGACCGGTTGTATGCAGCCTGTGTCTATCGTGATCCTATGGTTTTAGTCAGATCGTCTGTCGATCATGCGGGTGGAAACCATACGCTTGCCGGTATGCGGTCTCCATTCCAAAACCTTACAACTCTATCGGCCATCAGTTGCGCGTACAAAATGCCTTGTCCGCTTTTCTAATCCGCCGGGCAATATCGGTAACTTAGTTTCTGATATGAATCTCCTCATTTCCGATTCGATTCAGTCAAATATTTCTTATTATTTATCAAATTGAATAAGATACTACTAATATAGGACCAAAGTATTGTTTTCTTTTCTTAGATCCTTTCAAGTACTTAATTTAAGAGCTGCTAACTTAAAGCGTACGTTCCGTACAGGTCGCTTTTGTCTCTATAATCCTGTGACCTACTTCAACCTGAAAAGGCGTTTTAACTAAAAGAATTCGTGGCATGCATTTAAAGTATCACTCTAAAAATATCCTTAAAAAGTTTTCAACCTTTTAAAAGTTTACAAAGAAAATGAAAATGGGTCACGGTATAACTTAAGAACTTTAGTTTTAACAAAAAAATATTCAATGGATATACTTTCATTGTATTTTTAAACAAACTTTAGGTAGGATTTATTAAAAACTTACTGTGCTAGCGACATTCTCCGCGTGCAGTAGTTTTTTTGGGCACAATACCTTTATATAAACTTAATATATAAACTTTAAATGTTATATTTATTTATATATACAAATCAATAGCCTCAATAATAAGTTTTCTAGCTTTAACAATAGCGATACTTCCACACAACTTTTCAGTCCCCTTTTCAACCCCTTACAACTCTTTCAAATGTCAAAAAGTAGCCTTTGTCCTTTCTAAGACTTTAGACTATCTGTGTACCAAATTTCATTTAAATCAGATATACCTTCGGATTTATATAAAATTATAGTTTATAATTACACTTATACTAGAAATTAATAATCAAATCACTTGAAGTCTCTCACTCTCATCTATTTTCACATCTAAGATGTCGAAGGTCTATAGGTGACCTTTAATGTCACTTCACTACACATAAAATGTAAGGACACATAAAAATTTGCAATATGACAATTAATCATTGCTTTCGATCATGGATCTATTTGAAACCTGCGACAATTGTAGATGTTATTAGAAAAGTAGAAGAGTAGATTAAAAACTGAGCTTTATAAGCATGTTTTAATCGCAATCCCAACTAATATTATAAATACGAAAGTAGGTTTGTTTGTTTGTAATAATTTCATGGTTTTCAAGGTCAACCAATCTTTTTGATATCTTGCATACATATAGTTTGCAGTATGGAGAAAGACACCTATCTTTCATCCGAAAAAATCTTTTTACTTCCGTGTGATTTTTGATAGATTTGTCAATTTATCGAACTACAAAAAATGTATAAATGGCGCTAAGCAATTTCATACTACATTTGATTCCCTTTTAACCGATTCAAAACTAATCCCAATCCGATTTAAATTTTCAAATATAAAATATTTACGTTAGGTTGTTTATTAACTTTTTATGTGTTATCTACTGAACCGAAGTAATGATATATATGATTTTTTTATTCCTGAAAGTGCAATATTTCCATGGGAAGTTTACCGGGCGAAGCTAAAAAACAAATTTATAATAAATCTATGAATATATATATATTTTAAATTCCTTTTGGGTTTTGTTTGATTGTTTGAAGGCACTACCTCTAAATTATTATTTCTCAGATTGTGGTCACTTAACATTTTCATTGAAGATTCACTTATCTGAATATTTATTTCAATTGCATAAGAGTTAAGCAGTAAACATATTCTTAAATAAGCTACATTATTATATCCTATAATATATTTACATTATTATATTATCTACATTATTATATCCTATTATATAGACATTGAATTTTTTTTTTTAATCTATGCTTCACATTTGCAATGAATTGAAAATGATTATAATGAAACTATAAGTGATGAACTCTAACAAGATCGGACCATAATTAAGATGAAAATAGTTTTTTGATTCAGAAAAATATATTAAGGTTAATTATATTTTAATTTTCAGGGTTTCTGTGCTACACAACCCTGAAACCATCCGAACTATCGTCTCATATCTACAGTAAAGCGCTAAGACTCGAAGTTTCACAAAACTCATTAGCCTACTTCCGTAGATTACTGCAGCGACATACTAACTGGCTAATTAGACAAGTAAATTTTAATAGCGTCCTGCAAGTAAGGGATTTATTTGCCAGTTTAGTAGCGGGGTACCGGCAGACTAGAATAGTACCTCCTCCTGTTCCAGGTGGTAATTTAATATTGTTTTTCTTTACATAAGTCACTGGCCTGGTCTCACTTTTACCAATGTAGTCAAACAATTTACATTGCTAAAGCCCAGTACAAATAATCAGAGAAATTTAAGCATGCACTCATTGAATGAAGAATAATATAAAAAATATCTTCACATTACAAGGCTGGCTCGTGATATCCTTGCGATATCATTTCTCAGGCTGATCGCTTTATTGTCTTCCCAGTAGAACAAAAAAAGTTTCCACACGTCGACACAATACGTAAAAATGTCATGACGCTAAAATCTTATTAAATTACTGGTGGAAAACACAATAGGAAAATAAATTTCCTTGATTCCTCTAGGCGTGCTATTCTTCCATAAGATGAACCAAACATCTGGAGTTCTGGAAGCCTTAATTAGCAGAATTACCACAGCATACGTCCGTCGGCCGACGTCGGTTTTAGATTAGGGCCTGTAAAATCTCCAATTCAAATCGTAGGACGGAATTCCAATGAACTGACGCCCCTACCATAGGGAAATATTCGTCACAACCTATGATATTTCATATTGTATTTATCCTGCAGTTACTGTTCAATTTGAATGGTGAGAGCCTATTTTAACTGAACTTAAATAAAATACTAATATTTTGTGCTATATTTTACTAGCTAAAATAATATGATACAAATAGTGTGGCTTTCTATTTGTTAAAGTTTTACTGTGAGTGTATTTTGATAAAAAAAAACATGTTTTTGTCAAGTGATTTAGTCCTATGTAATAATTAGTACCTTCCTCCCTATATCAGGTGTCGTAAGGCGACAAGGTATCAGAACCGACAGATAGCGTTATATCTATCCAAAACATTGCAACTCAAATGCACAGGGTAGGGATGGGCAGCAGCATCTCCGTCGAGAAAGCTACGCTCTGCGAAAGCCAGCACGCTTGCCCAGCGCAGCAATTATGGGCAACTTTCTCTATTACTTGGGGAGGCTTATTTCCATTAGTGGACTTGCAATGGCTCGAATGATGATTAGGAAGAACACATTTCAAATTTATATGATAAATGTTACAGCAGAAAATCAAACTTTTTATGGAAATTTAATCAAAATTATAACTACACTGTTTGGGATATACTTCTGTCAATTCTGGTATCTAAGTCATCTCATATGACATCTTGTATAAGGGAGGTACTATTCTACTCTACTTAACCCCACGATAAACGGTACTTCCTAATAGCTATGGTAATCTATCTAGTAAAAAAGGGTTTATACAAAAAGTTTCAATATCAATCTAGAATGTGGTTAAGGACGTGGGTTGTAGCCTTAAACCAAATATTTTTCAAACAGTTTCACTGCACCTTGCAAAGCGTCTAGTTGTTTTATTCAACAGCTCATTTAAATAGTTTAAAACATCGTACCACCGATCACCAGTCAAGCAAGATTCTCCTGTAATCGAAATCACGTCCAAACGGTGAACATATGAATTGTAGTTTTAAACTAAAACTTGTTACAGAGTCCCGCCTCGCCGCGTGAGTCTGGCTGAAAGTTTTGCTCTAGGAAGATTCACACTCGAGTTGGGAACTTTTTATTCGACAGCCGATGTGGTTCCGGAAAAAGCAATTAAAAAACTTGGCAGTATTCGCACCCAGAACCGATAGTATCAGAGCAGATACCTCCCAGTAGGGATGCTACGCCATTCAATTTTGTTTTTTTCACATTCTTCATTGAGATTCTAATGTATCACCATCGTCATCATTATAGCCATTAGTAGTCTACTGCAGAACATCGGCCTGAGTTTTGGAAAAAAAAAACTTTCTATGTATCTATAAACCTTTCTGAATGCAAAAAATCTAAACAATAAAAATAAGTTGCAATCATAGCATTCGGATTCGGATCATCGGATTTTGGATAGATATACCGCCATCTGTCGGTTCTGGTACCTTAGACACCTTATAGAAAGGGAAATACTATTTTTCTCTGCCAATTCCTAACCATTTTTAAACGATCCTAAATCATTTTTGTCAAAAATGATAACATTGGTAAAAAAGGCAAAATGGTGTACATACTTTATTTTGTCAATTTACGAATTCAAATGACATCATCTTGAGAATGGTTGCCGTAAGGTAACCAAAATGTCAAAAAAAAGTGAAATAAATCGGGCTTAAATAATTAAACGGTCATTTTATTACGTAACAATATTTTTTATATTGCTTGTATATAAATATCAGTATGTAGACATATAAATAGTCACCTTTTATATGCAGTGTTTAGGGCTCAATATTTAATCAGATACATTTATTTATTGATTTGAGATTCAAAATTGCAGATAAGTAGTTTTGACGACATGAATTTACATTGATTGTGTGATAATATAAATGAAAGATACATTGAAATGTATTCTTCTATTAATATTAGTAAATTCCCGTAGCATCTTATGCATTGGCCTGAATCACATTGGTTACACCAGACAATAAAGTAATTACAAATATAATACTTAAATACATATTTTTAATACTCAGACATAGAAAAATACAAATGTCATCATATAAATATTTGTCCTGAGTGGGGATCAAAATCATGTCCCTTGGTACATAAGAAAGGATCATTATCATCTGCGCCATCGGGCCAGTCTTAATATTCCGTATTAATATAAATGTTGTAAGTAGCAGTTCAAGCAAGTACAAGTTTAAAAAATAAAAACTGTCAGAATACCAATGAACATCGGGAAACAATTAAGGCCTCCGGATTCCGATAGCGAAACTCGGGTGCGTTTTTTCAGCCGCCAACCCTATCGCCGAATTACGCCGACGGGCAGAATTTTAAATGAGGAGCGCGAATCGCTCCGGCGTCTTACTGTGAGATTTATTTCGGTTCTTGCATTCCGCCACTCGTTTGTAAAGACTTCGCCGATTGCCTGAATACAAATTGGCTTTTAAAAGCCATGAAGTTGATTTTATTTTAATTTGTTCGGGTTATGGCGGGTAACAAAGGTTTTTTATATTCAAAGTTCAACTATTGCAGTTTAGCTTCCTAGTGGGCGCTTTTTAGTAATAGTTATTACAGGCCTTGAACAGTGTAGGAGTGTATCATAATAAATATAATACATTACTTGGTACAAAGCTATGTATGAGTTAGCTCTACAACGAGCACCTACAGCTGATATATCCATTTGCAATAAATAGCATCGTTAAAATGTAACAACATGTGGAGCAGCAAGAACTTCCCTACAAGCGTGGAAATTATAGGCAAAATTATACCTAAGTTATACCGATGATAAGGTTAAAACTAGGCTTACAAATATCTATGTACATGTTAGACTATGCGTTTCTATATGATTTCGAGTATACTTGTGGTCCACATTGAGTATCGCAAGTTAGGCCGTTTTCTAGAAGCTGTTTCGCTTAACGAAGACCTCGGAAAGCAGTTGCAAGCTCAAACTTGAGCAATTAATACTTGGACCAACTCTTAATAGCCTGTATACACCGCAAGATGGGCTTGTTTTGCAGAATGGTATATAAGACTTATTTGAACTTTGTCTAAAAATGCATTTAATTAAATACAATAATAATTCTGGCGACCCTTGTAGAGGTATAATAACGCATAAGTGGAAAACCAAGGGTTGTAGTTTCGATTTCCGCACCGACTCAATTGATTTGTATTTGGGTCTGGGGGTTTATATATTACATTTAATTAGGGACCAGATGAAGGTAAAGTAAAACTTCTCTAACAAATCAATTTCATAATCTATCTATACACAGAGCATGCCTTAAACAGGGGTCTACGTTAATATCTAGTCTTCTACAGAAATATAAGAAAACTACTTTTCAATAGCTAGTTTTCCTATTAAAAGTAGTTTGTTTTCCGTATTTGTATGCATGTGAAAGAATTCCAGGCAGCTAGTATTTTCCGACCATTCGTTTTACTGAGTTTGATGAGTTTTCATATATCAATAAAAGTTAAAAAAATACTGGTTTTATCTTGATGGTAAACGTAAAAATGATTGTATAATTTTCACCAGAAAAAGTCAAGTTTTGAGTCTACGTTATTATTTGAAATTCTTACATCATTAGAGGTCAAACAATTGATATATCATTATAGATACGTTCAATTAGGTCATATTATAAGCTAGCTAACTTGACAGATATGCTGTATTAACTATGTATTTATATATTTGTCATAAAAAACCGAATGTATACAATAAACTGTACAAATCACACAGTAAGCACAAATAGATTGAATTCTGTTCAGTTGTTCGGATGTTCCTTCCGGACAAACACGGTTGGAATAATGATAAATAATAAAAATAAATTACAAATTTAATTTAAAAGATTTTGACGTGGTTTTTAATAGGTTTATTTATTTAAGAGGATTAACCGTCATTTATAATACTCGTAATATGTATATAAATATACAAGATCTATATAAAACTTCGCAATGACATTATTTGTCAATGCGATAGTTATTTAGACGAATACGATTGTGTAGCCAGTACCTAGCATAAAACAAAGTCACTTACCGCTGTCTGTTTGTGTATGCTTAGATCTTGAAAAATACGCAATGGATTCTGATACGTTTTTTTAAATAGATAAGATTAATTCAAGAGGAAGTTTCATATATATATAATAATAATTTTAATATATCATACGCACCTGAAAAGCAATTTAATAAAGAAATACTGAACTAACTCTATTGCTACTTTGCTTTTGATTAAAATAAGATATTTTGTGTGCGGTAAACTTTTTCTTTTAATTTAAGCCATTCATTTCAGAGAAAGCATACTGTTTGACTTACCAAGAAATGAAACAAAAATTATATTGTCAAAAACTATTAGCTAATCAATACAGTACGAGCAGTTTCACCAGCCTTTAAGTTTTTTACAAACATACATACATCACGCCTGTATCCCATCAGGGTAGGCAGAGACTATGGATATCCACTTATTACGATCTTGGCAAACATATATCTTGTTTCCCTAACTCGCATTAGTTCTTTCATACACACTCGTTTATTTTTGCTATAAATTTATATTTGTTCTTTATTTATTACAATTAGAATTCAACCACATATTCTACTTTAAAGTGAGTGCATCTACCAGGTAGCGTATTTGACGGGCCCGATGGCGCAAACAGTAGTGATCCTTTCTTGAGCGCATGGGGTCGTGGGTTCGATTTCCATCCAGAGCAAATATTTATATGATGACATTTGTGTTTGTTCTGTGTCTGGGTGTGTAAATATATGTATTTAAGTAGTATATTTGTGATTCCTCTGTTGTCTGGCGTGCTTTAAGCACTTGTGTTACGGAGTCAGGTTAATGTATTCGATTATGTGGAAATTCATTTATTTATTATTTAGAGAATTTATGTTTACATTGAGTATCGCAAATCTCAAGATTATCCCTAAGAGATGGACATATACCATTGTGGAGATTTTTTAGACATTTTTAAGGTGAACAATACATTATTTTGATCTATCTCGTCGGAGTGAGATAGCCTTTGCAAATAATTGCAAATATAATTGCAAAAAAAACCATAATTATCTGTATATTTCTACCATATTATGCACGTAATATTCTCATAAACCTTCTTTTTGAAATACTATATCCATTAAAAACTGTATCAAAATCCGTTGCATAGTTTAATAGTTCTATGCATACACAGGGACAGGCAGCAGAAAGCGACTGTGTATAACATCAGCATCATACCAACCATTTAAAGCCCACTGTTGGACATAGGCCTCCCCAAGATAGGGAATGTTTGCCCATAATTGCCGCGCTGGGCCAGCGTGGTGTTGCTGCCCACCCCCGCCCTGTAGTATTTTGGGCTGCACTGTTTCGAGTGGATATACCGCCATCTATCGGTTCCGGTACCTAAGTTACCTCTAATAAACAAATCTGTAATCGAATCACAACACAGACTAACAAAAAAATATTTTTGCGAGATGCCTATTTGTTTTTATGACTATTTTATTGTATGCAGTCATTTCAGACATTCTAGAGTTATAGGCGTACATATATAGTGACGATTGATTTTTATTTATAGATAACAACAATATTAATAAGAAGGTGGGTTATCTGTGACAAATATGAAATGAAGTAATCTAGTTGGAAAGTAAACACGCTCAAACATAACTGAGACGTGGGATTTTATTCCGGATAGCGGAATTCAGAGGTTTAGGCGAAGGCATGTCATATAAAATGCATGAGGCACTCAAACTTTCCTTTTGTGGAGTGACTGCGGACAGGTGACGACGTGAGAGCAAAACAAGAATATTGCAGGTGATCATCTATCATGGGATACGGTTTTAGCTTTTGAAGGTTATATTAAGGAGAAATAAATAAATTAAATGTTATTTTTAGATTTTGTTTACGTTGTTACAAAAACATGAGTCATCATCATAAAAAGTCATCATAAAAAGTCGATAAGACTTTTAAAAATTGAAAATTATAGTGTAAAGTTTTATGCAGTGTGGTATATGCAGAGTATTATAGTACCTCCCTCCGTAATAGGTGTTGACTGACGTATCGGAGTTTATCTAGAATGGAACAAGGGCGGGGATAGGTAGCAGCTTTTCCTTTAAAACATTTTCAATTGGTAACTCAGTTAACGGGCCCAATGGTATAGAAGGTAGTGACCCTATCTTGTGCGCCAGGGATCGTGGTTTCAATTACCATCGAAAGCAAATATTTTTATGATGATATTAGTGTTTTTTCTGTGTCTGGGTGCTAAATACTTTAAGTATCATA